>JAJTUV010001660.1:0-521927 GCA_021653895.1 Mastomys natalensis
TTTTCCAACTAGCTCTTAATTTATTATCCCTTTTATTCTAACTCAAGTTATTCTAACTCAAGCTAGTTTGCTCTCCTTGTCTTATGCCCCTCTCCTCAGTATTCCAGTGAGGATCTCCCCCACCTCTGACTATTTTCCAGAATTCTCTCTATCCCCACTGATGTCCTAACTCCTGTTTCCTGCTTCATCTCATTAGCCATAAGCATTTTAATCGACAGGTGGTGCTTATAAGAGATTCTCTCTATGCTCTCCTCCCATTCCCAGTTCATAACTCTGTTGTCCCATGGATCTGGCGAATTCTAACTTTATTTTCTGTATTTTTCCTCTTTGCTGTCCAGCTTTGGAAGTGTCTATTGTTATGTCCTCAAGCTCAGAGATTCTTCTCAGGCATGTTCTGTCTCTCAATGCACTTTCTCCTCTCCCTTCATTCCCCCCTTTTTCTTCCCTCTCTCCCCTTCTTTCTTCCCTCTTCTCCTTCTTTTTTCCCCTTGTTTTAGATGGAACCCAGTGTCACGTCCGCCTTGACCAGCAAGTAAGACACGACACGGTCGGATCCTTTTCAGTCAGCTTTATTGCAGGAGCGACTCTTGACTTATGGACGGGGACGGGACCGGACAGGATGGGGACGGGAATGGAGACCCCCAGCAGCAGAAACGCGCTGCTTATATATCTTCCCAAGGCAGGCTGGGTGACATGTTCTCTCAGGATAGGTTCAGCTGCCAATATCTCATTAGCATAAGCCCTCTTGGGAGGGGCACAAGGCCAACACATACACAAAGGACTTGTTTACCAGTTTAGCTGAGCTGGCCACGCTGGAAGCCAGCTGCCTACATCATCAGGTGCTAGTCATAAGACTTTGCAACTGTACCAGGTGCTATCTTAAACACGGCTGCCTACAACCCAGAGCCTCACAAATGCCAGTACTATGATCTAAACCCTGAAGCCTGATATCATTTGATTTTCTCTCTGTGTGAATGCATGTGTGCCAGTGTATTCTTTCTTAAGGGTGCATGTAGAGGCCAAAGGTTAATGTCAGGATGGTTTCCTATTAGTTTTATGAGACATGGTTTCACATTAGATCTGAAGTTTGCTGTTTCAGGTAGGCTGTTTGGCCAGCCAGATCCAGGGATCTTGTGTATCTTCCCACTAGCAATAGAGTTACTGCCATGCAGAGTGCACTCTGAATTTTCCACAGATGTTAGAAATCCGACCTCAGGTCCACGCGCCCATGCAGTGGCACTTTCTGGGTGAGACCTCTCCATTCTTCATTTCTGTTGTAGTGCGCTCATAGTTACCTAATAACCAGCACTTCTTTTTATTTTAAATTCTTTCTTGATATTTTCTACCTTTCTACTGATATTATCCACTTATTCTTACGGGCACATCCTTTTGTAAAGCATGTGTGAACATAGTGTTAAAAGCATCCCTCTTCTGATCGTTCCGGTTCCAGCATTCCTGCTGTGCCAGATCTGGCTCTGGGACTCATCAGTGTCTGCGTGCTCTGCTGTTGTGTATGCTTTGACATACACAACAGAAAAAGTGGAACAGGATGGCCACAGTGGAGAAGAGTCCAACATTGTTATGGTGGTGGAGATGGAGGCATACTATATAGTCCCATGACCCTGCCCCGATATCTTAGTGAGTCTCCATCTCCGGCTATAATCTCCATAGTAACCCCTGTTCCTCTTAGAATGGACAGGATGGTGGAGCTGGCTGAGTTTGAGTATTTTCTCTTCCCTGGTGAGTTAGAACTCCAAGAACTTAAACTCGACAGAAATAGTTTTTTCCTAAGAGCAGTCCTTTTGGAGGAAGAACAGAATGTCCTGGAATTTTTTAAAAATGAATTCTTGGCCTTCTTCCTGTTGAAAGCAAATGGGATTTTTCTTGGACTGCTCATAAGATCCGTGCAGTGGTGATGGAGGTGAAACTCTTCCAGCCGTGGTGACCCACAGTGATAGAGCCCTGGGAATTTCACTCTCAGACTTGCTCATGTTGAGCTTCTGGCAAGCCACCAAGTGCAGATTTTTGGGCCTGTCACTGTTCCTCGCAAAGGTTTTCTTACTTTTCTGAGCTGATGTGTTGTCACTTTCTCTATTTGCCTGTCTGAATTTTCCGTCTGGGGGCAGCAGGTTACCCTGTGACTTTATTTCTTTGATGAGTTGTTGATTTCTCAATTTGTTCAAATGTTAACATGTTTTTAGGATGAAGTGGAAATTTCATCCTATTTATAACTTATAACTGGGCTGGGAAACCATAAGTTCATGTTGTCCTAGGGGACAAAAAAAAAGAAAGTGCCATATACAATAGTTGAGCCAGGATGATCAAGAGTTCAGGGTTAGCCTAGGCTACATAGTAAGATCCCCCTCTCCACCTCAGAAAACCAAGGACAATTACCTAGAGTATAGGAACCCAAGACTATTCTTAACATCGTGGACAAGAAAAAGCCCCAAAATATTATGAATTATTTAAAAATGAAATTATTTCATTTAAGAGGTAATTTTGACATCTTTTACCAGAATATAGCTAGGTGAGTTTACCGATCTTCCTCCACATATCTTCCCACATCCTTAGATCTAACCTGCATCCTACATCCTGGGCCTTGCCCAGTCTGATCTTACCATCCCTGCATGCATTGCCCCAACCTTTAGACTTCTGTGGATCCCTATCCTTCCTGCCTTTCCCAGCTTTTCCATGATCTTCAGCCTCCTCCCACACCACATGAAGCCTCTCAGACTAGCTAGATCCTGCACATCCATCTAGGGTTTTGCTGGCTTGATCCTCCTCTCTATGCATTCTCTTCAGCCTCCAGATCTACTGCCAAAACTCCAGCTTAGACCAGGATACACATCCTGCATGCCAGCCTTGCCCCTACCCTACCATGACCAACATGACTTCATTCCATTTAAGCAATACAGATACAAGAAGCACAGAGAATATCACATAGACAAAACCAAAAAAAAAAAAAAAAAAAAAAAGAAAACCTCCACAATATATCATAGTTCAAACACTAAATGTACAGAACAAAGAAATTGTATTAAAAAGCTGCATGAGAGAAAATGCAAGTCACACATAAAATAAGAGCTAAATTATCAATGGAATCTTTGAAAGCTCGAGAAGCCTGGAACAAGGCATTCCAAGTCCTGACAGACCATGATGGACAATCTAGAGTAAAGGGGCCAGCAAAGCTATCTGCAAGATTTGAATGAGAAAGAAGCACTTTTCATGTTATAAACAGCCTAAGAAATTATATCCAGCAGACCACATCTATAGAAACTGCATCAAGTAGTGTTTTGGGCTCAGGAGGAGAATGTGCATAGCTGAGAGACTATAGAAAGAAAAGAAGCTAGAATTACTGAAACACAGAGTACCAGAGACCACAAACAATGCCAACATCCAAGAGCACAGTGACTGCAATCAACTCACACCTCTCAATATTAATTAATTAATTAATTAATTAATTAATGGTCTCGAGTCCACAATCAAAAGACATAGGATGGTTGAATGGATCAAGATACAAAATCTGTCTAGAAGAAAAATCTGTCTGTTCATCAATTGTCTACAAGAAACATACCTCAGTTTTAAAGATAGGGGCTGTCTAAATGAAAGGAAGGACAAAAGTACTCCAATCAGTGGGATCAGCAAGCCAATGGGCATCGTTATCCTAATATCCAATAGAATAGGCTTCAAACTTAAATGTATCAGAAGAAATAAAGAGGAAGACCTCATTCTAATCAAGGAGCAGGTAATATTTCTATGCTAAATGTATATACATCATACTTAGGGCACCCAAGTTTATAAAAAGGGTACTACTGGAACCAAAGACATTAGTTTTAGTTTAATGAGTTAACATTAAAGAGGAGGCGATTTCAGTACCCCATTCTCTGCAACAAACAGGTCATCTGGACAAAAGACAAACAGAGAAACATCAGAATTAAATGACTAGCAGATATTGACATATCAAATGGATTAACAGATATCCACAGAATCTACTTAAACACCAAAGAATACACATTCTACATAGCAGCTCATGAACATTTCTCTAAAATAGGCCACATCCTAGAATACAAAACAAATATGAAGAAATTAAAAAAGATTAAAACAATTTTGTATCCTATTTGACCATATGCAATAAAATTTAAAATTCACAGCAAACAAACTTGTAAACGTATAAACTTATGTAGATTAAACAACTCATTACTAAATGATGAATGAATCAAAAAAGAAATCAAGGAAAAAGTCAAAACATCCTTAGAACTCCCTGGGCATGGTGGCACACACTGCTAAATTCTAGTACTCAGGAGGCAGAGGCAGACAATCTCTGAGTTCAAGGCCAGCCTGGTCTACAAAGTGAGTTTCAGGACAGCCAGGGCTACACAGAGAACCCCTGTCTCAAAAGAACAAAAGCAAAAAAATAATCCCTGGAAAGAATGAACATGAAAACACAAAACAATGAAACCTCTGGGATATATTAAAAACAGTCCCTTGAGGGAAATTTATCGTTCTAAAGAGCCTACATTCACACACACACACACACACACACACACACACACACACGCACACACACACACAAATAAATGGCTTAATGATGCAGCTCAAACATTGGAGAAACAAGATCAAACAAAACCCAAAACTAGCATATATCAAGAAATACTAAAAACCAGAGCCTAAATTAATGAAATAGGAACTAGGAAAGCAATACAAGGACTCAATGAATTTTAAGAGTTGATTCTTTGAGAAGGTAAACAAGTTCGACAGCCTTGTCCCAACTAATCAAAAGACAGAAAGAGATTACCCAAATCTAACAAGTCAGAATGAACAGGGAAACATCACAACAGACATCAAAGAAATTCAGAATATTACAAGAGGCTACTTTAAAAACCTGTACTGCATTAAGTTGGAAAATCATAAAGGAATGGAGGAGAATTGTCACCTTACTAAACCAGCATAGGCTCTAAGTATATTCTAAATATTATCTGTAGCTTCTCACCTCTCATCAAAGAAACTTCTCCACAGCAGAGACCACTACGGAAAACAACAGATCAAAATGCAGAGAACATGAATTTACGTTGTATCATGTAGGCAGCCATTGTAGGCAGCCGTGTTTACGATATCACCTGGGACGGTTGCAAAGTCTTATGACTAGCACCTGACAAGGCAGCTGGCTTCCAGCGTGGCCAGCTCAGCTAAACTGGTAAACAAGTCCTTTGAGCATGCGTCGCCTCGTGGAGCGGGCTTATGCTAATGAGGTATTGGCAGCTGAACCTATCCTGAGAGAACACAGTCACCCAGCCCGCCTTGGGCAGTTATATAAGCAGCTCATTTCTGCTGCTTGGGAGCCCATCCCCTTCCTGGTCCAGGCCCCTCGTCCAGTTCCCTGTCCCTAAGCCAAGAGTCGTTCCTGGAATAAAGCTGACTGAGAAGGATTCGACCGTGTCGTGTCTTACTTGCTGGCCAAGGCAGACACGACAGTATCAAGTCCAACTGATACATCACAACACAACTCCTGCACTCTAGGCTCAGGGATCGTTATAGAAGCCGAAGTGGAAAGATCGTAAGAGCCAGAGGAATAGGAAGTCTGCTATGAGATTGTGTCTCCTAGGAATACCAGAGAGGCTACACCACTAAGGTCTCAACACGGCTGCCTAAATAAGAACTGAACATCACCACTACAGTGGACATGCTAAACACGGAAGGGGGAAAGTTAACTAGGTCTCAACCCTAGCCAAAGACCCATGGGCAACTGGTGAATGCTGAGAGCAGGAGAAATAATTGTCCCCAAGGAAGGGTTCCCCAGTTGGTTATACAATCCCAAACGGTCAGCTCTGAGATCATGTGCACACAGGTAACTGTTTACACGGAGCCAGTTATACTTATGTATTTAGAAATATGTATATAGACATATGTTATCCTTAGAACAACAATTAAAGAAAATGAGGCCATGGATTTGAGAGGAACGTAAGGTGGTTGCATGGGAGTGGTTAGAGGGAGGAAAGGGATTAGGGAGGGTTTAAGGCATCTCGGGTTCAGGTATCACTCCATCCTAGCGGGAGTCACAGTGCAGGGGCCTGAAGCAGCCAGCCAGAGAATGCTGCATGTCTTTGTCTCTAATCTTGGCTCAAGTGATCCATTCTCAAGTTCCCATACAGATGCACTGTAATCAGGAGCTGTAAACTCCCCTAAGTAGCTTTTTGTTGGGGGTATTGTATCATAGCAATAGAAACGGAACTAAGACACCCCTTTACTAAGCAATAATCTGGTTCGATAGACGTACAGTGGCTGAGTCCTATCCCATCTCAATAGGTATAGGAGACTACACCAGAAGGCTCTGTCCCTCAGCGTTTCTGGCTCTTGGTCCTTTTCTCTGGCTGCTTGTCTCTCACTTGGAGTGCCCTGGAGTGATTGGTTGGCTCTTAGCCTTCACAGACCTGTAACCCACACAACTGTGGCCACTTAGCCCCAGCAGCAGCCTCTGCCCTGCTGTGGTTCAGGGCTCTGAACAAACCTTGCTCAGAGAATCATTAGGAACCCTTGGCAAAGAGCTTTGACCATATAGTCAACCCTAAAGGGGTTCCATCCCAGTAAGTCTGCTGGCTGCTCTAAAACCTGGGCCTCATCTTGGGTATACTCTGAGGGGCTAGTCACAGCATCCTGACGGATCCTTGGAGGTGGTAAGTTGGGTGGGTAGCTCCTCTGTTCCAGTTGGAGGAAAGAGAGGGAGACCCAAGTGCCCAGAAGGGAATTAAGGCAACAAAGCAGCCTTTTCTATTGTGTCAGGTAGTCACGGTGGCTAATAGGACAGTTCTGGGAGAGGTCTGGGAAGGACTGAGTTACTGCCTGCTGGAACTAGCATGTGGAAGCTGAAAGGGCAGTCATGGGTCCCTACTCCTTCCATTCTGTCTCACTTTTTAAAATCAGAAACCTTTCTGTTAAAGTAGAAGATAGCCTGGGTGGAAACAGTAAAAGCAACAAAGGGAATCCATTGTCCAAGTCTTGGCTTGCTCAGCCTCTGGCTTCAGGCACAGCTGGATTCAGTTGCCCACATACTGTCACAGGAAATAGCTTTTTGATGTCCTTACTTTTTCTCAATTGGCTCCGTTTTCATGTCTCTACATGCATAGTGGTGGTGTGACCCATAGCCTTCCATGTTCAAGTGTGTGCAAAATTTGCATCTGAGTGTAGCAGCCTCCACGGCTGTGTGGCTTCTTCAGCATTTGATGCATTTCCTTTCTCTCTTCATTGATAGTTCTCAAAACATCCCTAAAGATGTCACAAAGTCACAGAGGGCTGGAATACCTCTCCCTGTTGCTATACACAAAGTCCACGTTCTGCCTTGATTAGTGTAACCTGGAGTGAACACTTATTCTAAAATGGAGAATTGTTGGGACTATCCAACCAGCTCAGAATCACAGGCAATGTCCTGGAGTCAAGGCTATGACTCCAGCAAAAGGAAAAAGAAGACCATGTGGCTGTGCCTTGATAGGCCCCAAGTCCCCAAAGCCAAAATTTCCTTCACTGTGGTCTTCCTTCCTGTTTCTCTCTTCCTTCTCCAACTGTCTCTCAACAAAAACACCGATGGTCTCCTGCTTATGAGATGCAGCGTGTACACACCCCCACCATGTAAGCAAAATTATCAGCAAAGTTGTCTCTGGTTCCTGTGGGGTTTCTGGTGTGTGTGTGTGGGGGGGGGAATGGGGAAAGTGGATAACATCTGAAATGTAAATAAAATATCCAGTAAAAAATTAATTAAAAAAAGAGATGTGGCCTTGTTGAGGAAGTGTGTCACTGGGGGTGAGCTTGAGGGTTTCAAATGCCCATGTCAGGCCCAAAACTCTTTTTCTCTGTTGCTGCAGGTAGTCTGGATGTAAAACTCTCAGCTACTTCTCCAGCACTATGTCTGCCTGTGTGCCACCATGCTTCCGGCATAATGACAATGGACTAAACCTCTGAAACTGTAAACAAGGCCCAGTTAAACACCTTCCTTCATAAAAGTTACTGTGACCATGGTTTCTCTTCATTGCAATAGAGCACTGGATAAGACAGTACCCTTATGCGTGGAACATCTTTCTGTCACCTTTCCTGCCTCTTTCTGTGACTGCTCTTCACCAACACACTCTTTCAATATTTTCTGTTATTTCCCCCAGGTTAGTGCCTTGCCCCAGATAAGACAGAAACTCATTTAGCCGTAAATGACAGGCTGCTTCAGGAGCGTTAAGCCATAAGAAGTCCTGCGGCTTCCTTAAAGTGTTCTCTGGAGGCCACGGGGCCACCAAAGATGCCATTAAAGACTAGGATTCTTTTTGCACTTTCCCCTTATTCTCTCACAGGGCGTTTGTCTAGCTGGACCCACATGCTTTAGCTAGAACATAATTGCATTTAAGATGGGGAGGGCTCAGTGTTATGGAGAAGACTGCCACCTCTTCCCATTGTCTCCCTTCAGTTGGTAAAGCAGGAACTTCTCAAAATCCTATCAGGGAAACTGAATTGTACAGCCTTTGCCAGCTGAGAGGAGCTGAGGACGCAGTGCCCAGTTAGTGATCCCCTTCTCTGATCTCCAAGCTCTGACTGCTATCTTTAGTGGATGCTGTATATTTCACGTCAGACATTTCCTCAGAGAGAGTGGAGGCCAGGGCCTGGCATAAGGTTCACTGTGAGAACCACACACCCAATGCTCCTTCTCCTTTAAGGTGTTCTCCCTCCTGGCTTTCCTCCAAGTTTGAAACAGACACACTGGGTCCTACCTTTATAGCCCTCTTCTGCATCCCCACTCTTTCAGGGACAGTTGGATCCTTTTGGTAGTGATTCAAATCCTGCAGTGTTAAACTATCTGTGCACAGTGTATTTTGGCATGTGGTCAGGGGACAGTCTGCAGAAGTTTGTCTTTTCCTTCTACCATGTGGGTTACGGGGCTCAAGCTCAGGTTCTTGGGTTCAGCGGCAAGAGCTATTCACTCACTCACTGTGCCATCTCACTGACCCTTTATGCATGCTTTCTGTCATGTGACTCTTAGCTTTTTGAGTAATGGCAACATGACTCTTCACACCCCTTTAGGTTGGAGGCTGGCAGTGTAGCTTGCTTAGTCAATGATAAGGAGTGGGTTCTATCCTGGGGTAAGCCATTGGAATTTTGCATGGTCCTGCTTATCCTCCTGGCCCTGGGTCCCCACTGTGAGAAGGGCATATGTCAGGCTGGCCTAGACCACCCATAGACATGGAGCTTCTCTAAGCTGTGCATAGCCCTAGAGAGGTGCAGGTGACTGTGTCTTATAGCAGAGATGACAGCCATGCAGCCCAGGCCAGTGCACTGAGGTCACCTGCATACTTTACAGACCCACATGTACAAGGACAAATATTTTCTGTCTCAAGCTGCTGAGTTTCAGGGCTTATTGTTGGGATGTCCACTGACATACATGCTTCAATCCAACTTCAGAGGCATCTTTTTATTCCCAACTCATCTGATATCCGCTCCCCCTGACTACAGAACCATCTCTTCTATGTGATACACACTAGGTTGTTACAGACAGTTCTGGCCCTTCCCTGGACCTGTGAAGTCCTAGATGTGTATTTGCCTTCATGGCTCAGCATTGCAAGCATGTGTTAAAGAGGTTCTTTCCTGACCCATCTCCTTTAGGGGAGGGACAGTGATGGCCAATTGGCTTTGCATCCCATGTATTCTGGCATGGCAGAAGGACTTAAAAGGAAGGAATTGATTTTGTACCAAATATCTACTTTGGAGTGATTAGGTGCTCAGTTGCAAAGCAAGAGCACAAAATTCTAGAGTCAAAGGACAGAGAGAGGGGAGGAGGAGAGAGTACATTGTTCAGCTTCAGTTTTGTCCAAGGGTCTGACCCAGCCTGCAATACAAGGATTCAGTGAGACTCCAGTCAGTACCACTGTGTGGAGAATGAGGGATGCTAAAAGCTTAGAGTGTGTTCAAGGTAGAATGAAATTTCTTCCCCTGGAGCCATAAAGGGACAAGCTTGATCCTCTTGGGAACAGAGTGATTTAAGTCTAATTGTGGTGAGAGGCAAAGGGTCAGGCTGCTGGCCCTGGGGAATCCTCTTTCTAAGTGTGATTTGGAGCCTTGGAAATAATTTGTCTGTGAGCACAAGGAGCAATCCCTGGCCTGTGCCACAGAGGGAATCCAGCCAAGTTCAAGGTGAGTGATGGACATCAGAAGCTGCATGATGTCCAAACAGATGTGGAGGAAATTACCTAGTTTCTTCTGTAAAATGGGACTAAGCATTTTCCTGGACAAAGTGAGGGAGACTATGTGAAATAAAGGAAGGGGTCCCCTCTTTCCTTTCCCACCCCTTTTCTCTCCCCTCCCTTCCCATTGTCCTTCCTTTACTGTCAGAGTCTTAGCATTATAGCCCGGGCTAGCTCCACACTCAGCTAGCAAGTGACTTTTTACTCCATTTTTTTCCAGTTCTAGGCCCTATTCCCTAAGCAAGAGCTCTGTACTCCTCAGCAATGCAGTGGTTTCCTAAGAACGTCTCTGTGAGAAAGGGGCAGAGAACAGAAATGTACCCTTGGGGGTCCTCCTCCTCCTCTTGCTTTTGATTGAGGGGTGGAGATCAAGTGGACAGAGAGTTCCCATTCTCCCCATCTCCAGGGGGAGCCAGGAAGCAGGCTGTCTTTTTCTCCCTCTCTGCCTCCACACTGATGTCAACTTTCTATTAATGTTGTGATTTACTCTATTCTTTTTCCCCATTAATTCCAGTTCAGCTTCTGAGCTGTAGCCAAGTTGGGGAACAGGAATACAAAAGTAAAACATGACGTGCCAGATCCTTTTCTTTCGCAACTGAGTTTCCCTGAATTTTTCAAGTGCTTCTCAGGAGGGCAGGAGAGACAGAGCCTGTGGCTGGGGGCATTTCCTCTGCTCCAGCACTCCCCAAATCATAATCATAAAAATTAAAATCCAGTTAAGAAAAACCTTAGCAGTCATCCCAGCTGGGCGGTTGATGGAGACCTTGATCAAATCTTTTATGCAATTTCACAGTTTCCAGGGGAATTTACTGAGCACACATTGATCATGTTTGTGCCAGGAAGATTGGTTTCTCTCAGCCAAACTCGCCCCTCCCAAACTAATTTCATCTTTTGATCTAAGCTCATGTCATGCTTTTTAAGAGGAATGCATAGTGGCTTCAGATCCAGTAGCCTAGGATCCCATCAAGCCTAGTCCATATCAACCCCTATCTGACATTCAGACATGGGCTAGGTCCAGGGAGGTTTCTGTTGTGATTTAGATGCAAATAGGGCCAGAAGGTCCTGTGCAGACAGATGCCTTCTCTGTCTTCCTGCATGCTAATTGGAGGAGCTGAGGTCTTTAAGAGGTAGAGTTTAGAGGGAGGAAGTTAGGCCATTGGCTTTGTGCCCTTAGAGGGTATGAGACTCTGGGTCAGTGGATCTCAGCCTTCCTAATACTACCACCCTTTAATACAGCTCCTCATGTTGTGGTGACTCCCAACCATAAAATTATTTTTGTTGCTACTTCGTAACTGTAGTTTTGCTACTATTGGGAATCTTAATGTAAATATCTGGGTTTTCCAATGGACCCAAAGGGGTCATGATCCACGGGAACTGCTACTCTAGGTGTTCTCCCTGTCTCTCTGTTTCCTGGCTGCTGTGGGGTCAGCAGTTTCTTTCTGGTAAATGTTCCATTGTGATGTGTACCAAGCAACAGAGTCAAATGGCCATGAACTGAAATCTCTCACACCAGGAACCCAAATTAATCTTTTTTCACTGAAATCCCTTATCTCAGGCATTTTGTCACAGTGACAGAAAACTGAGTAACAGTTCTCTATTTCAGTCTCTGACCCTTGAGTCACAAGAGGGCTACCACGCAATGTCTAACACTCAGAGAGCTGGCCATACTCATAGTCTCTGGAAAAGATGCTCAAGTTAAAAGAGCTTGGGCTAGCTTGTGATCTAGCAAAGTACCATGGGGACTTTGGCATAATGGTGAATAGGTGGTGGCACATGTCTTTGATCCCAGTTCTCAGGAAGCAGAGGCAGGTGAATCTCTATGAGTTCAAGGTCAGCCTGGTCTGCAGAGCCAGTTCCATGACAGGCAAGACTACACAAATAAATCCTGTCTCAAAAACTAAACCAACCCCGACCAAACAGACAAAACAACTAAACAGAGTCTAAAGTATATAACAACCCTGGGAAATAGTCACTCTGAGCCGGTCTACACCTTGGTGATATTGAGACTCTTTCATGGGAGCCAGCTGCTGGGATATTTCTAAATTAAACACAACATTTAAATACTACTAGATAATTTAAAGAATTTACTCCACAGGCTGAATGAAACCCATAGGTGGGCCAGAGCTGAGCCCCGACAGCCAGTTCCCATGACTGACATGTGTGTTGCTCGCTCTCAGCCCATATCCAGACAGTGCCCTATGGAGTGAAGGTTGTGGTGTCAGCTTTCCCATGCTCACATGCTCTCATGAGGGTTCTTAGGCCACCCTCAGTTTGTTAGGCTGATCCCACTGTGCCCAAGGGCAGCTGAAGAGTGCCCCAGTCCATTTCAGGAGTCTGGTAGCCAAATCCTGACTGGAGTCATTTTCTGCAAGAACTTCTGTTTTGCATATTGGACAGAGAGCTGGAATTTACCAGGGACAGAGCCAGGCTACTTGCCTACTATTATGACTTCCTTCCTAAGAGGAGATCTTTCCCACCAAGCTCTTAATGCTGGACCCAGACAAAGTAGCTGACTCTCTTAAACACACACACATTTGGCTGGGAGCAGCCCAGCCTGAGTTTGAACCTGGCTGGGCCTGGCTTGGTGACCAGCACTGTTCCCACTCCCACTCTATTCCTCTACTCATTAGAAGCACAGTGCAAGTAAAGGCTCTTGCTTCCCATAACTCAAGACACACTTGACACCATAATCTACCGAAGACACCATCCATAAAGGAGCTGTGACAGACAAGCTGCCTGATGACGAACAGGAGACCCTATCTGTCTGATCCATCATTGCCATTATGCATGCTGTATCTCTATTATCTCTCCCATAAGACATATTTACAACATTATTAAAAGGGAGATGTGGGGATATATTGTCTTCCTTACATGCAGTGTATATTATCCACACATGCCCTATCACATCTTGACGATGCCAGATATGACTGACCGTGGCGCAGTGGCTGGAGGGAAGCCATTTCTCCTAGTTGCAAAGCAGGTGGGGAAAGGGGTGCAAGCCTGGTTCAGAGACAAGCAGGGTCCATCACACCACAGTCTACACAGCATTTTGTCAATGTAATGGTGTTGATTGTCAACTTGACAGAATCTATAATCGCCTGTGAGCCGGGCAGCTGGTCATGCCTCTGCAGGGGTTATCCTAATTATGTTGATTTGTATGGGAAGATCCTTGTTGATTGTAGGTGGGGCCATTTCCTAAGCCGGGGATCCTGGATTATAATAAAAATGGCAAAAGTTAGCAGGGTACCAGCGAGCACTTATGGCTCTGTTTCCTGATTGTTGCTACAATGTGACTAGATGTGTCAAGCTCCTGCCACCTTGATGTCCCCATGTCATGGGGTATTTAAAGCTGTGAGCCAGAATGAACCCTGACCCCTAAAAACTGCTTTTGTCTCTACAGTTTATCACAGGGGTAGGAAAAGAAGCTAGACATCTAGCATTTTCTTGCCAGACAGACCACTTCTGTGATGGGAAATGTTAATCACTGTTACCACACCCATTGCTCAGATGAGAAAACTAAGAGGAGCCTCTTTTGGGAGAGCTATCATTATTTACCTCTGAGTCAGCCAGTGGAGTCAGGATTGGAACTCAGAACTTCTGATTTCAAATCCCTTGAGATCTCTTTATTGCATGTTGCACTTGCTGTAATTCATTCATTCATTCATTCATTCATTCACTCATTCATCCATCCACCAATTCAATATATATTCAATGGACATTCCCTGGAACTTGTGCTTGGAGCCATGCATGTGAACTGCTGCCACAAGGCCCAGAACAGAGTTCTCTGTCAAGACTTGGAGAAAGTCTACAGAGAATGCAAGTAGGTTATCACAGTGGGGCAGACACTCCTGCCATCTAGGGTGGGGTTGTGCTGTTATGAGCAGGACACCATCATCTGCTACAGAGCTACCATCTCCCAAGGCCAATAGTCCTGAATCGAGTACTGTTCACCACTTTCTCCACCACTGATCCAATGGCCACACTCAAGATGCTAAAGCTGTGAATAGGGACAAGTTACCTGAAGGAAGAAACTCATCAAAGCAGTAGCCAGGCTGTTCTCAGTTCCTGTTATCTCCGAACTCAGCCCTTTAAACAAGCCTATGGGTTGGGGCTATCCACTTATGAAAGAGGGAATTGCAGCTCAGAGAGGGCAAATCCCTTGCTCAAAATCACATAGCTAGGAAGGGATGTACTGGGATATGAACCTAGACTGTTTGAGCTCATCCTTCTAGTCTACCCTGTCTTGTTACTCTTTGTGGGATGTAGTCCACTTGCTACTCTTGGTAGGATGTAGGAAGCTTTGTGGTTGGTACAAACACATGGCATGGGATTTGAGGAATGTTACGATGTATGAGCAGGAGTGTGAAGGCCCACCTGGTCCGAGACCACAGTTGGAAAATGCATTAAGAGAATGAATTGGAAGGACCAGAGACAGAAGTGGGGTTAGACCCTGGGCCTTGGCAGTTGCCACAGTGTGTGCACAAGGTGGGGTCTGCAGAGAAGAAGACACAGCTATGAACTTTTCAGGAGGTAGAGCCTTCAGTCTGTGATGATGAACTGGGTGCTGAGATGGGTCATGGACTTCTCACCATTGGGAGCCTGGCCCAAAGGCTCTTTATAAGACACTGTTTTGGGACAGGGTCAGGAAGGGCTGCTGATTTCATCCACCATTCATTGGTCCCAGAGACCTGTCCCTGCCCTGGTCTGGGCTCTAAGGCACATCAGCAGAGATGCCTTTCTGCAGCACTGACAGGCCTGTGTTTGTGCTTTCAGATAATCTAACTCACAGATAATTAATGTCAGTCTGCTGTCACGGCACCCTGGCTAACCACGGTGTGTGGGTGTGAGCCAGCCAGCCGGTCGATGAGCAGCCCCAGGATCTGTCAGAGTCAGGAAAGGGCCCATCACCTGCCAAGTTGCCTGAGCGTGCTCGAGACCTTAGCACATGCCTGTCTGCTTCAGAGGCATGGACAGTCTACATACCAGAGGAGACAATGCCCAAGGTCACAGCTGCGGCTCTGAGGACCAAGAAGAGAGGAAAGGAGTTTGACCATCAGGTGTAGGCACATGCCTTTCCTTATCCCTTGTTCAAACAACACTTAGCCCAAGTCTGAGGTGCTGTCTGCTGCCAACCATGCTGAAATGCTAGGGTCTCCCCACACAAGTCAGTCTTGGCCATGTTTCTATCTTAATCACCATCTTTTCACCCGACTCTTCTTCCTTTGATATGCATGGCCAGCCACTTTCCATGGGATCCTGGATGGATGTTTCTATTCATCCTCTAACTATGTGGTTTCCAGAAGCTCTCCTCCACTCTGTGTCTGCACAGCACAAGGCACAGACCCTGGGGACATTTGATATCCATACCTCACATTCCTGTGGGACTGCGTAAGGGTATCCTGGTTCTTGGCTGGGCATGGGCCTAGAACCCCGAGACTCCAAGGGAGAAACGGCAGGAATTCGGCTACGTCCCCAGAACTCAGGGTCCTGAAAAGCAGTCTAATCTCCATAGACCTACATTGTTCAGTCACGAAGGCCATTACAGCCCCTCCCAAAGTGCACAGGGTGTAACTACAGGCCTCAGGCCCTAGGGATTTACATACTAATGAAGGTCAGAGGGCGGAGCCAATTAAGCATTCCTCCCCTCCCCAGAACCTCCTCTCTTTCTCCCTCCCTACTTAACTCAGGTCTGCCCTGAGTTTGGGGGGGTACTTCCAGATCCATCTACCATCCGCCATGACAATAAACCCTTTTGGAACCAAGGAATTCCTCGTATCATTGGGGCCTGCTGGGCCTGCCGCCGCCAAAGCCTCCAGCCACTGGAACCTGGGACCTTCCTCCGGTATGTGACACAGGCTGCCTGGAGGCGTCCAGGCAGCCTCCACTACGCAGGCCCCAGGCCGCTGCTGCCTGGGCCTGGAGGCCTGCCTTCGCAGGCCCGGGGCCTGCTGCCTGGAGGGTCCGGGACTCCACCGCTGCCCGCCATTTTTTCCCACACATTCCCTTCTTCCTTTTGCCATGCTCGCCTGGGTGCTCAATCTACACATGGATTGAGACATAGTGGTAGAAGAGGGATGCATGGTGGGCATTCATTTCCCTGTGATCAAATCTCTTCAAGAACAGAGAGTTGACTTACATGGTCATGGGAAGGCCACCCAACAGTGTCTTAGGCCAGACATCAGGTCAGGAGCCCCTCTATTCTGCTGTCTGTGACTCCTTGAGAACTTCTCTGTGGTCAAGGATGGTTGACCTGGGTTTGGAGGGCAGTGCTACCCCTGTGTACCCCAGGAATTATTCAGGGAAAGAAAAGGTAAATGAAGGTATGATTATCATGTGGGCTCCTCAGTATCCAGACACTTGTCTAGCCAACCAACCACTCAAGGACATGTGGGGGTCAGAAGATAACCCACAGGAGTCGTTTCTCTCCTACCACGTGGATACACAGCATGAAACTCAGGTTTTTAAGTGTGGTGTCAGGCTCCTTTATCCCCTGGGCCATCTTGTTGCTAGCTTAACTCACATTCTGACCAAGATCACCTGGGAAACTATAGGTGCTCTTCCTGGGTGATGTATTCATGTATGCACAGGTGAGGTACTTATACTGGAGCTTCCACAGGGATTTTTCTGGTGAAGTATGGAAGGATGTGTATAGGGCAAATCACTTCAGGAAGTGAGTGCAGCCAGAGTGTAAAGGCCAGAAATAAATTCCTGAAATAACAAAAGCCCTTGGCTCCCTTCCCCTCCCCAATCTGTTCCTTTCCTCTCAGTCTTCCTCTCTCTCCTTTATTTTGCTTACTGAATGGATTGTATATTTACAAAGCTCAAAACTATTAAGGCAAGACCAGCTGCATATGGAATAGGTACCTCTGGTCCCACCTGCCCTTCCTCCCCGCTCCTTCCCTTCTTGTCTGACTCACTTCCTCTGTCTTCTAGCCCCTCCCAGCCAGTCTTTGTATTCTTTGTGCAAATGTCTGTGCACATGAGTGTCACACTAAGTTCACTGTTCTGAAAAGATTGAGCATTTGATGCAGCAGCAGCTGAGCTCTAGGGATAGGGTTAGTAGGGAACGGTGCCTCGGGATTAGGCTGTGTGAGGCGTGTGTGAGGCGGGTGTGAGGCGTGTGTGTGGCGTGTGTGTGGCACTGAATACCACATCTAGGAGCTTCTGACAATGGAGCATATTTTAAGTTATTTCTTAAATTGTATCCAAGTCATGACATTTTCAAGAGAACTTAATGCCCAGGTAGAGTCATAGGAGCTATGTCACTGGCCTTACTCAAAACAGAGCAACAGCCGCCCCCAGTCTGGTGCTCCCTAACAAAGTAAAAAATGAATTCTCAGCAGAAGGGTGGGTGACCCCTTCCACCCAGTCTGGGTCACATGGCCAGCTAGCTGCCTCTGCTGTTTCCTCCTTAATTTATTTTCTGGGAAACACTCTGTGACTTAGAACAGTGTCCTCCCTTTGTTAGCAGCCAGTCCTCAGAACCAAATTGCTGCCTCAAAATAATGCATTTTTATTAAAAACTATTTTAAGTTGGTGCCCATTTCCAAGATAGATTCACATATGGATAAGCATCCAGTATTGCTTGTTATAGATAAGTGATGAATTATTTTAATCAGAAATGGATTTAACAGCATTGCAAAAATAAATTTGGGAGATTTTTCACAATCTGGTTGTCTTTTCTGATTCTTCATATTTATATTTAGTATTCAATGAAGACTAATTGTGACTATTGGACGTTCAATCAGAATCACCCAAACTGGATGCATCCTGCTCGTAATAAAGACTGACACTTTCTTCAGTAACGCTGGGAAATTGTCTCCAGGCCCCTGGAGCAGAATCAGATGGGGTCAGATATGCTGAAGCGTTCTTGCCTCGCACCAGGGATCCTCCAAGACTCCAGCACTTGTCATGTGTTGTATCGTCTCATATGATGCCTATTGAGGACCAGAACCCATGCCTGGGGTGGGGACAGAGGTTCCCTGGATGCTCAGCCACCTCAGACCGGAGGCAAGACAGACTGGACTGTCAGGGCTTGTGTCAGCCTGAGCCAGGGTTGTGCTGGGAGCATTGGGAACAGGAACTTATGCAGGCCAGACTCAGGCCAGATCCCTTCATCCCTGACCTGGAGTGGCACTGAAATAGATGCTAGAGCATCAGCAGGTCCCCATGAATAGTAATCCTCTTACTTCAGCTTTAGTCTCAGGTCTTTTGATTCTGTATGTGCATATGTGTATACACTCATACGGAGGCCAGAAATCCTGAGTCAGGCATCCTCCTCTATAGCTCTCCACATGATTGTTTTGGAATTGGACCTTTCATCACATGTGAAGCTACCAATCAGACAAGGCTTGGCTGCCCAGCCACCCTCATGCTGTCTAGCATCCTTCTGGATCATTCTACCTGTTGAGCTGTCTCCCAGCCTTTTCAGCTCTCAGTATTTACCAAGTGATATTCAGGTAGTTTTATCCTGTTGGTCTTTTGTCCAATACTTTATTTTTCTTAAAGTATATTTTAATTAATATACAGAAGAACAGTATCACTATAACATTCTCTCTCACACATATATAATTGCACTTCGCTTGTATTTGCTTCTCTTCCATTGCCATTTTGGTCCTCTCTTCCCCTCCACTGGTCCCCCTTTCTCATTGTAAATAATTCCCCTTGCTGATCTTAGAGAAATTATGGACTATTTGTCTGTCTGTCCTGGTTTGTTTCATTTCTCCTCCTCATCTTTCCCAACATACTCACTTCCCCCTTTATTTTCATGTCATAGATGCATGTGTGTGTATATATATGTTTACATCTAGAATCCACACACATTGTATCTATTTTAATAGCTACTTTTCACTGGCAGTTAAGTAATAATAAGGTTTTATTTACAGACACGATGTAGAATGTGATCTTTGAGCCTAGTGGTGGTGGAACATACCTTTGATCCCAGCACTCAGGAGGCAGAGGCAGGTGGATCTGAGTTCAAGGCTAGCTTAGTCTACAGAGCAAGTTCCTGGACAGCCAACGCTACACAGGAAAACCTTCTCTTTAAAAACCAAAAAACAAACAAAGAAAAAAAATAGTGCGTTGTCGGATATATTGATCACACTGTGTACCCAGAGATTCTGTTGTTTACTTGAAAAACTTGTTTCTAGTTGTGGTCTGGGTCACCCTCAGCACACATCTTTAATTTCTGGCTAGAATAAAGACACTCCTTTAGTACACACCTTTAATCCCAATCAATGAAAGTAAAATTAGAAGGTAGAAGGAAGCAGCCAAATTTGAAAGTGATGTCTAATTGAGTGGCAGAAAAAGTGATGAATCAGAAAAAGATTTGACAGAATAGGATATGCCCAACTCTTGAGAGAAGAGAGAGGAAAGGGAAGCTACTTAAGAGAGCAGTGTAGAGAGAGAGGATAGAGGGAGGGAGGGAGGAAAAGAGAGAGAGGGAGAGAGAAGGAGAGAGAAGGGGAGAGGGAGAGAGAGAGGGAAAGGGAGAGGAGAGAGGGAGAGGGAGAGGGAGAGGGAGAGGGAGAGGGAGAAAAGGAAGTTTTACTGGGAGAGAAAAAGGGAGGTTTACCAGGAGAGTTTTACAGAGACAGTTTTGCAGAGAGTGAACAAGCTAGACACAGGTGAAGACAGAACAACCCAGAGAATGAGAAGGAGCCAGAAGACTAGAACAGATTGCCAGATTAGTATGAGGCCAAGCAGAGCAATTCAGGAGAGGCCAAGAGAGAGAAGCTAGATTGCATCAGTCATCTTGGAGAGGGGTTTGAGCCACAACGGCTGAGCTGAAACATCTAGAGCTCAGAAAGAACAAGAAAGGGTGAGCTTATTCAGCAGCAAGTCTCAGAGGCTGAAAACATTCTAGAACTAGATTAGATTGTACAGAGGCTAGAAGCTTCCAGGACTAGACCTAGGTCAGCAGACTGAAGCAGTAAGCCTTGGAGAGGAAAATTACATCAGGCGAATAAAAGTTACTTTAACAAAAGTGACCCCAACTCAACTAAACAATATAGCCAGGAGCCATTCCTGAGGTGTCTTTGAGTTTCAATCACTTTGTGTAAGTTAGTGATATGCAGTGAGGTAAATTCTACAAACAAACAAGGCCGACATCTGCCTGTGTTCCTTGTTTCTTTCTGTGTAATTCAGGAAAAACTTTTGCCTGGGACAGAACATGGGCACAGCACGGTAGTCCTCCACTGTAGTCCTCCACTGTAGTCTTCCACATCATTTGTTCTTGTCCTCTTTGGCCATGAAAGACCATATCCATATTTCCCCATTCATTCTCATGATTACATGAATGGGCTCTGGCTGAAATACAGAGTTCAGAGTCTCTGCCAACTTCCCTCAGAAAACCAGTAGCACCAGCCTTCATTGATCAAGACATCTCTGTGGATTGATGGGCAGATGCTAGCCTCTGGGATTAATATGGGATTTCCCCCCTCCCAGTTATTTGGAGAATCTCATTAAGGCAGGTTTCCTTCAGGAAATTGATGCTTTAATATTCTGCATTGTCAGCCAACAGCCTGGATTTTATTTCTTGAATAACATTTAATTAAACATGCAGGCTTTGCTTTCCCCAATGTATCAGCAAGCAGGGACCTGGGCCCACCTCACCACTCTCCAGCAAATCAGCAGAATGCAAAGCTGGGGGCCAAAGTACTGCTGAGTAATAAAGTTTATGGCCTGTGCCTTCGCTGTAATTACTGCAAGAGTCCTGCTGGTGTGGGACACTTCAGGGCCAGACTGAGTAGCTACTGTGCTGTGAGTGCTGGTTTCCTGCTGTGACAGGAAATCTGCAGGAGACATAGCCAGAAGGCATCCATCCAGGAACAGGGAGGAGCAAATCAAGGCCCAAGGACCATAATTGGCCCTGAACCTATTTTTTTTTAAATAAAGCTTTATTAGAACAGTGCTGTGTCTTTCTTCAGAATTGCTTTCATGGGTAACAGATAATCCCAGACCCTACAGTGGGCAGCAATGTTGGAGCAGTGGGTCCTTTGGGCAGCCTTATTTGAGGTAGGTTGGGTGCTTGCTCTGTATCCTTTGTAGAGTAGTTTCAGGATCCCCAATGTCTACAGTTTGCAAATACTCAAGCCCCTCCTATAAAACACCACAGTGATTGCATATTGCCCATACATCCTTCTTTTTATTGAAACCTGAACTCCTAGAACTTAGCACAATTCGAGTAATGGAAAGAGTGGCCAGACTTTATTGTAAAGAGAATAATGACAAGAAAAAATGTACACATTCACTAACTATGTAGCTCTATCTATGGTTGGTTGAACACATGTACCAAGAGCCCATGGATGTGGAGGCTACCTGTACTGTTTGAAAAAACACAAGCAAAATCCTCCAAAGAACTTTGAGAGGCAGTGGAAACTCCAAGGGAGTCTGTCAAGGAGCCTGCATTGAGTAAGGAGCAGTGTGGGGACGGGTGGGGTAAGGTGAGGTGCGGGGGAGTGAAGGTAGGGGTGGGGTGAAATAAGAGGATAGGGTTGGGGATGGGGTAAATTTTCTGGGAAGGGCTTCAGTAGTAATCAGTTTAAAGCCAAAACTCATGGCAGCATCTCTGGGCAGAAACTTTTCCTCTGGTACATTCTGATGAATCAGCAACCAGAGACATGACTGAGAAAACTGTCACAGATTTTCCCCGCTTTCTTTCAGCTGTGATTCAATCAGTTACAAGGAGCAGATGTTAGAATGGGATCCCATATCACGGGGGGGGGGGGGGGGGAGGGGGCATTCAGAAACAATTAGATGGTGATGGTGGCCCTTGCCATCCAGCATGGGGATGACCTAGGAATAAAGGTCATGGGGAACGGGCTTCCTCCCACACTGCTCCCCCATGTCTTCTCTCTCTGTGTGTCCGTGGCTGGGCAGGTTTCTCTCTCACATGTTTGTAGAGATATTTTGGTATGCACACGTCAGAAAAGTGAGAAGCTACCACTACAGTGGCCTTTAGCTGCAACCTTCTTATTAGAATCAAACAAAGGCTTTTAATTGTTTTATTTAGCACCCAGTCAGAATTTATTAATATCATGTAACACTTAAATACACCTGCAGTATGATCTTATATTGCATGTAGCTTTTCACTACCCTGCCTAAGCTCTGAGATCTGGTCATGCTATCAGCCCCCTCCCAGCTTCCCTTGAATCCATGGATATAAGGCACAAGCACAATTACTGGGCGTTACTATCTCTCACCTGGAAGAGCATGCCCTTATCAATACTCTTAGCTTTGCCCCTCCCACCTGCCCTAAACTTCAGTTGCTACACTCCCCTAACCACCTGCCTATAGGAGTGGCCTGAAGATCTTACAAGGCTGGTCAACTTTTCTCCATCAGAAGACTGGCGAACTCTGTCCCTCCTCCCTTGTGTCTGTTTCTCTTCCTCCAGGGACCTGGAAGTCTTACCTATTCCTTCTGCCTAGCAATTGGCCTATGGCTTCTTTACTGACAGATTAAGAACCAATTGGGGAACACCAAGACCTTAGCATCAGAACTGGCTCTACAGTCTTAAGGGAGTCTCTAGAGATATTTTGAGTTTTTTTTTTTTTTTTTTCCTTTTCCCCAACCTCTCCTAAGAAATTAGGTGAAAGGGAAACAGCTGAAGAATTCCAGACAGCAAGAGCAGAATGTGCAGAGGTCCTGGATAAAGGAGGAATGTGGTATGTTTAAGATAAAAGAAAGCAAAGTAACTGGGGTTTAGGGAGCAGAATTGGTGTTGAGCAAGATGGGCAGCAGTGTCCTAATCAAGTCCTGTCACTGTGTAGAGCTTATTCAGGCTGTGTGATGGAGAAACCACAGTGGGGTCAGCATGCAGTCCCCTCCGCTGCACAGGCGCACTGTGAAAGGTACCTTCCCTCCGGGTCACAGCACTTCTCTTTCCTGTCTTCCTATTATATCAAGGCATCTCCCAGCTTCCGTCTCCCTACTTCCGCATTCTCTCTTCTGCATCTTCAGTTGCTCCTTTCTTTTTCACTTGGGTCACACATCCACATTACCAAGTCACTCAGGGAAGCAAAACCAGTGGCCATGGCAATGGAAAACATGGCTGTCACCTCAGAGTTCATTCTGAGACAAATTCAAGTCACCACGGCTCTGGGAGCAGCAGAGACTCGGGCTGCCCCAAATAGCAGAGACTCAGGCTGCCCCAAATAGCAGATTTTAGCAGGGAAGTGGCTACATGAACTTTTTATAGTAACAGAACAGAGAAACTCATAAATTAAGTTACTTTCCAAACACATTGGTGGGGACATCAAGTAGATGGCTTATAGCTAAGTAGGGAAATCTCTGCTAGGGGTCTCGGATGCTGCCTAATGACCAACGTAATTCTAGCTCTCAATGTGCAGCATTCCACTCTCCATAATGACAAAGTTCTAATTGGCCAATCTACAGAACCTTTAACAGAGGTCTGGCTGAATACTTCACAGCCTATCCAAGGTTTTTTATGTGGCTGTGAAGAAGAGGAAATGCCACATGGAGGTCTTGGAGGATGTGAATAAAGTATGATTGAGTGCTGGAAAGTAAAGGGCAGAAAAACAAGTATAGTATGAATCTATGTTAATAAGGGATAGTCAAGTACTGTTCTCACACCCATGTGTTCATGTGATTGGTACAGTGTAAAACAACCATGAACAATAGGAACTAGATGAAGCTAACTGACAAGTCTGAGGGAAGAGCTGACAAGTCTGAGGAACTGTCTACTTATCAACAGACGTGGGAATATTTTATTTATCATCTGTATGCCTATCTACTATTATCTATCAATCATTTGTCTCCTGGTCTGCCTGTCTGTCTACCTATTGATCATCTATCATCTGTTTGTCTATCTTCTATTACATATCTATCTATCTATCTATCTATCTATCTATCTATCTATCTATCTATCTATCTTTTTCTATCTTCTACCTATCTATAACATAACATCTCTATCTCTCTCTATATATTGCTTGTCTATCAATCACCTGTCACCTACATATCATCCATCTATTAACCATTCATCTATCTACTAATCTATCATCTATCTCCATCTACCTATTTATCATATATTTATTGATTGTCTATTACTTATTAGTCCCCCTATGTATCATCTTTCACCCAACTGTTTATTATCAACATCAATTAATCTATCACTTAAATATTATCTAATGATCTGTCTGTGATCACTCATCTATCTATTCATCTACCGATCGATCTATTTATCATTATCTATTTATTTATTTTTGGAGGTGTTTTGAGTAGAACTCAGAACCTTGCACCTGTTAGGCATGCACTTTTTACTGAACCATACCCCAATATGTCATTATTCCTAGGAGCCACCGATATTACTTGTGATTGGGAATGCTGGTTCTACTCAGTGTTTTGGTTCAATTTTATAAACACATGAGAAAAGAACAAATATGTATGGTAGATTATTATGAGTTATCTCACACTGGGGCACCGTGTAGAGGGAGGGAATAGACTATAAATATAATAAATAAAAACGTACAAATAGCCACATTTAGATATCCATGTCACATTACATACAATGGATTATGTAAAAGAAAGTGAAAGTTAAGTCAGGTTTGGTTGTGTATGCTTTAATCCCAGCACTCAAGAGACAGAAGCAGTCATCTCTTTCTGAGTTGAAGACCTGCCTAATCTGCATAGTGAGTTACAGGGCAGCCTAAGCTACATAGCTACATAGTAAGACTTTCTCTCAGGAAGAAAACAAAGAAAGAAAGAAAGAAAGAAAAGAAAGAAAGAAAGAAAGAAAGAAAGAAAGAAAGAAACAAAGAAAGAAGGAAGGAAGAAGGAAGAGAGAGAGAGAGAGAAAGAAAAGAAAGGAAGAAAGAGAGGGGTGGGGAGAGGAAATGTTTTTGGCTCCATTTTTTTCCCCTTTCCTCCTTGTGTCTGAAGAGTATGGCTGGTCCCTTAATGAGAGCCTCTGTTTCTGTTCATTCCTCAACCAAAAGTCTGCTCCCATATTCCCTGGGAACTGCATGGCCGTCCCTATTCCTTATCTCTCCATGAATGGGTGCTTTTAGGACTGTGCTGGCAGCACATCTGGGCTGTTACAAACCTCTCCCCCTTTTGTCCTCCTCCAAGGTCCCTCAGGGGTGGTTGTAGAATCTCTAGCTGTGGCCTCTCCTCATGCTGCTCACTCTCTTCATTGCTCAGTGACTAGATGCATGTCTTCTTCTGCACCTCCCTACTTTCTGTCTCCTGGTCCATCCAGTCCTGCTCCCTGGGCTTTGGTGTGTCTCAGTCTTCTGCTGGCCTCGTACACAGGGCCTTTCCCATCATTCTAGTTGTCATTTCCCCTTCCCTCTCTGTAGGTTTCCATCTTTGCTTCTTCTGAAATTTTCCCAGATCCCACATGTCTTGCTTCCTCCTATCCTATATACTACTTTCTTGGTAGCAGTGGTGGTGGTGATGGTGGTGGTGGTGGTGGTAGTACTGATAGTGGTACTGATGGTGGTAATGGTGGTAGCACTGATGGTCATAATGGTGATGGTGATGGTGGTGATGGTGGTAATGATGGTGGTGGTAATGGTGGTGGTACTAATGGTCATAATGATGGTGGTGGTGATGGTTATAATGGTGGTGGTGGTGATGGTGTCTTCCACCTGAGATGTGCACATAGTTAAATCTACTATCATCTCACCCTTCTCTGTGGTCTTCCTTTGCTCTACTCTGAATGCTTGGAGTCTCCACCACTCATGCAGAGCTTTAGTGACTGTCCCTATAGCTTCTTCTTTCAGTAGCCATTCTTTATCTTCTTCCCAAGTACTGCTCTGGGCTCATCTGTGATTCCTCTGTCTATAGCATTATTTCTAACTGGACAGGAATCTAGGATCCCTAGGGAGGTCATCCTCTGGGCATGTCTGTGGGAGGTTATCTTACCTATGTTGTTTGATGTGGGAAGACCCATCTTAACTATGTATGAGATCATTTCCTGGGTAGAGTTCTGGGATATAGAAAGTAGAGACAGTAAGCTGAGTGCTTTTACCTTCTGCTTTTTAACTGTGATTGTGAAGTGATCAGCTCCTTCAGGTTACTGCTGCTGTGAACTTATAACTATCATGGACTTGTAACCTTAACTGTGAATCCCAACAAACCCTTTGTCCCTAGTTCATTTTGTCAGAGTACTTTATCATGGCAACAAGAAAAGAAATAAGGACAGCCTCCAATTCATTCCTGTTGTAGTTTGAATAAGAACGGCTCCCATAGACTCATAGATTTGAATGATTAGTCGTCAGGGAGTGGTACTTCTTAAGAAGGGTGGTCTTGTTGGAGGAGGTGTGTCACTAGAGGTGGACTTTGAGGTTCCAAAGCCAAGCCAGGCCCAGAGGCTCTCTCTTCCAGCTGCCTATGGATTCAGATGTAGAACTCTCAGTTCCCTTTCCAGCATGTGTGCATTCCACCATGCTTCCTGCCTGATGATAATGGACTAAACCTCTGAAACTATAAGCAAGCCCCAATCAAATGCTTCCTTTTATAAGAGTTGCCTTGGTCATGGCATCTCTTCACAGCAATAGAACACTAACTAAGTCAATCTCCCACTGCTGCTAGAGGAGATGTCTCTTAACAGAAATTCATTTGTGTCTCTCTCCTCTCTAAAACCTTCACTGACTTAAGTGATTCTTCATTACCCTTCCCTGAAGACTTCCAGTCATTTTTGTCACCTGAGGGAACACTTGTTCCTCTGTGAACATGATGCCATGGTTGAGGGAGGGCCAAACTTGGTCTCTGCTGAAGCTCCATGGCAGGTCTTCCTCTCAACTCCTCAGACTCCACTGTCTGTCATTTGGACACTTGTTTATGCTTCAGGACCCATCAAATCCTTTCCTCCTGAAGGTCCCCCGCCCTGCCAGGGCCACTTTTTTGTCCTATGGAAGGCTGCTTTGGTGGCCATTCTTTTTTGTCTTGTGTGCCCCTCAGCTCTCTGGAATCTTTTCTAATGGGTGTGCTGGCTAGTTTTATATCAACTTGACCCAAGCTAGAAGCACTTGAAAGGAGGGAACATCAGTTGAGAAAATGTCTCCATAAGGTCCAGTTGTAAGGCATTTTCTTAATTAGTTATCAATGTTGGAAGATCCAGCCCATTGTGGGTGGTGTCATCCCTGGGTTGATGTCCTAGGTTTTGTTAAAAAAGTAGGATGAGCAAGTCATGAGGAGAAAGCCAGAAAGCAGCACCTGTCTTTAGCCTCTTCATCAGCTCCTGCCTCTGAACTCCCAACACTCCTTGAGTTTGTATTTGACACATTTACGTCATATGTACACCTGTCTATCTGTGCACATACATGCCACAAGTCAATGTCAGATGTCTTCCTCCATTGCTTTCCACTTTACTTGTTGAGAAAGGGTCCCTTGCTGATTTGTCTAGGCTGGCCAGCCAATGATCTTTAGGATCTGCTTGTCTCTGTCCCACCCAGTGCTCTGGCTACAGCCACACCCACACCACTGTACCCAGCTTTTAAGTAGGTGTTGGGAATCTGCATTTAGGTTCTCATGCTTGTAGGAAAGACATTAACCACCTGAGATATCTTCCCTGCCCCAGAAACATCTTCTTGGAGAAGCCAGGCAGTCTCACTACATAGCTGCCTGAGTTCTGCCCTCTCTGGCCTCAATGTGCCCATCTCCAAGCTGGGCTAGCAATGCACAAATCTATGGAAATCTTGAGGAGTAATTGAGTTCATGCACATGGATTGTTTAGCAAACAGCCTGCAGAACTCACAACACATGTAAAACTATGTCATGAACTATTGTTTGCAAAAGACCAGAGAGACTCTTGGAACCAGAGACATCTATGTTGAATATACTTCCTCTACTGTCTCCCGCTGAGATTTCTGTTAGCTTTATGTCTCTGCATGTCTTCTGTTGTTCTCTGGTTCTTCTATTGAGAGCCATCCTCTCTTGATTCACTTCAGCAAGGTGGAGGACACTGACCAGGAGTGGCATCTGGTGGTGGAGCTGACTGTGTTCCAGCTGATCTATGAAGCTGTTCCCAGGAAAGATGGATTCTATTCTTCTCTGGACATGGAGCTGGAATCACAGGGCTCATCCATCTCCTCAACTGCCAAAGGTTTCACAGGTACCTGCCCTGATGCCACTGTGCAAGCTATGTTCTCCCCTTGCTCCAGCTGCCCTACTGTGTGACATTTTGAGTTGTACCTCCTTGGAGATCAGGAGAGTGTCTGTTTGTCTCAGGGGTGACATCAGAGTGTGGAGATATAGAAGAAACAGAAGAAGTGCTTGCAAAGATGGGGTGTCATGCAGAGATCCTAGCATCCTGAGACTGATAACACTTGTTGCAGTTCTCAACATACTAAGTATATAGATATGCACCATACTGCCTTGTCTTTTATGTAGGCTCTGAGGCATCTGACAGTCTTGGAGTTAGTTAACTGGAAGATGACAATCTGACCTTGAGAACAGATATATGTTGGCAAGCTGGGTGTGTCATTCCTTTAGTTTACATCACATCATATTTGTTCTTTTGTGCCCTGTGTATGATATGTTGAATGTGATATCTGTAGATGTTAGTGTATGTATGTGTTTGTGTAGACCCAAGGTTGATTTTTTGTGTCTTTCCTTAATTGCTTTACACATTTATGTTTTAAATTTGTTTATTTTTATTTCATGTGTATGGGTGTTTTACCCATGCGTATACATGTGTACAATGTGAGTGTCTGATGTCTGAGGTCAGAAGAGGACATTTGGCCCTCTGAAACTGGAGTTACAGATGGTTGTGAGCCCCATGTAGGTTCTGGGAACTGGACTTGGTCTTCTGGAAAAGAACTCTTAACCCTTGGGCTATCTCTTTAGCTCCTTTCAGCCTTACATCTAGAGACCAGGTCACCAATTCATCTAGACTGGCTATCCAGTGGGCTTCATGGGTCCACCTGTCTCTGTTCCCTTAATACTGAGTGTATAGACACTTACCACCATCCTTGCCTTTTATGTGGACTTTGGGGCATCTGAACTCAGACTCTCATGCCTGTGTGGTAGACATTTACTGACTGATCCATTCTCCCAACCCAGGCAGTCATTCTTAAAGCCTACGGATATTGAGCTCCACTTCAGAGCTTGTTGAAGGCTGCGGCTGCCACTGGAAACAGCTATACATAGCCAAAGTCCTTCTTGGTGTGTGATTCGTTCCTGCGACCTGGACACTTGTTAGGGTATTTTGCTGGCTTGCTTCCTGTCTGACCTTCACACCCCTGCTTTAGTCACTGTTATGTCACTAAAGCTGCCCCTGCGTGTTCACTATTCTCTCTTGTTTCCCCATCCTATAGCCATAGCCATTTCTGAAAAGTTGGTTACTTCCTTCTTGTCATATTCTGGCTGACATGCAGGTTCCTTTGAGCAGGGATTAAATCTGTATTTAGTAAAATATGCCCTGCTTTTAGGGGCCTAGGAGATGATTCAGTGTGTAAAGCACTTGCCAAGAAAGTATGAGGACCTGAGTTCAGATCCCAAGCACTCACTTAGGCTCAGTGGTGTACCTGTAATGCCAGCATTGGGGCTGGAGCTGGGGAAGGGGAGGAGAGCTTTCTAGCCAGGTATTCTATTCAAACTAACAATTATCGATTCAGTGAGAGTCTCTGCTTCAAAAAAAAATTAGGGTAGAGAGTGGTGGACAAAGACTCTGATGTCAACATCTGGCCATTGTCCACATGTGGACACACAGCTCATATGTACATAGACACATGCATACATATATACACATAAACATGTATACATGCATGCACAGACATACAGACCATAATATCCTCACTCTAACATTAAGTGTAAGCCACTTCATGTCTGTGGAGTGACTGTATGGTTGTTATGTGAGTGGCTGACAAGACACTTATCTCCAAATATGTTCTAGTGGTAAACTGTGCAAATGAAATCATTGTTCTGGAACTATTCCTTGCACTGGCCTCTCCCCAGCTCTGCATCACAGCCCCAACCTTTTAACAGTTTACTGTTCATACTTCTGCTTCCTCATGACTTTTCAGGGCACTTTCCATCCTATTCCCCCCTACCCAGAATGTCTTGGCACAGACCTGGGCACAAGTCACTCTCTCAAGGACATTTTCTTGTTATTCTGTCAGCCCCTCAGGAACCTGTACACACCATGGGAGAAGAGACACAATAATACCAAGATTGAATTTCCCTCCAGCCTGGAGGAACCTGAGGATTAAAGTCAGACTTAATTTGATTTTAGGTTAATAACATATTGTGACATTTACTGTGCTCCTGGATCACTGGAGACCAGCTCTCGAACCTGTGTGATGCTGCATGCATGACTCTGTCTTACACAGGTGCCCAGACTTGGCTCTTGCTTCTGTTCAGCTCAGAGCAATTCATACTGACCAGCTGTGCCCTCTCCACCCAGTCCTATGTCCTAGAGGCTACAAACCCCTAGAAGGCACCAACTCTAATTTAAAAATTACTGTTCTCTACTAGCCTTGAGTAGGGAGAGAACTGGAGAAGCCAAGCCAGGAAGGATGGTGAGTATATCTCACCACTGGACTTCTGTCTCCAGTTCCATCCATTCTCCTGCGAATGACACAATCTCATTTGTCTTTGTTGCTGAATACAACTCCTTTCTGTATTTACATGTCATTTCCTTTATCCTCTGTTGATGGGTGCCCAGGCTGAGTCCATCACTTAGCTATTGTAGCACTAAAATAAATACTGTAGCAGCAACTTCAAGAGTGAGTCCTCTTCAGAGAGGGGGCACTTCCAGTTGCCAAGCTTTAGTTTCTTCCTTAAGAACTGAGTCTGGGAGGTGCATATTTGAATTACATGTAAGCCAGCGTCTAGTGGTAGAAGTTAGATGTAGTTAATGTGAAATCAAAGGGCTGTCATTGCTTCACTAAAACAAAACACTTGGACAGTTCTGCATTCAGGTGCAACTGGATCTAGGTTTTTAAAGTCTGTGGTGTCTGCCATGCCCTTTGGTTTAGCTTCCCTCTGTGCTGACCTTGGTGTTGGAGAGATCTCTACCATTAAGCAGCTACTTGGTTGACTATGCTGGCAAATTTATGGCTAGCAACTTGGTGACCTCTGGAACAATGTATGTTTTCTTATAGTTCCAGAAAAAGTCTCTGCTTGGGCCCTTGTAGAGCTGGCTTGAGTTATGTGCTGACACTTAGAAGCTAGCTATGCCTTGGCCAGCTTCTCCAGAACCATGTGGCCAACAACAGGGGAGGAGCCTCCAGAGGACAGTCAGGTGTAGGGATTATGGAAGAGACAGAACTCTGACCAACAAATCTACAGTTCTCAAGGACCAATCACAACCTCCCTCCCCTTCCCATCTGTCATTCATCCCTGTGGCCTTTGAGGAGGATAGATGGATGTTTCCATCTCATCAGGTTATTGACTGCCTGTCAGAACCCCTCATAGCTCTGACGCTGGAATTTCTTTACACAAATTTTATTACACACAGTACACTGAAGCCTCCTGCAGCACCATCAGCTCTCTCCTCCCTATACCACATTCCCAGAAGCTTTCTCCTGTCTTTTGTGTGTGAGAATGACTGTCCCCTGTGTAGTGACCCTTAGCCGACCAGGGCACAGTGAGTTCAAGTCCAATTTAGATAATCCCCCAAACCTCTAATTCCTGAAGTCCCTAGTGAGTCTCTGAATAAGGTTGCTTCTGATGCATCCAAATCTTAGAGGCAAGTATTCTTGCCTTATCTATGACACAGCAAACCTCTCCAGTGCTTAAGGATGAGGGTCTTGTGTGATCCCATAGAGATAAGGATCACACATGCTGACATCATGTGAGTTGTCAAGATTGAGCAGAAGGACACAGGCTCCTTCCTGTGCCTTTATGGATCACAGCAGAGAAGGGAACCTGGGAAGAGGTTAGTGGACTCTCTGAGATGAGGTGAAGTTGAGGGGGTATTCATTTCAGAGATAGATAAACGATAGGAAGATAGATAGGTAGATAGATGGTAGATAGATAGTAGGTAGATAGATAAGTAGGTAGGTAGGTAGATTGAGAGGTGAGTAGAGAGCTGCACTCAAGTCTCTGGTGAAGTAATAATAAAAACATGTGCCAAGAAACGTCCTGAGGAGAGGAAGAAGAAGCACTTGGGAAAGTTAGAAGAGAACACTCTTGGAGTCTCAGAGTGCTGGGTGAGGGTGACAGGAGGTGGAGTGAGTGCTCAGTGATCTGGCATGAGAAGGAGGTTTGCAAGGTCATCCATTGTCAGTCAGCTTGCTGCATCCCAGGGCAGACTACTTAAGAGAAATGTAAAAATACCAACAAAGGTAAAACTCAGCACACATTAGACAAAAAAGTGACCTGGGATGTGAAGAACTAGGAAACTAACCTGAAACGAGGGGAAAGATACATCAACTAAATCGACCGAGAACCACCATGGTTGAAGTGCAGGTGAGGACAGTGGGGTTATGGTGACCGTGGAAAGTCTATACAAGCAGTGAGAAGCCAAGCTGAGTGCTCTGAACATACAGAGATACAAGGGACACAGGAAGACCAAGTTTTCCAAGCACAATTAAATGTGTTATGATAGTTTTGAAATTTCATATCAAACAGTAGTTTTCTAAGTACATCTCAAATGTTGCAGAGATAGACAGGCTTCATAAATTATTCAGCTTTTACCTGAAATTTGCATTTAATTGGGGGTCCTGTGCTTATATTTAGTAACCCTGATAACTTTACAAAAGACCCAAATTGTATTCTGGAGAGAAACTCCACTAACCGATTTGGAAAATACATACAACCAGGACAAACTTAAGAGAAGATGAGATATATTAGCAGAAAAGCTAATGGCCGTGAAGATGCAGCAATAAAAACTATGCAAAATGAAAACCAGAAAGGAAATAGTAGGAAAACTAAGTGGGAAATGGCAGCCTAGGATATGCTTAATTAGAATGCCCTAACGATAGAGAGAACATTGGCAGAAATAATGGCTAGTAATTTCCCAGACCCAAGGAAAACTATGCATCCATAGGCACATAAGAGAGGGTGGGTGCTATCAATATTAAGGATCAAGGGAGTAGAGAACCACTCTAGATTTTACAGCCACTGAGAATGAAGGAAGTAGGGGAAAGACTATGGCTTGGTTGGTAAAGTGTTCACCGTGTGTGTGTGTGTGTGTGTGTGTGTGTGTGTGTGTGTGTGGATGTGCGTGTGAACATACAAGACAAGAGCATCCCAGGCACTCACCGGGCAGCTTGCTAGCCTATTTGAGTTTCACATCACTGAGAGGCTCTATCTTAAACAAAAGGTAGAAAGTACCTGAGGATTGACACCCACAGGTATCCTCTGGCCTCCTCTGCATCTGCTGCACACACATGGAACATAGAGTAATGGGCTACTGGGAGCAGCCATGAGGAGCTATTTATGTCAGTACACTTGGGAACTTTTCCTTGAAAGGCACAAAGTTCCAAAGCTCAGTTAAGGAAGAAAAAGTCATGTTATTAGAGTCATCTTGCATGTTGTACAGGAACTGGCTAAGTCAAGCAGAAACCAACAAGCAGAAACACACACACACACACACACACACACAAAACACACACACACACACACACACAGAAGCTTTGGTACATAAAGATGCATTTTAAGGGCACACTCTTTAATACAGAAAATAGTATGTGCCCCAACTCCAAGTCTATTCCATTCCTCTGGGGGATGGGAATATGTGATATACTACAACATATTGCATATAAATATGAGATTAAAAGAAAAATCCAGAAAATATCCTAGTGCCATGATAGAAATACCTTTCAACAGCAAATCACTTAAAATAGTTGTGTGTGTGTGAGTGTGTACACACATGCAAGTGTGTAGTATGTGTGTAGGCTGACCACTTCTAATCCAAGACTAGAAACCCTGAGGCTTTTTGGATGTCAGTGTGATGCCATAGGTGGGAAGTTTCACACTGCTGCTGTGCTGTCAGAGTCAGTGCGCATGTTTATGAGACACGAAGCACAGACTTCTCCTGAGGCTGAGTGTCAGATGGTCATTATGGAGGAGTGAATTTTATGTTTATATGTGGGACCCACTCAGGATAGTTCATCTCAGTCTGTATAAATGTCTCCAAATTGGACAGAGTTAGGCAACAAACACACTTCTTGCCCCAAGTTGACCCAGAGGACCCAAATGGACCCCAAAAGGGACCAGCCTGGATAATGGGGCAGGGTATATGGGGGGGGGTCATGCTAAATCAGAGTGCTGTTTACGATGTGAGGCCAAGAACAAACGGTTGTGTTAAGACGGCACAGGGGTTAACTGTACACGGGAAGGTCTGCTGTACTCCACATGGTCTTAAAGCATACCCTAGGACTGAGCTCTCTGGTCCTTCTCAAAAGGAGGAACTGGAGTTAGGAGTCTACAATGTATGTGACACTGGTCAATTGTCACATACGTTTAAACTCACTGAATAGCTGGCTCTGGAATTGGTATTTGCTCCTTCCTTTCAGACCCAAGCATGTTTGCCTTAAAGGGTCTTTTAAGGGAGGCCCCTTGTCTGGGGACAGGCTGCTCCACCATCCCTTGACAGAAAGGAGAACAGAAGACAGCCCAACTATGTCCTTGAGAACAGCTAGGTTAGCCATCCCCCACAGAGGAGACTGATGTTTATCCCATCAAATCAAAATGCCACAGTGGAAACTGAGATTTGGAAGTTCAGCTGTGGAAACTCACATGTGGAGAGTACACTCACTCCGAGCAGGATAGGAAGGAAACTCCCTTTTGTTACATGTTTTCACAAGGCTGCCAGCTTTTTAAAGACCTTTATGTAAATGTTACCAAATTTATTTTTCAAGATTCATTTTTATTATTTTTAGTTTTGTGTATATTCGTATGTCTTTGTGTGGGTACATGTACAGGTAAGTGCAGGCCGGAAGAGGGCTTTGCATCCCTGGAGCTAGAGTTACTTACTGTTGTGAGCTGCAGTTGTATCCGCTGAGTTCAGAACCAGCTTCTCTGCAAGAGCACTATACTTTCCGAACCACGGAACTGTCTGTCCATTTCCAAATAGTACTAATTATAAAATATAACAACAAAATTATGAAAGTTTGAAAATAATGATATTCCAAATTTGAATTCCCCTGGGGTTATTCATGCTTCCATTTCTTTTTGCCCCAGCTTTGAGACAGCTGTTAGAGGAGACCTGCTTGCATCGCAATAAGAGACACCTGAACCCTAAGAGATAGACACATTAGATGTGTGTTTTCTTTCCATAGTAGCTCTAATGGAGTACTTTGAAGAGCAGAACTTCTGCCTGCCAATCAGGCTCTTCCAGTTATGGCGCAAAGAAGGTCCAACCCAGGTTTTATCTCCTTTAAATCTCTTTTCTCCAAGGGTTGGCTTAGGGGGTTAGGCACATCTAGACCTCTTGGTGGGGAATCAGTGTACAGCAGGGTAAGGGTTCCACAGTCACAAGTAGTTTTGGAGACCAACATGGCAGCTTTCTGAGAACACTGCAGTTTGGGGTCTGGCCAAACAGCCTGCTTGACTCTATCCTATCTGAACTGAAGACTCCTGCTCAATCCTGTCTTGCTTTATGTAAATAAATCCACTTATCTTGCCAGAGGGCTGTTTTTTTTTTTTTTTTTCCGGTTTTTGTTTTGTTTTGTTTTGTTTTGTTTTTCTCTCTCAATAGTGCTAAATGGGAGGTTTCCACTGTTCCCAAGAATTCAGGTGTTAGTAACTTAATTTTCCAGTTTATATGCTGATGGGCTTGGATACAGTTTGGGAGGTAATTGAAACTAGACTGAGGACCCTTTTGGAAGTTGAAGGAAACTCAAGCTAGGCCCTTGCTCAGTCTTACAGTGAGAAGAATATTTACTACATGCTGTCCGTGCTCTTGGGCTTCCCACTCTCCAGAATTGTGAGTGCAGTAAACCTCGACTCTAAAGTGCCCAGTCTGAGGTGGTTAGCACAGGCAAATGAAAAAAAAAAAAAAAAAAAACAAAAAAACTGAGGAGTTCTGTTCATTGACAGACTTAGTTCTGGATTTAAGAACCACTTGGGCTTGTTTTTAAAAGCTAGTTCAAGATGGCCATGTAGGTTCACAGGTGGAGGAGCAGATGTCACCTGTTTGGGGCTAACCTCACAGGTCTTTCTGTACAGATCCCTTCTAGCAGCTTTTCAATGGAGACATCGGCACAGTGGGAGGAATGGGGAGGGGACAGTGGGTGTATTGGATGTCATGCTGGTTATCTCTGCTTTGTCCTGCCTTGTCTTCTGTGATGAACCAGAATTTGGAAAAAGACAAACTTAGCACAAATTTAACACAACTTAGAACTCTCCCTCCAATGCAGCAAAAGGTCAAGGGCTTCTAGTGAAAGTCTGACAATGACCTTCACCCTGACATTCCCTTTCAATCAGAGTCTTCTACCAGACACAGCCAATCAGCTTGGGGTACTCCTGGGTTCCTCCTGGTTTGAAGTAGTGCATGTGTCTTGGCCCTATACCCATTTTTCTAAGTAAGATATATCTCATAAAGACTAAGGCAAGGATTAACTTCTATCCCCACCCCAACTCCAAATCCCAGAATAAGGGGTGTGGATTCCAATTCTCTCAGCTCTTAACATGATTCTTTCCTGTTCTATTGCTTAAAGTATTAGGAAACACTTTAGAAAGTTTATAACATTAAGAAGGTTAATTATTTCCAGAAAGAACCAGAAGTTTCCAAACTGCTTTGGTCAGTAAATTTGAAATACGATAAATAATTTATGTCCCAATTTTCTCTCCACAATGAAGAATTAAGAATCTTCAATTTGTCAAATTTCCTCTTTTTTAGAAAAAGTTTCAATTTCTTCCTCTCTTTCCTTGACCTCAGGTTCTGGCAGAATGCCAGCTCACAGGGAGCAGGGTCCTTTGGGCCATGGCATGCCTACTGGGATTGCTTTCTAGCAGGGAGTATTCCATATTAATTGGGGTGAGTTTCAAGGACCTTAAAACCCTCAAAGTTTTCCTTTGGGATTAGGAGATATGATATATTTATGGTCATTTTTCAGATGCAGAAACAGACAAAGTGAGGATAAAAATATGAGCAGATACACTTTTCTTTTGGCATGGAGTTTCCTAAGGTTTGCTTCCTTTGGCATGGAGTCTAGTCTTACTCCAAAGGGTCTAATTAGTTGTGTTGAACAGTTGCCTGTGGGGGTAAATGCAGGGCCCAATATATGAAGACTGTACACATCGTTTAAAGGGACAAGGGGGGTTGTTCATGGGAAGCCACCAGCATCTTCAGTAGAAAGCATTAGTGGGGATAACAGTGGCGAGGGAGCTAGAAGTCAGGACTGGGCTACACAGTGGGAGCTGCAGGAGAGGGACACACCTCGGAGGGAGGAAAAGGACTCTGTGCTTTCAGCATCTCTCAAGATTCTGGCCTGTAGCATCATAGCTGGGATGCAGCTAGAAGATAGAGTTCATAGGTGTCCCACTGAGGCAGCCCACAGGGCTTCCTGTGACCCACTGAAGAGCACAGAGTAGTACAACCCCCCTTGGCAGATGAGGACACAGCAGTCAGAGGTCATGGGACTTCTCCCAACTGATGTAGCTGCTGGACAGCTACACCAAGTCCTGGGCTGAAGAGCAATCACCAGTAAAGTAGCACTTAAAAGTCTGACTTTATGTGTTCACAGTTACCTGCTGTTACTGCCAATATTAAATGGAAACTTCCAGAAATCAGCAACTGGTAAGTTTTAAAGTACATGATGCTTCAAATAGTACAAACAACTCCTGTGACATCCCTTTCTGTGCTACCTCTGGTGTGAGTCAATCCTTTGTTCAGCGTGTCGCTGTGGTATATGTTACCCACCCTGTTGCTGTCACTTGGTAGCTGTCTCAACTATGAGAGGGTTGAAGCATTGTCATATTTGCATTGAGGGCTTAATACTCCCTGTGGTACAGCACATTTGTTTAGGATCCTGTGAGCGGGAAAGGGCTAACGTGTCCCTTTGTGAGGAAAGGGGAAGAGAAAAGGACAGGAGAAAGCTAGCTATGAGAACTGGCACATCCCCAGGTCTTGTTACAGAGTAGTCTTACCTGTGTTCTAGGGATACCTAGGTATCTTGGAGATATCTCAGGATTTCTCTGACTTACCTAAATAGATCTAGTTTTATGTGGTGTACACACACTGGGATGCTACATGAACTCTCACATGGCATGATTTCTGCTGCATAGATTCATGGTCTAACATTCCCAGGCTGACAATCTTACTGGGTCTAGTGTCCACTCATGGTAGACACTTTTCCCATGGTGCACTGGTAGCCATTTTAAAATTGTTGGATTGAGAACCTCTTTAGTGACACTTACCTATGGGACTCCCGTGTGGTCAGGTGTCAGAGTACATCTTTCTTGCTCATGAATATTTTCTATTTCAGGTTATCCAGGGATCCTAGCAACCTAGGGATAGTTTTATGCTGATTGATCAGCTTGGGAACACAGGATAAACTCACTCCAAACTAGTATGAGGATCAAGACATGAGTGAATCTTGGGGTACTCCATTCTAGTTCCTAACTTGGGGTGCACTTCTTTGAATTCTCCTGTTTTCGTAACATGTCTATAGTTTAATTCCTTTGCTTTCTATGTTCAGAGCTTCACACTAGTCACCTGTGTTTTTATCATGTCATCTTTCTTGATTATTGTAAGTGACTCCTATCCCATGAAAAGCTGTTCTGTTGTCTCATGTCTCCCAACCCTCATGTCACCCTGGATCTCTTGTCTACTCCACAGAGGTTCACCAGACATGGAAATTAACAGCTGTCATATTTATTGCCCATTTCAGCCTATTTTTTTAAAATGAGGGTTTCCAAGGTATATTTTCTTAACTATGCTGGAAATGATGGGCCTTTGACTTTATTTGAAGAAAAGTTTTCACAAGTCAGTAAGTACCCTTGCTTGGAACCCAGTGGTTTTATCCAATAAGATAGCTTTATTAGTGAGATTTCAGCTTCCAAGATCAGAACCTTCTATTATACTTTTTCATGTTATACTGTGAGTTTTACCCACACAAAACAATTTTACATAGTGTGTGCTAGTGTAAGACCATGTAATGATTCAATGCAGGAGATCAGTTGGTAGGAAGTCTAGGATATGTCACAGGAAATGATTCTCAAACTGGCCCACGGACCAACCACCTTCCAATTACCAAGAAGAATCAAATATCATGGACTGTGTTCCTGTCCCAGATTGTTCAGTGAGAAGCCTGGAAATGAATACAGGTTTTACATCTTGCTTAGAGGTTCTGACACTTAGTCTTGTTTGGGAACTCTGGTCTGAGGCAGTGTTCCACCATGGGGAGCCACAATCTGCAGCTCTGCTCAGGATATCTTTTCTCTACTCATGGAATTCTAGAGAAACGGAATGGCTAGGCATACATCATCCCACTTCCATCAGCCTGCTTTACATTCACTTCCTGGGTTGCATTGACACCTACTGTATACTCCATCTCATATCCTCCTGAATGATTCCTGAAGGACTGTCAGGCTCATCTCAGCCTCTGCTGCTCCCACACTAGGTAGATGCCACAGCCTCTAGTTGCTCTCTCCTACATTAACAACTCTGATACTTGCTTTGCATTGATGCACATGAAAAGAGAGAAGATGAAGAATAAGGAAGTCAATTTAGGGAGATATGTGCCATTGTCCAGAAGACCAACTTGTCCTGGCTTGGACACTGCCATGGGGAACTAACTTTTTTGTGCAAGGCAGGCCCACTGTGCTTTGGAAGGTTTAATGGGTCTTCAGAGGTGGAAGGTGGCCAGAGGAGGGAGGAGGAAGGCCTCCATCTTCCTGGGAATACTTTCTTGTGTATTTGGAAATGGAAAACTTTGTCTTCTCTCCTGGCCCCCAGAAAGGTTATCATCTTTACATTCCCCAGGTCTGTTTGCAGAATCACTTCCATCCAGTGCTGGGTACCCCAGCTGCTCTCAATCCTTAGACACAAGTTCATCCTGGAACATTCCCTCTGCTGTGTGTGAGGTAGAAGGTGTGGCAAATGCAGCACCTCTAAGCATCATTTGGTGGAAGGTCCATATGCCAGGCTCTGCTCTGCAATGGGTACATGGTGAATGAGGTTGCATGCTGCCACATGTCATTTGTGTACCATTCATTCCCTGACACAGAGAACAGAGGAAGAAATCTTGGAAGATAGTATTAAACACCAGTGACTCAGAGGAGGGATCAGGGGGAGAAGGGAGATAGATGACAGATATATAGATGATAGATAGATAGATGATAGATGATAGATAAGTAATAGATAGATCATACACACACATACAGAGACACATTTTAAAAGCATGTCTAAACACATTGTGGGCAAACAGTCATATTTATATAAACTGTTACAGAAACACACACCAATGTAACACTGAAGTAGGATTTAAGGATGAATAACATCTGTAGTCATGGAATTACCAAATAGGATACACATGGATATAACTACACATGGACACGTTTAGGTATTAGCTGCTGTACTATTACATCCACGAGTAGTGCTGTAGTAGCATGTCCTTGTCTGTTCTGTATAGTAGTTCCACGAGTGCAGATGTTGTAACCCTTGAACCTGCTGTAGCGTTACATTGATGTACATTTCTGTAACACTGCATGTAAGCACAGCTGTTTTCATACTGGTAGAGGAGAATGTGAAAAAATCCTTTGTGGATCAGTTATATTCAGGTAAGTGGCCAAGTGACAAAGCTGACTCAAGAGAGATGAACCTCAGAATAGAAGAGGCTCTGTCGAGTTCACCACACTGAAGAAGGGTGTTTGCACACTACCGTTTGAACCTCTATGAAGGGAACTGCTTCAGGTTCTTTTGAGCAGGGTCTTCCTGTATATATCCAGGGCTTTATTTACATATCATTAACTTCTTGATAGAGAGCAGAAAACCCTGTTTATTTATAATACAGGCCCATGACTCAGAAGAGGGTTAAAGGGGGAGGAAAGGAGGTAGGGAGGGAATGAGGGGAGAAGAAGAAAGACAAGGAGGAGGAGGAGGAAGAGGAGAAGAGAATATTGAAGGAGATAGTAAGCAATACAGAAAGATAGGAAGATAAAAGAGATACATGAAGAGACACATAGAGAACATAGAGAGATATAGAGAAAGACAGATACAGAGAGAGAGAGAGAAAGGGGGGGAGGGTAGTGATTCTGGAAGATTTGTTAAAGCCCAGAGTTTGTTTTCAGGATCTCCAGAAGCTTGTGGGTACCCAATCCTTGTTTTCAGAGCATCCTCTACATCCCGTATACTGTCATTGCCTCAGAATACTGCCTTTGGTTTTCGAGGGGCAGACCATGGTGCAGGAGAGGAGTCATATTATTCATCTGGGAGACGGTTCTAGTGAGCTTGATGGAGAACTGGGGTTATGAGGTGGCGGGGGGAGCTAGTGAAGAATGTACCAATAATCAAGAGGGAGGCGAGCAGAACCTTGTCCTGTCAAGGAACTCTGGGAGAGTGTGGAGAACATCTTAGTGACCTCATCACAAAGACCAGGCTGAGAGCAACTACTTGCTCTCTCCCAGTGACCATTGCTTACAGGCTGCTCCATGGAGGCTGATAGGGGTATAGGAATGTGATGGGTGAGGAGATAAGCAGAGCCTTTTGGAATCTCCTGATATTAGCATTTGTTATCTATCTATCTATCTATCTATCTATCTATCTATCTATCTATCCATCCATCTGTCTTTCTATCATCTATCTGACATCTATTTGTCTCTCCATCTACCCACCCACTTTTCTTTCTTTGTTTCTTTATTTCTTTCTTTGTTTCTTTCTTCCTTGTCTTTGCTTGCCCCCTGTCATATATCTTTCTATCTATGTATCAGTATTTATATCTAAGATACTCTCCAGTTTCCTATACAGTGCAATTCTTGGTAGACAGAGGAGATCATGTTTGAAATTACTGTTGTCACACTGTCACCATGGAGCCATCATGCTGTCCCGCCGGAGGAGCTCAGTGTTGCAGCCATTTCAAGCAAGGAGGCTGAACATTTACATTCAGCTATCAGACAGTCTTGTTTGGTCTGTAAAGTATCTTAAAATATGTGGAAGCACTGCCAACATTTCAGTTGTGTGGGATTTAACACACGCGCTGGGTTTCTGGCTTCTCTTGAAACACTGGAAGACCTAGCAGTGTTGGGACTGGGCAATATGTGGCAACAGTGAGCTGTGGTTAGCTAGCAGCTGCTCCTTTAGCTGAGATCTGTGCTGGGATCTCCAGAGTCCCCTGGGCCACCTGACTCCAGTTGCATCTGGGTCCACTATAGGTATTGGACCTTACACTGTGCCCTGTTTTCCTTAGCACTATGGAGTCATATACATCTCATTTTCTCCCTACACCCTCACTTGTGCATTGGACCTGCACTACTAGTGTGCCCTTCTGCCCATGTGCTTTTGTTCTAAAATTGCCTCTGGGTTCTCATAACTTTCTTCTCTCTAAGATAGAGGATTTTATTTACTATTTTTTAGCCATTTGCTCAAGGCTTGCTAAGGATGGATAGGAATTGTCATCTTCCCACATATCAAACTTTGATTGGCATCTGCCACTTGGCCCTCTGCTGCTTCTACCCCTTGTTACTGCAGGTGGTGTGAATCTGGACCACTGTAGGCAGAGCTGACCTTGACAGGACACCATGGGCTGTGCATACGACCACCATTGTGTTTGTCCTGGGAAGAAGCCCTAGGAAAGTATTTATCAGTTACAGGTTGAATCTGAAATGTCTCCCTCTGGCTCCTGGTTGGAATGGTGTTTTCCAGCAGATGGCACTATGTCGGGAGGCTGTGGAACATTCAGGAGGTCAGACCTGACTGGCATATAAATAAGTCTCTAGTTGTGGTCTTTGTCCATGACACTGAAGGAAGGTTACCTGGATGATGGTAACACTCTGATCTCTGAAGGTGTGGTAGGGACTCGAATTCTCACCATGCTCTCTGCTTCCTGGCCTGCTGTGGTAGGAACCACTGTAGTCACACACTTTTCTTGCCAGGCCTCCCCTGCCATCAGAAACCCTCTGGAGATGTGAGCTGAAGGACTCTTTCCTCCCCTGAGTTGTTTCTGTCATGCAGAGTGTTCCAATGTTCACACTACACCCACCCTAGCTTCCCACTTCTCAGTGGCCAGTACTGCTACACCCCAGGATGCCTTGTACCTTGATCCAGTTAGGTTATTAAACATCCTTCACTGCCACAGTCTTCCAGATGGTATGCTAACACAGTTCCAAGAGGGAGCAAGCCTCGCCAGGAATCTCTTCTGGTCTCAGCCCAGCTAATTAGACCAACTTTGAGTCCAATGTTGGAGAAGATAGTGCCAATCTAGCCAGTTTTGCCAACTTTGCTTCTTTCCTGACTTTGTCATACAGTTTCCCCCTTTTTCTTCACACACACACACACACACACACACACCACACACACACACACACACCATAGCTTGTCTTTAGCTACTTTTTGGGTTCTTTTTACTTCCACCCTTCTCCACCTTTTGTTCCCACCCTAAAAGGGTAGAAAGGAAAGGGGATGATGTTATCATTAGACTATTTCCTGCTTGATTAGAGGTGTCGAGTTCCTTGGGACAAGTCTAATCTCCACTGTCAAGCTATCTAATTTCTTCTTCTTTCTTCTTTGTGCACATCTGCTTAACAAACCGTGACCAACAGCACCCAACAACAACCACCCACCCACCTGCCTTTCGGTGGCCCTAGCATTTACCTATCCTCTGAAGAGTCCCTGGAATTCCAAATATCATACAATCACAGAACCTACCTGATGGCAAAATCATCCCCCTGCTAGAGCATGAGGCAATATATATCAGGTGCTGTGGACAATCTGAAGAGCCCCATAGCCCACACCTGGGATTAAAATGAAAACATATTTCCATAATCTTTCTGGTTTTTTAAAGAAGCCAAAACTCCAAAATTGTCAACACACACTACACACACACACACACACAGCACACGCACACACACGCCACTCATGCACACACTTTAAGCAGGAGCTGGTGTGAGGAGGAGGGCTGGGTTACCTGCAACTCTGTGTATCATTTATTCCATTGACTGAGACATCTGACACGGAAAGCAATGAAGGCTGGGAAAGTGATTTCCTTAAGCTTGGTTCACTTGGCATCTCTCCTTGGACAATGCGAGCGGTGCATGATCGAGCTCTTTCTAGATGGGAAACGACTGGTGCAAGGACAGAAACAGATGAGTCACTTATTTTTTGGAGTTTATGAGCTGGGGAGCTCGTTAGAGTTTCGGCATAATAGCATCTGAGCGTTGATGGAGTCTCAACCCCATCCTTTATGGAAAAAAAAAGGTTTTAATGCTCTAAAAGAGGAGTGAGGCTCTAAGAGCCCTTTTACTAATTAAGCCAGTCAAACATTCCTGGATGCTCAGATGGCATTTCTGGCTACTGGGAACACCAAGATAAAGATATATACTCCATCTTTAAGGAACTGTTTTTCTGGTGTGGGAAGCACGACGTATGGTTTGGCAGAGACTCACTCATAACAAAGCTTTGTGGCAGCATGGCAGAAACAGATTCCCATCCTGATGGGACTGGTTTTTTTTTTGTTTGTTTGTTTGTATGTTTCTTGTTTTGTTTGTTTGTTTTGTTTTTTTGTTCTTTTGTCTACTCTCCTTTGAGCCATAGACCCAGGTTGTCTAATCTTAGTTCCCTCATGTGTAGGAATGAGTTAATAATATCTCACTTTAAGGACATGCCATGAACATTGATGATAATTGGTAAAGGGTGACACATGCGAAATTGAGTCATGGGATTGGTGAGATGGTTCAGAGGCTGCTCTGAAAACATAGCTGCTCTTCTGGATGTCCTGAGTTCAATTCCCAGCATCACACAGTGGCTCAGAACCGTCTCTAGTGGGATCTGATGCCCTCAGGAAGACAGAATACCCATATACATAAATAAACATGTCTTTTAAAAAAAGTTGAGTCACTATAGCAACAACCAAAGTAAACTATTCTAATGGAGTGTGAGGTGATGGAAGCATGAGGAAAGAGGCCCCTCAGATCTTTAGGTGTCTCTGGGAAGACAGAACTGGGAAAAGGGGATGGCGGAAGCATGGCAGAAGGCACAGGTATGGTGTGATGAACAGGGTGTGTAGAGGAGTGAGGAAAGAGGGGAGTTGATGCAGATGGGAGGGAGAAAGGCAAGACAGCAGCAGGCATAACAGTCCAAAGACGAAAGAGAGGGCTGGGTGGCAGCTGTGAGCAGGTGCATTTTGTGGAGTTATTGGGGCATGTAATTGAAGGTGTCTTGCTGGCCTGAGATAAGAAAGTCCTCTGCTTGAACATGGTAACCGAGAAAGAGAAGTCAGTCTTCCAAGGAAAAGGAGTGGAGAAAAAGGGGGTCCTGGGTAGAAATGCTGGACCTCCTCCTCCACCCTCTTTTTCCTTCTCCTTTCCCTGTGGTGATTACCCATCTTGGAGTAACTTTTTCTTTGAGACGGCAAAGATTCATCAGTGTCCATGATGTTACCATCCCAAGCTCCAGGTGAGCAGTCTGAGTTTGGTCTACACAGATGTTCATCAGCAGTCACGGGTTAGCACCGAGATCCCTCAGACCCACATGGCTACTCAATGATGCCAGAGAACAGCTTCAAAGATCAGCCCAATAAGGATCTCATGGTTTCTATAAACCTCATGTCGAGTCTTAACAACTGACAGAAAACAAGTAAGAAATGGGGCACTGGGCTCACAAAACCCAGAAAATGTCCCTCTGGAAAGTTGGCATGATTGACTCTTACAAAGGGGGAACTTGGGCTGGAGAGATGATTCAGCCATTAAAGGCTAGGCTCACAACCATAGCAGGGGAGGTCTTTGAACTTGGCATAACAGAACCTTGACCATGTTCTCCGGTGTCCTCCACCAATGAGCAGCTTTGTCTAAGACCCACCTGGAGCAACCAGGTTTGGAGACTGTCCCCGCCCAGGGAACAGCCATCATAATTTTCTTCAATTCTCTCCAAATCTTTTAACTGCTGAAGAGCAAACATCCCTATGACTCATGTTTCACAATTTATGTCGCCAGCTTCACATACTTTTGACAGTTCCATCATGTTTTAGATGTTGTGAAATATTTGTTTTCCTCCTCAAAGTTGGGCTGGTGAAAATCAACTTACTTCATGGTTATTGATACTCTGTGCCAGATTTTCTCACCCTCAGACACATTGATGAGATAATTGACAAGTCCCTGGGCAAGCTGAGCACATGCCTGGCATCCTGTGTTTGGCTGTATGTTTCTCCACATCCAGATTTCCACTCATTGGCTGTGACTAGCAATGTCCTCCTTGGACAGCCCAAAACATCTTCACATTAAAACCCCCTAACCCCACACCAGATCGACTAAAAGCTGTTTCTCTACAGTTTGAGAACACAACATGCTAGACAAGGAATCAAGAAAATGATGAGAAATGAGAACAGAATCCAGTGTTGGGATGTGGCTCAGTGGTAAGGTGGTTGTCTAGCATGCTCAAGGCCCTGAGCTCCATCCTCAGCACCACACACAGAGAAGCTCACAGCATCAAAGGAATGCAGGTTGACCCTGATACAATGCAGGCCAATGATCCTCTGCCACAATCCCTGACTTTTCTTTTTGTCTCAACCCAGAAGGAAAATACATGAGCACTTTACCCAGTAGCAGGATAATTAGGCACAGGGACTAAATGAGATGCTTGTAATAAAATAGGAACCAGTTGGAGTTCTTTAGCCAGAGAATGGAAGAAGATGGCTGCCTATAAATAACACAATTGTTAGCCAAGCCCTCAGAAAAACACTCAAATGTCAGTGTCAGGGAAGATGTGTCCAATGCTTTAGACGCTGAAAATAAATACCAAGAGTCGAAAATAAATGGCATTATTAGCAGAAAGGGAGTCTCTAATTAACCAGCAATAGTCCATTACTGTAGCCTTCAATTCATTAAATTGCATAATTACATAAAAACTCAGTTGACGCTTGATTCAGTCAGTGTATCTGGTATTGTCTCCTCAATAATTAGTTCTATAATTGTCAGCTTGACAGGGCAATTAAAAATGTTTGAAGACGTGGTGTCAGCTTCCCTGTGTGAAGCTGCACCAGGCACGAATGTCTTCAGAGAATCGTCCATCTGGGTAGTTGCATGCTTCCAGCTCATGGGATGAAGAGGACCATGGGTAGGAATTAGAAGCATCCCACAGAAAGGCTTTGCACTTCCTAGGGGAAACAATTCTTCTGTGAAATGAGGTTGGTGTGCTGTCTTTCAACACAAAGCCTGTGTTGGAAACTGAATCCTCAATTGCAAGTGCCAAGGAGTGATGTTAGAGATGTGACTAAGCCATGGGGGTTTCTGCCCTTATAAGAGGACAACACCAAGTAAGACTTGAGGGTATGAATCCCATCTCTTGTTCATACATCCTTCTGCTTGATCTCCATGGATTGTTACAACAGCAAGGCTCTCACTAAGTGCTGGCACCTCAATCTTGAACGTCCTAGTCTCCAAAACAATGGAAAAATCTATTTCTTGCCTTTATAAGTTGTCCAGTCTTCAGTACTATGCTATAGCAACACAACATGATGTAAGAAAGGGTATCATTGCTTGAGTGGTTGAAGTTCTAACTGCTGGGATGTGGGAGAGGTAGGCTATGTGGGAGAGTGTAAAGAGTTCCAGGCTCGAGTGTACAGGAGTGATGCTCTGAGTGCTGCGTGCTGTGAGGGAGGACTCGGTGAGACTTTCAGTGTGGAGGAAGCACAGCCCTGGGTGCTGTCTGGGATTAGGTTTTCCAGTGATAGGGATGCCAAGTAGTATGGAACTGATGTTCTCATGAGAAGGAGAAAACCTACAAAGGCAATGAGGGAGTAAGGGAAGGGGAAGAAACCATGCCTCTAGCCAGGACGGGTTCAGGCTCTTGCATGGTTATATAGAATAATAAAATCAGTCAAAAAATCATCTATCAATGAATGATGGGAACAATCTTTATGAATGTGTTTGAGAGGCAAGACAGAGGCCAGTGTGCTTTGAAATGGTGCAAGAAGGAAGGCAAGGTCAGAATCCATGTGGTTGTGTGTGTATGTGTGTGTCACTGTGTGTTGGTGTGTGGTGTGTGTGCATGTGTGTATATATGTTCTTGTGTATGAGTGCATGTGTATGTTCATGCATTGTGGAGGCCTGAGGCTGATGCCTGGTGTCTTTTTTGATTGATTTCCACCTTATTCATTGGGGAGTCTTTCAACTGAACCCTGAATTCAGTAGTATGGCTAGTCTAGATTGCCAATTTCCCCAGGGATTCCTGTTGCTGCCTTCTAGGCTTCTAGGTACCAGAATTCCCAGCAGGCTACCATGCCTAACTGGCATTTACATGGCTACTGAGGATCTCAACTCTGGTTCTCACTCTTGGATGACAAGCACTCTATCCATTGAGCCTTTTCCAGCCCTAAAGATCAGAGGTTATAGTTGGCAGTCATCATGGCACTAAAGATTTTGTGTAGGCACACTAATGTAAGAGCTATGACCACAAAACTGATTCTAGTTCCCAGTTTGTTTGTTCCCCTCCCTGGTTGGTACTGACAGAAATCCTTCACAGGGAGTTCTAAGCTCCATTTCTGGGTGTGGCTGAGATGTGAACAAGGTCATTCAGATGGGCTAGGACTTATGAACAATGCTGCTATTCTGGTTGTGTAGGGTTGAGAGAGCTTGGCATAGGGTGAAGCATCTCTGCAAGCCTGAGAACCTGTGAGGAGATTCTTGGCTGGTCCTAGATCCCTCTACTGTCAAGACTGCTTGGTGCTTGACTTTGTAAAGTTGGAGGACAGTCTGGGGATGTAGCTCAGTGGCAGAGCAGCAGTTCAACATGAGCAAGACTCTGAGTTCCATCTTTGGAAAAATATGTACATAAATATACACATATAAACATGCATATATACATACATATGCAGATAAACTTATAACACATAAATGTATACATATACATATATATATAGTTATAAATTAATACATACACACATACCTATGTGCATATACAAATACAGAGATATCCTATACATGCACACACATATATATGTATACACACACATATCTATATACATTTGCATGCACAATACACATATATTTACACACATATATACATATATATGAACAAATATATATGCACACACAAATGCACAGTACATACATATATATAGTTTTAAATTCATACATACACCATACATATGTATATATGTAAATATAGACATATGCTATAAATACTTAAATATATAAACATGCATGCATATATGCATATAAATACATAGATTCACATACATATATACTCAATACACACATTTACATGCATTTATACACATACATACACAGATACACACATGTACATACTAAATTGAGGAGAAAGATAAACTTTTCCCTTTCAGATGCAGTAGCCAATGGCCTATGTCAACTGAACAGAAAAGGAAGGAGAAGTGGGAAAGTCTAGTATGACAAAACACACTGACTAGGAAAAGCATGCTTTATTAATCAATACCCCTTACCAGGCCATGAGCATGTAGTGGCCTACCTTCCTGAAAGAAGGCTGAGACATCGGTGGGATGGACATTCAGGCCATCTTGTGATGTCTCCAGAAGTCACTCTATTACTGCAGAGCAGAATGAGGGGATACATGATCTCCAGGGCTTCTGAGCCAGTGTGCTGAGGACCGAAAAATGCCTGGTCCATCTCAGCAGTACTGAACCATCTTGGGACCCAGATGTGCACAAAAGGAACACACTTTTAAAATGGAACTGGGCTGTTCTGCTTTTGATTGCCCCTTATTCAGTCTTCAGCACTCTTCGAGGAAGTTCTGGGACTTTTTGTGCAAATCAGTGTAATTTTAAAAGAGCCAAGGATTGATTTCTCTGCTTGCCCCCCTTCTTGCCTCTCTCCACCTATTCTCTATTGCACTGTCTGCCAGGCACAGATTCCTATCCATGGGAGAAGATGAGAAAGCAAGTATGTATGGAAGGTAGTTATGGAGGGGAAGGAATTTTTAATAGAAATCACCTTTAGCTCTATTTTGATTAATCTTTTGTGCTTCTTTGAGGAGAAAAATGCACTGGCCAGATTGTCTGGGCTTAGATTTTTTTTTTTAGGCTGCCTCCCTCCTGCTTCCTTAATCACTCTATGCCATTGTTCCACGGATTTCTTGTCTTTAAGCCTGAGTTAATTTATTCTTTCTAGTAATGATCATTGAGTGCTGCTAGGAGCCCGGCACCATTTCAAGTGGCTGAGACCCAGCAGTGAATGAAGCAACCCCAACCCTCTATTCCCATGAGAACTGCATTCTTTCAGGGGAGAATGGCAGTGAAGACATGGTATCGTGGATGTAGTGTGTGATGGATGGGATGTGTGGGAAAGGTGCAGATGGAGGGAGATAAGGGGCAGTGTGGGTGCATTCAAGTTTAAAGAGAGTGAGAGGGGCTGTGGTAGTTCACATGCCTAGTACAGGTAAGGTCTGTGTTTGACCTATAATAATAAGAGGGAGGAAATAATCAACCAACTAACCAACCAACCAACCAACCAACCAATCAACCAACCAACCACACCAACCAACCAATCAATCATATGGGAAAGAGACATTTAAAGGGTGTATGAGACACAATGTAGAGGCCAGTATGGCTTGGGTAGAGTCAAAGGAGCTACATTAAGTGTTACAAAAAAGGAATTAAAAGAATAAATTCCAAAAAGAATAACATGTCAGAGAAAAGGGGCAGTGTGTTCAGTCAGCTAATGGAAGTAGATTGTACACAGATTTTTAACAAGATAGATTTGGGCTTCAACCGAACAAATCAAGAGTCTTTGGTGGGATTTAAGCAAAGAGGAAGCAGGGTAGGACCTAGGTTTCAACTGAGCTCTTGCAGTCGTGGAGGATCATTCATACATTACACCAAGGAGCCTGGTTGGGAGACGATTAAGAGTAATACAGGCCGGAGCTGACAGGTGACCTGGGCCAGGTGTGAGGACCGTGCCTATCCCAACGGTCGTAAAGATCATGTGAATTAATTTGTGGATGACCTCAGAGCGCTTCTTTCAAGAACAAGTAACTGTTGTTCTCACCTATAAGGGATGTCATGCCAGACAGGACTGAGCCACATGGAGACCAGGGCTCTCCTATCAAGGTCCTACTTTCCTTGTAGTTTGAGGGAATCTTTCCTCAGTGTGGGTTTTATTCCACAGCTTAAAGTAAGACTAATGACGTCACACATTTGCTCAAATTATGCTTGGCTCTATAGCCACTCACCATAGGGATTCCAGTGGGCTTGAAATAACAGAATGGTACAATTATACCAGGGTTGTTGTAATATAAAATGCTTTTAAGGCCTACTTTATTTAAACTAACATTTTGCATTCCTTCTTTTCCCCAAATCAGTCTTGTTTTTAAGGAACTTTGAACTAAAACCAATTATACAAGTTTGTTTCCCCTCTCTTTTTCTAACTACATAATCGTATTTTGCTCAGTCACAGTTCCATTCTTCTGGGTATACTTGTATTTTCATTGTTTTGTAAGGAACCTTCATAGAACTGATACTTCATCCTTCAGCCCCTTGAAATTCGGCGCTTCTAAACCCATGCTCCTTGCTGTCTTAGTTTGCTTTCCATTGCCGTGGTAAACATCATGACTAACAGTAGCTTGGGGAGGAAAGGGTTGGTTTGGCTTACAGGTTACAGTTCATCATTTGAAGAGAGCCGAGGTAGAAACTCAAGGCAGGACCTGAAGCAGAGACTATGGAGAAACGCTGCTTACTGGCCTGTTCTGCATGGTTTGCTCAACTTGCTGTTGTGTCCTGTCTTTTCTTTATTTTTTTTATTTTTCATTTTTTGTTTTATTTTGTTTGTTTGTTTCAAGACAGAGATTGTGTGTGTGTGTGTGTGTGTGTAGCTCTGTAGATCAGGTTGGCCTCAAACTCACAGCCTACTTCCTGTCTCTTGAGTGCTAGGATTAAAGGCATGTGCCACCCCTATACTTTCCAGGACCACCTGCTCAGGGGTAGTCCTGAACACAGAGGACTGGGTCCTCTTACATCCATCAGTGATTAATCAAGAAAATATCCCACAGCTATACCCACAAGCAAATCTGATGGAGGCAATTTCTCAGTTGAGATTCCTTCTTCTAAAGTGACTCTAGTCGACATAAACTAACAGGCATACTCATGTATCCCATCATTCCAAGGTTTGACAGTATCAGGCCATAGCGTAATACAAACTTCCTCAGATGATCACATTTTTCCCAGAGATTTCCATACAGTTTCCAGACAAACTTTCCATCTCTGTTCCAGCCACGACTATAGACACTCTCAGCTTTGCTTGGAAGCAGGAAGTGCGTGGTGATGGCTGAGTGAGAAGAAGAGAATAATCTTTTGTGCTTCACATTTAGCTTGATTGGCCAGAGTTATCTACAGTTCTCCAGGCTTAAGTCCAAATAGATATCATCAATCCAAAGGTCGAATGTGGGCCTGGGGAGATGGGCCAGTCAATAAAGGGCTTGTAACACCAGTATGCAGACTTGAGTGTGGAGGTCCAGGTTGGATAAGGTACCCTGTCTGTAACCCCAGAGATAGAGGAGGGGGATGGGATCCCTGAGAGCTCACTGGCTAGCCAGCTTAGCCAAGACAGAGGTTCAGAGAGAGAACTGTCTCAAAATAAAATAAAGTTGAGGTGGAGAAAGATAGAGAAAATGCCTGAAGTCAAGCTCTGAGCCACATGTGCGTGCATAGGCAAGTGCCCTTATATACATACGTGTGTGCACCCCAACACACACGGTCAAGCATAAGGGCATGCTTCTCAAATTCCATTGGCTCCTCTCAGCACCTCACTACCTCTTTACTGAAATGTGACCCCACAGATGGAGAGATGAGGAGGAGTCTGCTAACACCCAGTAGGTACACATGAGCTGCAGTGAACGTCAACAGTGAGGATGCTTCCAGTTTCATGTCTTTCCTCTAGCTCTTGCTCTCTGCACTGTGAATTTCATGTTTTTAAATGCCCTTTATCCCTCTGCACCACTGGCATGATATGCAAGTGCCAGGACCAAGGCACACAGAGGCTCTGTACAAAGTCCTGGACTCCAAATTTCAAAAGTGCTTTCTGGTTGGATACAACTTCCCTGTACATAAACAACCCCAGGTTTCCTGAAAGTCAATCTTTTCTAGACCATGGTTCCCCTGCAACTTTTCCTCTCTTGGCTTTTGAATTTGTTTCTCAGGCTTTGGGCAACCTTCCTTCCTCAGATGTGAGCATAACTGCTTCTCATGGCCATGGCTGCCCCGCTGCAGTGGGTCTCTCTCAGTCTCCTCTCTGCATGCCATTTCCATATCCCTCTGGCATCCCAGCTTCTTTCATGTGCATCCTGCCAGGACTCCGAACCTAAAAGCTGCCTCTCAAATTGGCTCTGCCTTCGCTCTCCCACATGCAGGGCTGAGGCTGTTTACAGGAGCCCATTAGGTGCAACCTCATCTGTTTTTTCCCTTTTATGTCTCTTTCCTACTGTTTCTATTCCAACAACAAGTTAAAATCTTGGTGTTTCAAAAAAAAAAAATCTATCCCAATTCATTAGAAGTTCCTCTTTCAAAGACCCAGCCACAGCCTTCTGCCTCTCTGTGAGTACTGATACTTTCCTCTTTAACAAGTGTTCTCCGGGTCCCTGGGCAAGTCTGTCCTCTAGAGCAAGAGTGGTCCAAGAACTTGCCTTTTTGTTTCTGTTTTATTTCTTTGGCTGTGTGATAACTCGGCTGAAACTTCAACAACAATCGAAAACACAATATCGGAACGCCATCTGTTCCTTGTCACAAGCCAAACACTCTGCAGCAGGCATTTTTGGCCCTACTTTACCAACGTGGACACTGAGGTTCCATCCCACGGAACACTGTGCATTCTCACCATGACGACACCACCCATCCCTCTCTATCTTTTATTGATAAAATCGTTAAGTGTGTGAATCTACCCATTGAGATGGAAGCACACATATTGCTTCAAACAGGGGTATCATGTGAGCCCCTCAGTTTCGAATAAAAACAAAAGAGAATTAAGGAGATGTGTCTGTCAGACCATTCCAGGCTGAGACAAATGCAGGAGATAAACAGCTTAAGAGAGAAAAGATTTGTTTTGGCTGTGGGTTCTGAGGTTTAAGTCCATGGTCCGTTGGCTCCATTGCTGTGAGGCTGTGATGGTATTGGACATCATCAGGGACTGTGAGGTGACACAGAAAGGAATGAAGCATGAAGGGACCAGGGACAAGGCAGATTTTCCAGAGCTTGTCCCTAGTAAGGTATTTGCTCCAGTGAGGTTCTACTGCCTCCTTCTACCATCTACCATGTTATGAATCTGTCAAGAGGTTGATTTTTTGGGGAAGCCGGTGTCCTGAGGACTTAGCAATGATCAGAAATCCCCAGCTCTGAATGCTTCTGTCCTGGAAACCAAGTCTTTAAGCTATGAATCTCTGGTAGACACTGCATATCCAAACCGTAACGGGGAGGGAGGCCTTGATGTAGGGAACTCTGCACACAGACCTCTGACTCCAGTCTGCATCCCAAGTGGCTGAATTCAAGCAAACATGATTAGACAGGAATATTGATTCATTATTGAAAGATGGAATCCTGTGCTCTCTACCAGGACTCTCTCCTTTTCTTAGTCTTGCTGGTTTCTCCTTTGCCCGCTTTTTGGTTTTGTGGTTCTGGAAATAGAATCTAGGGCCTTGTACATGCATATATGCAAGGCAAGTGCTCTACCACTGAGTTACATCTTCATGCTCTAGACTTTCTCTTTAATCAGCTTTGTCTAGGAACAGCTGCGAGCTCAGCACTAATCCCCCATATGCTGAACTATACTAGATGGAGCATGATAGAGATGGAGAAAAATCTTGGCAAAGACTAAATCTGCCAGTTCAAACCTGCTGTCATCTGTGGATTATGACTGTCTGCTAACATGATCTGTGCTTTGTGGAGCTTCTGTGCTGGCCTCCTGAGCAAAGAGAGCTGAATGCTGTGGGTAGAAGCTTCAAGGCTCTGAGAGAGTTCAGCTAGAGGCCAGGGCTACCTGGGTCTTATGCTCACAGGCTGGACCCTGCATATGGCATCCAGAGAGCATCACACAAGAATAACAACAATAGCAAACAACCCGATGGGCAGATTGCAGAAGACCTTGACTCAGAGAATGTAGCACATTTTAAAGAGCCCCAGTTATCACCAGTTAGCCCCATGCCTGAAAGGAGTGGAGGATAGCATGTGCTCAGGAAGGGAAGTGAGGGACAGAAACACTGTGTGAGGGAGGCTGCGGAGGATGGAGGCTCAGATCAGCTTGTAGACTTTGGTGTACATGGGAATTGTTTTGGGAAGGTTAAAAATATATAGATGCCATGCAGCTACTGAATTATGATCTGCATTTTAAAATCCTCTCCTTCAAAAACTATTGTAATGCATGCATCTGGACCAAAGCGTGAGAGCTCTGTTCATGAGCTTACTGACTCTCTTGTGTCAAGTCTACGCAGTCCTATTCAACATTGGGACTGGAGCTAATCAAATCAGCTAAGAAAATTGCCATGAGATAAAAGACTGGAGGGAAATTATGTTCTCTTCCACTTCCTTCAGGTATGTGATTTAAGGACCCCCTTTTCTCTAAATCAGAAGACTTAGCAGCTTTGCCTAGCTTTTTTTGCTATTCGGCCAGGTTGTTATTTGGATGGATGAGAGATACTCTGCTACAGACTCTAGATCTTTGGGAAGCCGGTTACATAAGGAGAAGTTGGGGAGACTCTTCAGAAGGAAACAGGATATTTTAAAAGTGAGTTTCTGAAAGGGAAAAAAAGATCACCCGTTTTTCTTCTCGTTGACCCACTGACTGGCACACCTGCCCATCAACACTTGTCTTATCCTCTCAGTAAGAGGCTCACCAACCACATCATGTCACAGAGCATCACTTGTTCTATTCGAGCTCTGAGCCCAGATGATCAGGTTGTGTCATTACTGCTATTCTCCAAGTTTTAGAAAGACAGAGACCTTTTCTACCTGGCTTGCTGTGTTGTCTCCATCCCAGAAGATGGTAGCTGAGTGGATATACATGGAAATGAACAAATAAACTGGAACCAGCTAAGTGAGTTGCCATCTCTGACTTTGGGCAACACTTCTGATATCAATGTGCCTACCAGGAAGTGTGAACTAGCTAATGTTGAGTTCCTAGGGTGATAGCCCACAAGTGACAAGGCACTTAGTGACAGGGTAGTGTCTGGTTAGCATCCAGTGCCCACTGGCTATTGTTCTACTGTGACTATTTAAATTAAACCAAAAAGAAAGAGAGAGCATACCTAGAAGGTTACTGATTTTTAATTTTGCTGAATAGATCATTAAAAATATATAAGAACTACGACTTATTATCTTCAATTCACACAGAAAGGACATCCTTACATAAAAATGTAGAGGAGACAGAGTATCAGAGTAAAGGTCGTTCTTCTAAGATTTTAATAAAACCAACTTAATGAAAAATTGTCCGTATTGTTTTCATTAAAAAACACTTGTCAGAAACTAATGGGACCATTTCACAGTGCTCTATAATTTGGTTTTCCGTTTCCCTAAGCTACTGAACAGGGTTCCTTCTCTGTGAAGAGACTGACCTGAGACTGACAGTCATGACCCAAGTTGTTTAAGGTGAGCAAAGGGAAGGCGAAGCCTGAGCCATGTGGCCTTGGCTGTAGGTGGCTGGGCATGGACTGGGCACACCTGCCACTGGGAGATGATGGGCAGGACTCTCATGACTCAACCAAGGAGCTCCTTTCTTTTGTTGTGTAATACTTTGGTCACTTTATAAGGTTCAGCCGATGAGACTACCTTAGAACTCCCTTGATTCCCATGCTGGGTTCTGTGGAGAACCTGTAGGGATAAAAGCAGGCAAGAGCTCTGAAGTGTGGGTGGCCCCTTCTCCCAAAGTGTAATTTATGTGTCTGTGTTCAAGGATAAGGTCTGAATGGATGGGAATGGAGGGTTCTATAGAACATTCTCCCTTTTCTGTCTTTCTCAGTGAATGACCCCACTGTAACTTTTTTTCAATGCCTATTTTCACTGATGGTTCTTAAATGCTTTAACCTTCCTTGTAGCCCACCACCCACCAGATGTAGTGGAAAAGAAAAGATACAGGGGAAGTGGACATGTAAGAAAGGTTCTTTGGAGCAGCTCTATCTGTGTTGTCTGGAAATCAGCAGTTCAGTTCACACGTCAGCAGTGGCAGCTCGATCCATTCACAAACACTTCACGGATACACCAGCAGTTCAGTTTGGTAGAGTCTGGATAGGAAACACGGGTCAGCAGTGGTGGCACTACCTAGCAGAGACAGTCAGGCCTCAGCCTTGGCACGATTCAGCAGGAGGGACCAACAGGAACACCAGGAAAAGTTTTCAGTTGTGCAAAGCTGATCAGGGAAGACAGAGACCAATAAGCATTGCATAGCTAGCTGTACCAGTAAGTCAAGCTGGGCCTCTGTCACTGTTGTTAGGTCCTTTTTATACTCCCTCCAAACTTTTATACTCCAGCCAAACTGACACACCACATATCCTACACGGGTCTTGGCTCAGTATATCTGTTAGCAAAGAGTCCTTTATCACGTGTCCTTTCAAAAGCTTGCTTTAGCAGAATATCCTTTCACCTGTGTCTACTTCAGCTAAATGGTTCTTCATGTGTTTGTTCCAGCAAAACACCATCCAACTGACTTTCCAAAGAAACCTTAAGTTTCTACTTCACCTCACCATACCCAACCTAAGTTGGAAATTTCAGAATCGTTTGTGATCCTTCCACCTTCCCTATTCAGTTTTCAAGAGTCGCTGTTGATCATTCTCGGTGTCTTCCCACCAGCACAGCTACTGTGATGGTGTCTTTGCTGCTCTTTTTATTTGATGCATCTGTCTCTTCTGCCATTTTTATTTGTTTATTTCAATATACAAGTATCAGTACTATTTTACCCCCAAATAATGAGCTACCTAGAAAGCAGTTTAAGAAAAAAAATTTATTAAAAATTAAAAATAGAGTAAATTTAGTCAAGGAAGTGAAAGGTCAAACACTGGAAACTATAGAATGTTGAGAGGCAAAATGGAAGAAAACCCAAATAACCCATGCTCACTGGTCTTGATGAATCAATCCATTTGTCCGTAAGTTCACCTACCTATCCATTTATCCACATACCCACCCATCCACATGTTCATCCATCCATCCATTTATTCACAGCACACCCATCCATCTATGTCCATTGAGCCATCCTCTCATCTGCACATCCATCCACACAACCATCAATACATTCAGCTACCTGCCCACTCTCTCACCTACCTATCTACCCAACCCTCACATCCACTGACCTATTCACCCACCCACCCACCTTCCACCCACCCACCTTCTACTCACCCACTCACCCACCTTCCACCCACTATGCTTCCACCAGTGTTTACATAAAGCACATGATTAACATTTTTTCTAGAACATGAATTTTAACATCTCATAATTCCATCTTTCTTAAAAATATTGACTTTAGCTTCTGCAGAAAGAAAAAGTAGTTTTTCACAGTCATTATCAATAAAATGTGTAATGGTCACTTAACAAAACACTGCACCAAGAGCTTTTATTTAATTTTGGATGGTGCTGTCATTATCCTATTTTTAGGAATATGGAGATGGCATCTTTGAAATGTTAAGTCATCTGTCCAGGGTCAGATTATAAGGCTAGTAATCAGTGGAAAACAGAACTTCACCCCCTTTTAACTTCCAGCTGCCCTGTCTCTAGCAGTCACCCTCTGCCCAATGAAAATAAAGATGCTCCAAGTGTCTGGAGTTGAAAGAGAGGGTTGTGAAAAACTCAGAGGGGTCGAGCATAAAGTGAATCTGGAAGGATGAACAGGTGTTTAAGACATGGGCAGAGTAGAAACCCTAAGAGCATTAGGTGCAAAGGAGCAGAGACTGCAGCCTTCAGACTCCGTGGAGCCAGCCTTCATCTTTCAGACTCATGGATCTGGACTTCAGACTTCAGATTCCCTGGATCCAGATTTCAGATTTCAGACATCAGTAGCCTTTCCATCTTGAAAAAGAAATACATGAAGTATCCAAAGGATAAGAGTTCCTAGAAGACCTGGAAAAGTGCTCATTTCTCATATATATGCAAACCTATATGAGTGTGCTAATGGACAGCTCTGGTGTGAACTGGACCCTGTCTTGTCTTTGTAGTGCCTGGCAGGTCTGGTGGAAGTCCAGGGTATTTTGGTCAGAGGGAAAGCTGACAAAGCCTGTGGCTGGTATGAACCAATTATCAGTCACTGTCCCTTCTGTTTACCTGTCTGCTGTTACCCAAGTCCTGTCTGTCCATCTTCTTCAGTTTGAGACACACAGCTTTTTCAGTCAGACCATCCATTCACAGAATCTCTTAGGCCTCTGGCTTCTGCACCTTGATTTTTCCCTTGCATGTGGATATCACTCATGTTTGGTTATTAGTGGAGAACAATTTCCCCATCCATGGGCATGGCACATATACAGCTGGTAGTGGGCATCTACCAGTACCCATAATTACAAATGGCAGAGCACCCATTTTGCTCATCTGTATGCATTCCTTCCTAGAGCAAGGGCAGTTACTAACTCCTTGACAAGTGTAGGATTAAGTTCTGACCAACAGAAAACTAGTCAAAGAATTGTTGTTATTAAGCAAATATTATTTCCAGGAAACATCATTAAGATATACTCTTTTTGCCTTATTTTTAGACACTGGGATACAGAAGAGAAGGCTGGCGCTGAAGCAGCCACAGGATTAGGAAACTGATATCACCTGATTCTATACTAGATTTTTTTTCTGCTTAATAAACTATCCCAAATCTTAGGTGATTTCTACAGCATTTATTTATTTTTTCTTGGCTTTGTGGATCGGTGTGATGGTTCTTTTGGCCTTGGCTGGCATGGCACTTTATTCACGTGGTCTGGGCTGGCTCAAAGTGACCTAGGTTATAACTACCCACATTTTTCTAACAAGCTTGTCTTGACTCATGAATGTGAGTGTAATGGGCTACTTGAGAGCAGCAAGATAAGACAATCCACCTTGTGCAAGCTTATCTTATTGGTCATAACATGTCATTTGACCAAGCCCAGTGCCATTGTGAGGGGAGGACATAACTACAACATTGTAGACTAATGGTTCACCACACTGAGAAAAGGAAAATGTTATTTTAAAGAGAAACATAACACTTTTCTCTGTGTTAAAACAACTTGCTTACTGAGTGGAGTAGGAGGTATTAGAAAAAATGCAGGTGTGTCTGGCTAGCTCCCGGCCTGGCTGCCATGTTCCTGCTCTATGCTCATTTGTCTCAGCAAGCTCTGCAGCAAAACTGGAGCTCCTGAGCTGGTTCTACAGGGCTGTTCTCTAGCTTGCCCCCATGGCAACTGGTTATTGTGTTCCCAGCTCTGGTTCACTCATCCCTGGAGCGGCTAGTTCCTTCACAGCCATAACCACCTGGTTGTTGGAGGACCCACTTCCCAGTAACCTAGTAAAACTCTAAAGCTTAAAGATTAACCAATAGATTTATATATTAGCAAATACTCAATACACAAGATGCCCACACAATTAGAATTGTTATCCTAATTATCTAACCTTGATATGAATAACTACCTGACACTGCTAGAGACACGAGAGTGACATCCTCAGCCATCTTGCTTCCCCTTTTCCTCCTCTCTCTCTCTCTGTGTCTCTGTCTCTGTGTCTCTGTCTCTGTCTCTCTGTCTCTCTCTCTCCTCCCCTCTCCCCAAAACTTTACTGCTCCACCTCCCCTTCTATTGCCCAATAACCCGGCTCTAGCCTTTATTTTACAAATTAAGGTGGGCAGAAGGTTCACAAGAAGTCACCTGATACTGATTCACTTCTCCTCTGTAGCCTTTCCCAGGAAAGCAGAATTAGCATCAAAATACAAGACCAGGGCCATCCACAACAACTGAGCTGATGGTGTATATTTGGGATTCTAGTACTCAAGAAATTTCATAGACTTGAGGACAGCCTGGGTCACATGATAGAACCATTTCAAAAACCCATGGGCTGGGCTTGTAGCCCAGTAATACATTCTTGATGACCTGCTTACCGAGTGTGGGTGAAGTTATGAGTTTGATCATAGTACCCCTGAAGTCAAACAAACCAACCCAATTTATTCATGGCAAGCCTTGTGTTATATTTTGGATATTCTCTCTTTTAACCCAGTGATCTTTGCCCCAGTAACAATGTCTATGACTCTGGTTCCAGACTTTAGATCCTTAGGGTTTCTACCCTTCCTAAAGGAAGTTACTTCAGCTCCCTACTCTTCAGCCTCCTCCTCCTTCATATGAAGATGTCAAGACCATCAAGCATTAATGGAGTTGATGTACTGACAGTGTCACACAGTGCTAATAGCAATGCCTGCCATGTAACAAGCACACAAAATTATAGTGAGATCATAATTTCAGACTACCTCTCTGTGGAAGCCAGGGAGTTCTTCTATAAGGCAGGATTCTGCCCATATTGCGATGTGTTATTCTGACTATTAGGGCCCATGCTTGCAGGAGTCCCCTTAGACTTGATGTAGTAAAATTAGAGGACAATTTTTACTCCCCGACTTATCCAGCCAGAGGAGCTATGCCTAGGGGATGCCAGCATGGCATTTTCTTGTTATCTTGCTGCCTGGTTGGTCCTGCTGCACAATATAAGTCTTGAGGTGCAGAAGCCAAGTGGAGATCATTCAACTTCACAGTGTTGCCCAGGAAGAGAAAGAATGAGACGGATCTAACTGTAGGTAATTAATTCTCCTGGTGTTTTTGGATATGTGTGTCTGCTTCAATGGCTACATTTGTTAATATCAAGCAACAGGGATTTCTTTCAGAGCAATTGTAGTAAAAAAAATTTTTTTAAAGCAGTGGAACATTTTGAAACACTAAGCTGACCCCCTAAATCTCTGCCCTGTTTGGTATGTAAAACCCTCCATCCAGCATGAATCTTTTATGAAAGGATTGAGAATCCAAGAAATAAAAGAGAGAGTATGGAAAATTGTCATGCAAGAGATTGAACTGCACAGGCAGCTGGGATCAAACAACTGGCCCCGACAGGGCTGGGCACTTCTGTGGAGCACAGAGCTGAGAACCTTGGGAATGAACCGGCATCCAGGTAGATTAGCAGATCCCAGAAAGAGGTGACGACATCCTAAATGAGGCTTAGCTCCTGAGTTTATACAAAGAATGAGAGAGATCACCTTTGCTCAGGATACTAAGCTAGCTAGATATACCCACAATCAAACTCCCAGATCAGTCAGTGTCCAGTGTCAGACACCTATTGCTACAGTCAAGGTGAAGTTCTAACAAACAGACCAAATGCCTTAAATATCATTATGTTTATTTCTCCTTGAGTGGAGTTCAAAATGGGCACTGTTCATGGAGTGCTCCTCCACATGGTGAGTCAGGACTCTGATTTCTTATTAGCTGTGGCTTACTAGCTGTGGATAGGTGAGTTTTATGGGTTGAAATTGCCAGGCCTGAAATAATACTGATTAAAAATCAGCCTCAAGCTTTGCTGCTGTGGTTTGAATGTGAAATGTTCCATGGACTCCTGTGTTTGAACATTTGGTCTCTAGTTCATGGTGCTGCTGTGGAACTTCCAGGTGCTGGGACTCTGGTAAGGAAGTAAGCCCCTTGGGGAATGGGCTTTGGGGTTTTATAGCCTGGCCCACTTCTGTTCTCTCTATTCGTGGGACTGCTGATGCAGTGTGACAGGCTGGTCTTATGCCTTCCCCAACATGATGGACTGTATTCTCCTAGAACTGTAAGCTAAAATAAACATTTTTCTCTAAATTGCACCTGTCGGGTGTTTTATTACAGCATCAGAAAAGTAACCCAGACATGTCTAATGGTTAGAGGGTCAGAACCTACTGTCTTGTTGAATTTTTCTGCCTATCACACTCCCTTTCCTAGTAGGACCTTGGAAGACAGCATGCTGAGAGCTATACAGACTGTAGAAGTTTCATAGGGGAGTAATATTAGAAATGGGGCTAGAGATTGCTCTTGTGGTATTTTGTCCTTGCCCTATGAATCTGCCTGAGGCTCAATTAAAAAGTAATAGACTAAGTTTTTTTGGTAGAGATTTCAAGGCAGCCTAATATTGACTCTGTCACATGGTTATTAGTGATCACTTTTAGGGATTTCTACAATGAACAAGAGCAAGTTGGGCAAAAAGAAATGCAAAATGTAGGGTTTGAAGAGAAAAGAGGGCCAGGAGATTTAATGTTGGAGCCAAAGCTTGTGCTGGAAGACATAAGGAGATTAGGGAGAGGCCTGCTCTGAAAGGAAATAAGGGAGGAATGTCTCAGGGCAAGACCCAACTGGCTAAGCTTCTGTGCTGTGAAAGAAAAAGGCCTGAGGGATTTTGTTCTGTTCCTAAAAAGAGGCAGCAATGAAAGATCGCTGAAATGTAACTCAAGCCGTCCAGGCTCCATCCCAAGGGGCAGCCAAGCCCGGGAGTGTTATTCATGTATTTCTGACTTTACAGTCATGAAGGATACATTAGCAAAGGAGTTACAGAATCTTCCTCTATGGTTAAGGAGAGCCACTGAAGGCCAGGCAATGTGTTTCAGGACAGGCCTTGGATAAAGGCCCAGGAGAGGACACTGTGTGAAGCTGTGAAGGTGAAGCCTGGATTTTGTTTAGAGACCCCAAGATGCTGAATATGCCAGAGCTGTGGAATATCTGCCAAGAAAAGGTGCACACAGGGGTGGAGCTAATCATGATAGAGATGTATGCTGCAGACAGCAAAGGGAGGTGTGGTTCTGCATTCTGCCTCTCCTCATGGGATGGATCCATGTGCCCTACACAAGGTATGGGGATGGGGATGCATGGTGGGGGGTGGAGCCAGTTAAGCTCTCTGACAGTTGATGTGGAGCTACAGGATTTGGGGTTTGTCTTGTTGAGGTTTTTCTTTGGTTCGATATTTCCTTACTATGTGCTGATTTCTCTCTTTTGGAATAGTTATGTATATTCTTTGCTGATGTATGTTAGAAGTATGTAATTAAGCGACCTTGAATTTGGGCTTTAAAATATGTTGAACTGAAAGTCTATGGTAACTTTTGAAGGTGGACGAAGTGCATTTTGCATTATATGACCACGAGCCTGTCGAGGCCAGGGAATTGAGCAAGCATGGCCTCCATAGGCTCTTATATTTGAGTACTTGGTCTCCAGTTGGTGGAGCTGTTCAGAAAGGAATAAGAGGTGTGGCTATGCTGGAGGAGGTGTGTCTCTGGGGATGAGCTTTGGGGTTTTAAGAGATCTACACTGGTCCAGCATGCTCTCTCTGTGCCTCATGATTGTGGGTCACGATGTTCTACTCATCCCTTTGCTTCATCATGGATTCTATCCCTCTGAAACTGTAACCTCAAACACTTACTTTTATTGGTTGCCTTGGTCATGGTATTTTGTCAGAGCATCAGAAAAGTAACCAATATATCACATACATGTCCATTTAAGAAAAAAAACTGGGACTGATCTAGGACCAAACCAGGAGGAATGCAAAGGAGCCTGGGCCATTCCCTGAACTTCTGAGGTCTTGCCTGAATTCTGATCTCAAAGAAACCAGAGAAATCCTGGCCTGAAACTAGCAAAAAGGCTGGACTCATTCTGACTTGAAGGATATGTGGGGACAGTAAGTAATGTTAGGACCACTGCATTCCATCAAGTAGCCTCAGGATGACCTTAACTTCAAGGGTTTTCTGGTGAGTAGGCCCTCATCTGAACCCAGACAATATCTTCATCTCTACAGAACCAGAATCTCACACTGTAGCCTAGAGGTCAACCATACATGCCATTCAAATAAACTATGCATAGCTTAAAAGTCAGGGTTTGTTGGCCATACATGGTACTTTTCTGAGTCCAAGTCCTGTCTAACCTGAATAAATCCTGAGTCACATGTAGGTCTTACCCGTGAGTCCTAGCAAACTAGATATCTGAACAATCTTGACTTACAAGTCAAGTATTCCAGTGCTGATGGCAGACATCAGGGTGAAATACATATTCTGATATCAATACAAACTGGCCCATTCCTTGACAACCAAGTATCCAGGCAAAACTCAATTTCAAGTGTGTAGGACAGAAATTTTCCCATCCATCAATGACCACATTATTACATTAAGGGAGTTAGGACCATACTATGGTCTTACTGGTGTCTTGGCTACAACTAACTATTAAATAACCTGGCACAATCTGATATCCTGGGTGTATAGGCTACACCCATCCATTCAACTCATCCATTCAATAAATGAAGTTTAAAAAAATGACAATATTTTTTAAGTGTGATATACCCTACATGTATACTCCAAGAAGATGAATCCCAACAATGACTGGATATCTGACACTGATATCGGGTAAAGGTGACATCCTGACATTCTTGGTTAAAAAGTAAGTAGTGATACACCAACAGTCTGAGATCACCTTAACCTCCAGAATAGTGTGTGCATTCTACAGGGTCTGAGCTGAAACCATATTCTCATCTCAAGGGAGCCAGAAACACATCAGAGCCTTAGTGGTGCCATGTCTTGAACCTTATCATCTAGCAGCTAAAGCCAATATTGAATTCAAGGCATTGTGTGCTGTAACCTGAACCATTGATACTTGAAGACAAGATGGGTTCAATGATGTCCTGTCTCACTAAAAAGCTTGGATCCATCTTACCTTGAAAGTTTCTTTGAAGACTGACTTCTGTCTGCAGGCTGCATAGTGCCACCAAGTGTTGCCTTCTAGCTCCTTGAGCAGCAAGTCCACCTGGGACCACAGTAACATTAATGGTGTGCACAGCAGTCTCCGTTCTCCATGGCTCCAATCAGCCACGTTTCAGCTCCACCATCCCTTCATGAGAAACAAAGTAGGAAACTGCTGGTAGAGAGAATGCAGCGTCAGCACAGGTGAAACATGTACTGGACAGAGTTCCAGGTCAGCACAGGGCTAAGAAAACCACTTCATGACCTGCTAGTGCATGGGGTCAGAGGACCTGGTGTATTTTAGCACAGCAGAGTCATTCTTTTACTTCTTGTTCATTAAGAGCCAAGCACAGCAGAGGACAGGATGGGTAAGGGAAGCTCCTCCCACAAGCCTCTGCCAGCACAGCTGGATTCTCTTTGAAAAAGTTGTTACTTAGGTTGCATCCACACTCTATGTTCTTATCCATTTATTCATATGTTTATTGATTTATTTTTATTAGGTACTGTTTCACTAGTCATCTCCATATTTTTGTGTTGGTCACTTTAAAACCCAGGACATTTGTCATGCCAAGAACTCTCCTACTGTGAACCCACACCCAACTCAAGGCTAGCAGATTAGTGTTACAGAGAGGAAAAGGATGGAAAGTAATGTTTTCATCACATTCATCTCCAGACCTCAGAGGGAAGAAGGTGACATCCTCCTCCTGACTTTACTGACACTAATAGAACTTGTTGACTATAGATGTCTGTCATGATAAGGCAGAGTGTGAGGCTCAGACATTTGTGCTATAAGAACAGCACTGTCACATGTCTTTCTCCTCTCAAGTACTTATGGAAAGATGGTGGACTGGTAACAACTAGATGTGAGCTGGTTCCAAGGAGAGTATCTCTGAGAAAAGCCACTGGCCATGTGCTAAAAATAAAGCTTAGGGGATGCAGAAAGTTGTAGGCAGAGAAGGCTGGACCTGACTGGGAGTTAATGAGGGTCTGGACACTCATTAAGAGTCTCAGGATAAAGTTAGGTTGAGGGCTCTGTGATCCTACATGGTGGACATAACTGACACAATAACTGCTGTGGTTTTGTCTGAGCGAGGGAACTCAGAGACCACTGGGGAGGGGCTAGGATTCAAAGCAAGACAGCATTTCCCAGTAGCTTTAATCTTTATTGTGGATTGGCACTGCCTGATATTCAAGACCTGAGTGACTGACGTTCAGCACTTCTTGGTTGAACTTTAAATGGAGAAACTGAGACATCATGAGGCATGTGAAGTGTTTCTGATCTAGGGCAGCTCATCCTAAGAAGAGCTGTAAACAGCAGGATCAGGAAGCTGCTATCTGAATGACCTGCCACTCAAGAACAAAGTTAGAGGAAACTCTGGAGAGAGAGGAGAGAGAGAGAGAGAGAAAAGAGAGAGAGAGAGAAGAGAGAAAGGGATGAACCACACAGATATACCTGGACCAAAAATCCAAACTCCGGAGGGAGGAAGAAGCATGGGTGTCTCCATGCCCACATCTGACCATCACTTATAACGTGGCCAGGGCAGCTGGGCAGTGCATCCTGGGTCATGATTCCTGAGCTTCCCTGAAAACCTCAGTCCTTAGCAACAGCAATCTTTCTGTTTTAATTCAGAGATCTGCCATTATGTGGATACAACTACGATTGTTACTGTCACAGGAAATGACATTACAGCATTGCCCTCTAATTCTATAATTACTTCATGCATATATTTTCATTTTGGTATGATTTATATGGGAGTCATGTACGTGCTCCTGTCTTTAGGTCCATGTCCATATTGTGAAGGTACATGTACATGCCATTCATTAATGTCATGTGTTTTTCTGTCCATGACTCAGTGTTTTTTGAGACAGGCTAAGTGAGTTTTCATACTTTACTAATTAAACCAAAACACCAAATGTATAACCTCCCAATTTCTGGGACACTGGCTTCAGAACAGTGTGGGAAATGGTTCTTTCTCATGTTCTACATACAAACACTCAGAAAGCTGAGAAAAGTCTGGCAGAGAGTTGTTCTTCATGATTCCATGAACCTCATGCTTGTCTTCCAATGGTTATTTAAGTTTTATCCAAAGTTATCTGTATATTATGTATGTACTAATCTATATTGTTGAGGTCTGAGGCTTGAACTTTAGGTGTCTGTCAGGTTAGGCCAGGACTTCTCATAAGTGTCTTTGCAGCCTCCTCTGTACTCTAATCTTAGATGCAGTGAATGGCATCCTCAAGGCTAAATGGCACTAAAGAATCCTTGCTGACAAAACCAGCCATTGAAATGACTGGGCAGTGTGTGAACTTACACTGGAGCTAAGGGGAGCATCATTTTCTGTCTTTCTGTTCCCAGATCCAAAGGGACTATAGTGAGAAGAAGATGGGTGTGAGGTAGTTTTCAGGTAAGTATATCTGAATAGGACTCAGGCTATACCCAAAATGTTCTCCGAGGACATGGAAATGAAAAGGATAATGTAAGGACATGAAGTGATGAGACACCTTTAAAGATACCAAGTGAGGTGAAGAGAAGATTCTGTGACATCACAGGATGACTTATCACCATGGTGAAGGTGGTGGCCTAGGCTTGAGGGAGCACAGGGTCTACTGGGGTTGGCAGGAATACAGAGTAGGAGCAATTGGGTCGAGGTGTAGGCTGGGGATGTGTGGTGGTTGGTCAGTATCCCACCATCCTGGGATGCTGGTCTAATTTAAACCCAGTATGATGTACAATGAATAGGGAGTCATAGAGTATGTAAGTCACAGTGATGTCCCTGACGTCTTTATCAAATAGGACAGAGCCTGTGGTAAGAAGAGATGGCTGTAGCAGGTATCAGAAGGATGTGTACAGAAGAACCAGGCATGCAAGCACACAGGGAGATGACACCCACACTACAGCAAAGAAAGGAGCTACAGCATGACCACACCCAATCTGTAAAACTTGAAAAGACTCCAGGCTCTGGACTGGTGGAGGATGAAGCTCTGTTGTGTCCCAGTGGAGGTACAAGTGTCAGCTCTGGCAATCCACAGTGTCCAAGGCAGGTAGGAGATGCTTCTCTATGATCCTGTGTCTTGGAGTTCCTAATTGTGCTACTCTACAGCAGCAGTCTTGTCTTTTGTGCCTGATGAGTTCTTTACAGCATAGCTGAAGGTAGGGGTTAAATAGAAACCTCATTACAGTACTATATCTAGCCCTTAGTGTTATTGATCCATATTTAAATTATGTATAGGATCTTGATTTTTATACACGTGAGGGCATGTGTGTTCTGGGGCACAGGCATGCTAGAATGAGTGAAAGCAAAGGCCACATGTAAATGTGTATCTTTATCATAGACACCTTGTTTTGAGACAGGGTGACTCTGGGCTCAAAGCATGGCTACTGAAAACCCTCTGTCACTACTGCAGTGTTCTCTGGGCCTGAGCACTAGGCTTGGGCTCACTGTAATGTACAATACTTCACACAGTCCTTCGGGGGAAGCACAGCTGAGATGGTAACAGGGCACAACAGGTGTTCTGATGGCTCCCATGACCTCATAGATCAGAGCAGGCCCAGGACAAAGCTGAGAGTTCAGTTTACTAATTAGCCACATTCTTTCCATTCAGTTGTTTATTCATCAGCTCATACATTTACTTGTTCTGTACCTGTCTTGTGGTGGTGGACAAACACAGAATCTTTGGTGTACTAAGCTAGCTTTCTGCCTTTGAGGCTACCATAAGCAAAGGTGTAAATACACTGACCTGAGGGGTATGATGGAGGAACAAAGGCTTCACTTACCTCTATACCCTTTCCCCAGAAACATCAGCTGGAGAGCACCCCGAGAGTTAGTGACTACAAGAGAACCAAGGGGACCAAGCAGAAACTGACATGGCTAGGCACTGTAGTGCTCATGTAGAATGAAGATGAGACACTGTCCCCTGGCTTTCCCTCCCATGAGTGAAGGTATGAACTGAGAGGAGGAGGCTGGATGTGAAGGTGTTCCCAGAGAAGCATCTGAAACAAATCTTGGGCTGGTAACTATAGGATTCCTTGAACATCCATAGCTTGAGGGAAAAGACACTCTGCCCAGAGAAGATGGAACCTCTGGAAACTATGATCTCAGAATGACGTGAGGTCAGGCCACTGTGACCCAATATTGAGAGTCATTGTCATGGTAAATTTTTGGTGTGTGGGCAGCACAGTTTCTAATGGGGTAGGCTGGAAGCATAGTGTGTTGGCAAGAAGGGCACTTTGTGGGTTAGAGATATGGCTAAAAGACCATATCTATACTTTGCATTAGGTCCCTATTGGTTAGGTGACCTAAATGGGGGTGACTGGCATTCACAGAGGTTATTGATGGGTCTGTGATCAAACCAGACATAATTATGATAAGATGTCAAGACCCCTGGGAATGCACAGATTCTGCAGAGTGACATGCCAAATCAAGTTTTGAGGGAGAGGACTCTTCACACATGCCAAGAAGAGAGGCCATGACAGAACCTTATCAGGTATCACTGCTATAAGATGAAGACTTGGGCCTCCAGAAGGCTGAAGATCATCTCTTTTCATTACCCTTCATTGACATTCATCCAGGGATTACATGCTGTACAAGGGAAGCAGGTAGTGCTTCCTTGAGACCTTCTCTTGGGCTTCTCTAGAGATGAAGCTTCCTGGCAACAACCATTTTAGTCACCTGAATGCCTGCAGTGTTTTGAGAGTCCCTGAAACAGAGTAAAGCCTGCCCTCTGTTCCCATAAGGGGTTATGTCATGTTTAGGGGTGTGACATTGACCTGCTGGTGGCACAGTGTATTTTAATGGACTGTGATTCAAAACCAGAATAAGGTGAGCAGGAATCCATTTCAGGTGAGTCACTGTAGAAGTTCTCTGAGCGAAGACCAGGGCTCACGTTAGTTACTAGGCAGGGCTCTTTCTTAGAGGATCACTAAGGCACAATTCAGTATTTGAGTTTCTTTCTTTTTTTTTTTTTGAGTAAAATATGGTGACAATTTGAGAAGAGATGCAGTGCCATGGACGAGATGAACACCTCACAGTTCATGGCCATGCATTTTGCAGAGGAAGAGGACCCAGTTTTCACACTGGAGAAAAAAGATGTAATAATCTATACATGTCTCTGTCTTAGCAAGACATCCTCTAGATCAGTGGTTCTCAACTTGTGGGTTATGAACCCTTTGGAAACTGAATGACCCTTTCTCAGAGGTGGTATATCAACATCCTGCATTTCAAATATTTATATTCTGATTTATAGCAGTAACAAAATTACAGTTATGAGTTATCAATGAAAATAATTTTATGGCTGGGGGTCACCACAGCAAGAGGAAATGCACTAAAGGGTCACAGCATTAGGAAGGTTTAGAACCACTACCCTAGACACACAGAGCATCAGACACTGTTCTTCCAATAATCACCTGTGCTATTTCATCATGGAGTTAGACCATAGAAGGAAGGAAATGCTCCATGGTCCCTTGCTTGGAACTCTTTTTGTGTCTCTATTTAGAAGCAGCCATCTTTTCCACTACCTCATGGGTCTTCTTCAACACAGCTGCACTCAGCTATACAACAGAAAGACTTTTACCGGTTACTCTCTTTTTTTCTCTCATATATATTTACTATTTCTATTTGTGTCAGGTATAATTTATGCCATCTGTGCTGTGTGCTTAACTGTCTGTGTTTGTGCACTATACCCTGGACAGAGCAATAGTCTCCTGAGTATACTTAAGATTTAAGTAAAGGACAATAAGTATTGACCTCAACCCACTAAAATGTAGCCCAGACCAAACCTAGCCATTCCAACAACCTAAAGTGAAAGTATACTAGGCTTACCCATGAACCCAAAGATAAATTAGCTTTAACCCTCACCCAAAGAAGCCTGGCTCAAACTAAGATTAGAAGTATGCCTTGCCAAACCTGAACTGAAAAGGCCTGTGTCAATACTGATGCTAAATAAACCAGGCTTAAACCAAGAAGATAAGGGGCCAAGGCCACGGCCAAGGCCAATCCCTCAAATGAAAAAAAATACAAGGAGAAGAAAGAAAAGGAGAATGTGTGAGCCTAACACTCACCATGATAAAACTGAAGTCCAATCCAAAAATAGAAGTGGAACTGGGTCTAACCCTCACATTGTAGAAGTCAACACCCAAACCAATAAGGAAAGTAGGCCCAGAACAATCCCTCAAATGAAAAGGGGCCCAGGCAAAAGCAAGAAGAGAAAGCCAGGACCTAACCCTTAACCTGTAAAGCCTGGTTCCAAACCAAGAAGACAATTGGGGCTTGGGCAATTTTTCAAATGAATGAGGCTCAGGCTCAAGTAAGAAAAGGAAAATGGCCAGGCTTACCCTTAGCCTGAAGCTGCCCTGGTTTTCAACAAGAAGAGAAGTGCCTGGAAGAAATCACTAAAAAGAAAATGAGTCAGAGAGTTTGGTTCGACCAGATAATTTTGATCTTCAAATAGCCAAGGACCAAGCAATACATGAGTGCAAATGGACCTAGACAAGAAATTTACCTGACAATAAATTGGTAGCAGTAGTGGCCTGCAGCCTCCAAAGAAAGAATTAAACTCAGAAGCCTTTAACATTATGAATGCAGGGCAGAACCCTATTTCTTCATCTAACCCAGGATACCTTCATACCATAAGGGGGTCAGTCACAAACATCATGGTCTTAATGGAGATAAGGGCTCCTTTACTTGTGTAGTTTACATAGATATTCCTTAACATATTGTTGGAGTGTACCCAGAGGTGTTCTGATCCAAGGCCTTAATATTGCTTGATATTTTACAATCAGTCAAGCTCTCAATGGTGACTCATGATAGCACATTCATTGAAAGTCTAAAACTCCCATGGATTCCTGTACTGATGACTGACATATGTGGACATCCTGAGTACCAAATGTGTGGCTCACACACCCCATCACTGAGGGAACATCCTTAAGACATGTGAATCAGGATGACTCCATCACCATAATGAGCCAGCTCTCACCTAAGTAACCAAGGGAAAATAGACATACCATTAAAAGAAGGGTGCTTTATTTAACCTTTAATAGTCTGAGACAAGCTTTTATCTTGACCTTAATTGATTTCTTTAGGTCAAAGAAATTTAAATGTATCTCAGGCTGTACTTTGTTTACCAAGGATCTTAAACTAACCCCAAATTGGTCTTGTTTCTATAACCTGACATTGACACATTCCATTCTACAAGTAGATGACATTGATAGATATCTGATTATATAACAGAGGTGCAACGCCACAAACTGACTTTAAGAGAAATCTGAAAATTCCTTGACCTCCAAGTAGCCAGTGCCCATATTTTCTTCAAAGCTGTCCACATCCTTTCTCCATTCAAACTAGAAAATAATTCCATTACAAATGAGCCAGGTCTTTAAGGGACCAAGCTCACCTTAAATGATCCAAAGAAATGGACATATTCATGACAATGGCCTGGTCTGATTCCAGGCATTGTCTTCTATTTATTTTCTTAGACAAACAAAACCTTTGTGACCCAGGCCACACTCTCTTCAACATGAAACTTGATTCACCCACAACCATTTCTGCACTGATGATTGACATCAGATCATAGACCATAATAATCTGATATCTCTTGACTACCAAGTAACCTGAACCTATCTAAACTTAAGGAAGCATGAGTGCCTCTCTCTTTCCATCCTACCAAGGACATATCCTGACAAAGGGAATCATATCATACCTAAGATTTATATTATCTTGATCACACCTGACCATTACATAATCTGAAAACTTCAAGAATGAGGAATGTGTGGGGCTGCACATTGTATTGTCTATGCCCAGGTACTGGACCAACTTGAGGAGATACAGGACAAGTTTACTCAAGCATGAATGTGCCACCACCAAGCCTTCCAACAAGGTTGGCACTACAACGATGAAAGGTTGGCAATATGATACATCCCCCCTTCATAATCACAATGGTTTGTGGGCTACACCCTTTATTCTTACAACATAGGCAACATTCTCATATCAGGTTTGTCAATATAACATCATAGCTTTTAGGTAGTCTGGGACACATATGAACATCAAATAACATGGACACAACTTGGGATTAGAGTTTTGTGGGCCTCACTCAGAAATCTTCTAGGTATTATCTGGACTTCCTAAGATCATGGATTACAAGACCTCAAAGGTGACATAGGCTACATCCACTACCAGGAAGTTTGGACACCTTTAACTCCCAAGGGTGGTAGTCTGATGAGTAACATAAGAATAAGGGCCATAGTGGGAGATCAGTGGCTGACTGGTAGTTCCCTGACTAGAAGGTATCCTGGGTCCAGATTAATTTAAAGAGTCTGTGGATGAAACCCTCTTTTAATATGTCACAGAACAATGCTCACTACAAGGGAGATAGGACCACACCATGGTCCTAATGGAGCCAAGGGCTCACATGAATAATCATTAATCATTAATGAACAATCAAAAAAGACATACCTAAATATAAAGAGTGGTTTACAACAACTTATCTTGATGTCAATAGATATTTTCCCCAAACTATCCTCTATTCAGCAAAAATCATGCAGCCACATAAAAGGCTTCCTGTCTCATGACTGACTGCCAAGTCATTTGTAAGCTGGTGGCTCTTTGACCTCCAGGAAGCTGGGTACAACCTTCATGTGTGTTTGAGCTACAGCCTCTCCTCATTCAATACAGACCACACCCTCAGTTTAGAGCAATCAGAACCAAACCATGGTGTCTGGGTCACAAAAATTGCACAATCTGTGCAGACTTTGGCATGAATGGTGTCTTAGTTAGGGTTTTATTGCTGTGAATTGACAATATAATCATGGCAATTCTTAAAAGGATAACATTTAATTGGGGCTAGTTTACAGTTTCAGATGTTTAGCCCATTATTGTCATGATGAGAAGTATGGCAGCATACAGGCCAGCATGATGCTGAAGACAAAGCTAAGAGTTCTACATATCTTGATCTTTAGGTATCAGTAGGAGACTATGTACTACATTAAACATAGCTGGATCATAGGAGACCTCAAAGCCTGACCCCTCAGTAACACACTTCCTCTAACAAGGCCACACCTACTCCAACAAGGCCTCACCTCTTTTTTTTTGTTTGTTTTGTTTTGTTTTGTTTTGAGACAGGGATACTCTGTATAACCCTGGCTGCCTTGGAACTCACTCTGTAGACCAGGCTGGCCTCAAACTCAGAAATCCGCCTGCCTCTGCCTCCCAAGTGCTGGGATTAAAGGTGTGCGCCACCACCGCCCGGCGGCCTCACCTCTTAATAGTGTCATTCTCTATGGGTCAAAGATTCAAACACATGAGTTGGGGCAATAACTATCAAACCATCACAAAGGATCATATCCTCTATTCATATCTGTATTTGAAGTGGTACAGGACAAATTGACCTCAAGTGTGAGTTAGTCAACACCAAATCCTCTAACCAGCATGGACCCACTGTACTAATAAGGGTTAGTGATCTGATAAATGAAATCCCACATATTATCTTCAAGATTTTGGGCTACACCTTGCTTTCATCCAACCCAGCAGCATTCTTTGATCAGGGAATTCAAGACTACATCATATAACCAGGGTTATACTTTATTATCAAATAACATGGACATACCTTGAAATCAAGGGTGTGTGGGCTGCACCCAGAAATATTTTGTGCCTAGGTCTTTTCTTGAGTACCACAGATCTAGACAACAAATTGACCTAAAGTGTGAACTAGGCCACACACAGTATTCCAGGAAGGTTGGACCTAGTTTAACACCATGAAGCAGTGCCCTGATGGATGACAGATGGGCAAAGCTAGTGAAGTGACATCAATGGTACCCTGAAAGTTCACTGATGACCAAGTAGCTTGGGCTAAGCTTAAAATTGAGAGTATTTTGGCAATATCCTGTCTCCATATGACCCAGGATAATCTTAACCACAAGAGAGCCAGGACCATACCATGGCCTTAAATAGGACAACATCTCATTTTAATAATCAAACACATTGTCATGCTTTAATATCAAGTTGCATAAATTGTACCTGGCTGTATCCTGAATTCAGTCAACCCCTAGACTTGACCCTGTTCACCCAAAACCTTGAACTAAAAAATGATTCTTCCTATGTTGATAACAGACATCAAATGGATATCAATATAAGCTGAGGCTTCTTCCACAACAGTTAAGCTTGGCTCAAATGTACGTTCAATGGTGTGTTGGCTACACAACTCTTATAAAACCTAGGATATGTCTTCAAACTAGTGAAATCAGAATAATAGAACTATCTTCATGGTATCTGGGACACACACACAGAAACAATCTGGGCAGACTTTTTTTGGCATGATGGATATGTGGCCACACCCTGCATACATAATGTGGCTAGGTGCTATATCCAGTCTTCAAGAAATCAAGAACAGGCTGACCTCAAAATGTGTGTTAGCCATTACCAAGACCTCAGAGAATTTTGGAACAATTACTCTATCAGCAGTGTTGCTCTGTAATTGAAACTGCTTACATGAATTTCAAGACTGATGTAGACAATCTTTTCATTGAATCTATGGTACAGTCTCACACTGGGAGAGTCAGAACTGAGTCAGGGCCTTCTTGGAGTCTGAGCCACACACATACTTAAAAAATTTTGTACTCAAAATCTGTCTTCCACTCATCTCCAGGACCCAGTCAAGGTCTCATAAGAGGTAGAGACTGCTCCTAATGAAAGAACAGCATGCCTGATCATATTTCTTGGTTTGATAGTTGATCCTTTCTTCACTATATCACATATTAAGCCTCAACCTGACTTTACATATTCTGCAAAACAATAGGCTATACTGCACACAGACTGGTTTGAAACTCCAAGAACTCACAATGATGCCTACCAGAATGAGACGAAACACCACCATGAACACAAGAGTCATTTGGTGATTACCATGCACCTTGATATACAAGATCCTTGGATCAACCAAGTTGGGTGACTTGTATCCTGACATTACAGGTTTCAAAATCTCTTCCTCTTGACCTTTGCCCTCAGACTGATATTATTAGAGACATCAACTAACCCACTGGGTTAAGAAGCTGAAAAATGAATAATAACTGTTTTCATACAAATGTGTAAGGAAAACACTGACTCTCTGCCCTAGTGGTGTTTGTTAGCATGTTCACTGTCCAGACACAATTTCCCTGTTCCTTAAACTCTCAGCAGACCTTAGCTGGAAAAAGCTGGAAGTTGCATTCTGATTTCTACAGACATCTGCCTTTACTGACATTCATAATACAGTTCTGAAGCCTTGTAGTCTTACATTATACTTTGTTCTGCCTCACATACCCTAGCAATGTGTATTTAGTCTTTAACGCTTTTTAAAATAATGGTCATTTGTTACCATGGTTTATCCTGAAATGTTTATTTTGGATCTTTTCCTGTAGCTCTGAGAGAGAGTTTTCAGTCTTCAGCTTGAACTTCTTGCAGCCTAGTTTGATGTGATGGTTTCTTGTAAGAGCAAAGGTGGTGAGTAGCCATCCACTGTTTCTATGTGTCCTGCACATATCTTTCTTCACAGACTTCTGTTCATGGTTCGGATATTTGCCTTTAGTTGGTATCTCCTGAAAAATGGAAAGGATCATGCCAGGTATGCAGGAGACCTCTAGTTGGAAATTGCAGGGACAGAGTTTATAAATCGAAGAACTATTGAACAATTTCTTTCAAGTGAAAAACCAGATTTGTACCATATTTAGAGAGTTGCTGATGAAGGTATGAGAGGCACAGGAGGAAGGGTGGGGTCTGTGAGTTTGTTAGTCAGAGGATCTTTTCCAGATCTGTAGTATAAAACATGCTTCTTCTCCTGTGGATTTGGTCTTATTTCCTTCCGATCAGAAAATAGTTGATCACTCTGGTGGTTTCAATAAGAATGGCTCCCATAGGCTCATATGTTTGAAGACTTGGTCCCAAGCTGGAAAACCTGTTTGGGAAACATTAAGAGATGTGTCAGTAGAAGTGGATATTGAGGTTTCCCTCTGCCCTCATGCTTACTGCTTCATGATATGTGCTCTCATACACTGCTCCAGAAACATACCTGCCAGTCTATTGCCATAATTTTGGCCATGATGGTCATGGCCTTACTCTGTGAAACTGTAAGTCTTCATCAAGCTCTTTCTTCAGGAGATTTCCTTGGTCATGGTATCTCTTACAGCAAGCAGCATATTAACTAAGATAACCACTCCCATAATCATTCATGCCACTATTGTACCCATAGATATATTGTACCCATTTATAACTCCATGGTACACAACAGCTAGGGAAGACTGTTAGAAGACCCTCTTTGCCCAATAACCTACATCATATATGTCTCTATTCTAAAAGCTAGCCAGTAAAGATAAACCATCTTCTCAGTTCCAAATTCATTTCTCCATTTCTTGTGATCAGAATGCTTAGTGTTTTCAGCAACAGGATCTTACCATCAAGTCCTGGTGACCAATTAAAAGCAATGGCAATAGTCTATACAATGAGCTTCTTAAAGTCAATAACTACAGCACTAAAATTATAAGCAGATAGTATATCAAATTAATATTAGTTCAATGAGGAAAATGAAGGAGCTTCCACTTGGAAAAAATCAGGAAAAAGAACAAAGGTGAAAACTATTTTGCCCTTTACATCAAATTTTCAGATTAAAAATTTTGAAATTATAGAAGATTGTGTGTTTCAGTAGAAACACATACCAGTATAAGTAACACTAAAAGTTAATTTTCAGTTCTATACCTGGGATGATAAAGTACAGGATGCTAGCATCTGGTTTCCTAAATATCTTAGTGCTGTCCTTTCATGTGGTAAAATGCAGATCAGAAGTGAGAGGTACCATGTTGTTACATGGCAGCAGGGGCAAATTCACTTCAACAGGCCCTTACAGTAATGACAGCAATTTTTAACGAGGATGAGAACCTGGGCATCCCCTAAATGACCCATGGTCATTCTACCAACACATGGACATTGTGGATATTACCTACCCTAAAGATTAAACATTGAAACATACACATGAAACTATGAGATACTTCCAAAAGATAGTGGTTTTCCCTCTGGCCTCTTACATCCTGAATCTATAGGATCTTCAGTTCCTGAAAGAATTGAAACATACTGATAGTCATTCCTCAGCCCCATGGTGGCTGTGGGTGTTAGAAAAAATATTGAGTCAAAACCTCCAATACCAAGTTTTCAGCACAAAAATTTGTTTGCCCCAGAGGAACAGAGGGCAGTGAATAAGAGATGAAGATAGGCGAATAGAGGATGAGGAAGAAGGGGAAGAGAACAAGGGAGATGGGGCAGGGACATTTGTCCTGGAGGAGAACAGGACAAAGGACTGGCTCTGGATAGAAGACAGATATGGCATGTAGGAAAATGGCAGTTTCTAAGGGTATAAGTGTTGTCTGCTGTTTGTCTGTTTCCCTCTAGTATGTCAAATGCCTTTGCGCCAAACCAGACTGAGGAGGGCAAAGTGGACCAGGAATGGATAGGTTCCATGGGTCCTTCCTGGAGTATTACAGCTCTTAGAAGAGAATTGAGGAGGTTTGGGCAGCCTGTGCAGGGCAGACACCTGAGATCCAGGTCTCTTGTCAGCTATCATGGCAGAGCCAGTGCTAGTGGTAGAGGTTATTGTGGTGGCATAATCCTGGCCAGCCAGATGGGTCTAAGATCCAGTGTTGAATACTTCAGGAGAGAGAACTCTTCCTCAAGTATTACAGCTCAGGTAAAGTCAAACTCCCTCAGAAGATCCTAGGTGAAGTACCTTGTGTGCCTTATTCCGTGTAGACAGGGACTATATAACCTTGAGGATGAGGTGGGATTTAGGGGATAATGTTTCCTCATTGGCTGAGTTTGAGATGTTAGTGATGCTCTATTTGCATGGGGAAGGACTTCAGTTACTGAGTGCCCATGGTCCTGTCAGTGGGGTGTCATGGTTACGTGTTCCAGAGCAGATACAAAAACAGATAGGGAGCAACTCTACTCTTGCTGGTCTTAAATCTCTAAGATTTTTGGGGTCTGAGCTCACTCAGCTTTGCCAGTTCTTATGTCTGTCTGATGGTATGGCCCACTTGCCCTTCATTACAAAAGGAAATCTTGTGTCAGGATGAGGTGTTTAATTTTCATTGGGCATGTTAATTAGGTCAATTAGATGAGCTGAACGGGGCTTTGAATGGCTGAACTTTAATACTTTGATAGTTGGACCTTGGTAATCAGACTCAGGAATAGGAAGTGGGCAAATAAGGGAATAGACTTTTGGTGGCTAGCTTTAGGAATGGATCTAATGTTTTTTAGCAAGGCAGAGGGAATCGGTGAGATGGGCAAGGCCTGCCAGAGCCATGTTCACTATGCCCCAGCTGGCCAGAGTCCCTGCAGTGGGGGCAAAGAGTTCTGTTGTCTTTGCTTGGACAGTTGCTCCAGAATGGTCCTTTCTTTCAGTGTTCCTTGACAAGAATTCTAGAAGTCTTTCCAATGATTTTTCACTCCTGGGTTTCAACAATGAGCCCACCTGGGTTTCAACAACAAGTAACCTTAGACCAGTAGCTTCTTATCAATAGAACTTGCCTTCTGACAGTTCTGAGGGCTGGAAGTCCAACTTCAAGACCCTGGATATTTCTGATGGCTACTCCCTAGTTCATGAGTGGATGTACTCAAGGGAGCCCTTTAGCAGAGGACTAAGTTCTTGTTTGAACTATAATCACAAAGGAGCCAAGAAAGTCCCCATCCCAGAAACAACAAAAAACTGGGTCTTCTGGCTTGAAGGGTATGTGGGAGACACTGAATTACACTGAGACTACTCTATGACCATAAAGTAGCCTGGGATGACTTTACTTCAAGAGTTCTATCTTAGTTTGAGTTTCTAGTTCTGTGAAGAGACACTAAAACCAAGGCAATTTTTATAAAGAAAAGCATTTAATTGGGGCTAACTTAACACTTTCTGAGGTTTAATTCATTATCATTATGGCAAGAAAGCATGACATCATCCAGGAAGACATGTGCTGAAGGAACCGAGAGTTCTACATCTTCAGCAGAAGGAGATTGTGTCACACTGAGCACAGTTTGAGCATATATAACCTGTTGCTGGAATTTCCAACCCTAATAAGCCCTTATAAAAACACACATAATCCAGTTATTATAATTATAAGGTATGTGCCTAGATTGGGCAGATCTGGCATTATACTAAGTGTCCCCCAGCTATAAGACCCCTTGCTACTTGCGATTTCTCCAGGCCATGAGGCTCTAGTTCATTGAGGCTTCTCCTTCCCTTCTTCTGTCCTCTCTCTCCCCCTGCATGTTCCTTCTCTCCTCTACCTGTGCCCCATTCTCAAGCCTCCAGGCCCACCATTCCCCTCCATTGCCCATTCACAGGCTCTAACCTTTTATTGACCAATTAAAATGGGTAGAAGGTTCACATGACATCACCTGAATATGTGATGACCTGCTCATTGGGGCAATCCTTCTTGAGGAGCCAATATTAACATTAGAATACAAACAACATCAGACCAACCCACTACATGACCTTAAAGCCCTACCTCCACAGTGGCACACTTTCTCTAACAAGACCACACCTAATAATGTCACTCCATATAGTCAAGCATTCAGACACATGAATCTATGGGGACTATACATATTCAAACCACCACAGGTTCTTTAGGTGACTAGGTCCTTATCTCAGCTCAGAAAACTTCACCTATGTGAGCCAAGATCCCAAACTAAAGCCTCAGGAGTGCAGAATACACCTAACCATCAAACAATCTTGACACAACCTAACATCAAGGGTTTGTTTGCCATTCAGTACATTCTTCTAAGTATAGGCACTAGCTAACTTAAATACATCCTAGACTACACTTAGGTCTCACCAGGCAAGTCCTATGTATGAACAATCTTCACTCACAAGGATCCCAGTACTGATGACAGGCCAGGGCAAAGACTTTATTATATCAACATTGACTGGGTGATCCTTAGCCATCAAGTGCCCTAGGCACACCTCACGTTCAAGTGTGCATGGGCTGAACCCTTTCCCATTCAACCCTGACCCTATCATCACCTCACCGGAATCAGGACCACATTATGGCCTTACTGGAATCCTGGCTACAACTAACCCTCAAACGACCTGGGCATAACATGATATCCTGGTTGTATAGGCTGCACCTTGAAATCATCCTTGTCCAGGTCTTATCTTGACTTTAATAAATGAAGACTTAACTGTGACGCACTTTAGATGCTTCACTCCATGAAGGTGGAATCAATCTTACCACCGATGGCTACTTGTCTGATATTGATAACCAATAAAGGTAGCATCCTGGCATTAATGGTTAAGAAGTCAGTAGTGATCCACAATAGAATTGGACCACCTTAATTCTGAGTGTGTGCATCCTACTAGGTCTGAGATGAAGCTGTTTCATAAGCTCTAGGGAGTCAGGATCACATTAGTGCTTCAGTGGTATTTTGTCCTAAACCCAGTCACAAAGCAGCCAGGGCCAATTTTGGATTTATGACGTTTTTGTGCTGTACCCTGAGAAACTGATGCTGTAATTCATGGTTCAATGCTGGCTCTTCCTTCTAGCTTGGACTCATCTTACCCTGAAAGTTTCTTTGGTGAAGACTGATATCAGTACACAGGCTGCACAAGGCCACCAAGTGTTGCCTTTTTGCTGTTGGAGCAATACATCAGCTGGATCCACATAAACACTATGGGTATTCACAGTAATCCTTATTATTAGGTGTAAGTCATAGTTCAGCTCCATCATCCCTTCATGAGACTCAAAGTGAAAAGCTGCTGGAAGAGAGAATGCAGCTCCAGCACAGGTGAGTCATGTACCTGACAGGGACCACCAGGTCAGTGCAGAGCTAAGAAAACTACTTCACTGTCTTGTGACCTGCCAATGCAGGGGACAGAGCTTTTGGATTATTTTGTATAACAGAACCATTCATTCATTCGGCCATTCAGGGGAAAGCATAACAAGGGACAGGAGAAGCAGAGAGGCTTCTCCCATGAGATTCTGTACTGGACAGTTGAGTTGTCCTTGTAAAATTTACTACTTAGTGTTCATCTGCACTTATTTATTGATTCATTTACCCATCCATTACTTATGTATGTAAACATATGTTTATGTATGTTTAATATATACTTAATTACTACATAGCTATGTGTTTGTAGTACTGTAAAACATGTAAAACAATGTAAAACATGAGGCTCATAAGGCTCTGTCATGCCAAGCCAGATTTCTGGTTTGAACCCCGAACCCAGCTGAAGCTTGCAGATTAGTGATGTGCAGAGGACAGGATAGAAAATACTTTTTAAAAATTTCATATACAGATATCAAAGGGCAGAAGATGGCATCCTGTTCACTTATATGAATGGAACCATACTGGCTATAGAACATCTGAATTAAGAAGGCAGAGTATGAGCCTCAGACATTTGAGCAAGAGAAGCAACCTTCTCTCCTAATATAAGCTTCCTTCCTGTCACATGAATGATGTGGGAAAAAACCACAGTGGAGACCTGGGGGGTGGGGTGGGGGGCTTTCCATGCCAGTGGGTCCCAATAACCTGAGAAAATTCGGAGTTCCAATGCTGGAAGCTTTGGCGACAGCTGGCCCCAATAATATGAGAAGTCCATGGGTTCCAAGAGTTTTATTGCCATGGTGTGGTAGTTGGATCTGGATGTGCACCCCCTAAATCTAAGCCAGGGTGGGCTTGCCTTAAATAGTGGAGGGGGAAGAGGAGGAACTGAGAAGGAATAACTTAATTTAGCTATGCCCTCTGGCCTTAAGGTAGCTCATGAATATGGAAATCTCTCGAGGCTGAAGCCTGTAGTCACACCCCTACCTGTAGGTGTGGCTGGTGATGCAAACCTCTCTAGGAAGGGCTGGTTGCCAAATGTACCTGCAAGGTGCAGGTTAATGGAGATGTAGACCACGTGTAGAAGCCTGGATTCTGGAGGCGTGACCAAACACCTGCCATTTCTCCAAAGGGAGTCAGGGTTCAAAGGCCCATGCCCAGTCAAGAATCAAGATATCCTTCTACGGGTAGACAGAATGAGTCAAACAGAGGCTGGAGGACAATGAATGGAAATTAGATAGTGAGGCTAATATATTTTTAATCCTGGTATTACCAAGCAATAAAACACACATGTCACTGAGGTTTATCAAAACCAGATCCTGGGCTTACTAGGCATGAAATGCACGTATCAGGCTGATCAGCATGGGATCCTGTATATGCACATGTGTACCACATCCTGAGGATGGGGGATCTTGGAACATGCGTTTCGGTAGCAGTGGTGATTCTGATGAAAATGTTAGAGACGTTCTGGGGAAAATCACACATAGGAATTGCATCTTGAAGGATTACTGCTGCCATCATTTGGGGCCTTGGAGAAAGTGTTTTTGGAAGCACAGATGATTCTCAGCTTTTCTGGATCAAATAGGAGGCATGGTTGACATTTTCCTCACATTGAAGTGAGGTTTTCATAACTCCTGGGAGGCTATCTTCTGTGACTCAATTTAGCTCATTGCTCAAGAATGATAGCATATGATATATAATATATGATATATAATGAATGCTATATGATAGCATATGACCCAAGAAGTGCTCATCAAGTATCTTCTTAGTGCATAGAGTATGAAGGTAGAAAAAGAAAGGGACACAATTCTCACTGAGAGCAATGCCTCTGGAAGACAACCAGTCTACAGCCTCTGAACTACGCTACTTCTGGTGTATGGTAGGTGGAGAGAGTTGCTGTTAAAGGCTACCTGCTGACCAGGCTGCAGAGTGGCAGTTCTTACCCTGCCTATTATATTCATAGATCCATCTCAAGTCCAAGTCTGTACCTGCTCTTGTGCCTGCATGTCAAGAACCCTTCTCTGTAGCTTCCATCTGGATACAACCACTGAATATTAGTTATAGAGAAAGCAAATTCTGAGCACTTGAAACATAAATTCTTTACATACACTGTTGTGATTTTTAAGGACAGATATCCAGGGGGCCCAGACTATCCTCTGGGCTTTCTCTTGTATTTTATTGCCTTTATTTGCAGAATGCTCATCTCTATAGGTGACTTTGGGGATTTCAAGATGGTATCTCCACAGCTCAGCAAGGTTCCATCTTAACATTTCAGTATGACACAGGGATTGAATTTCATTGGATCAACTAGAGCCCTGTGACCAGCTCTGAGCAAATCATGTAACCAGAGTAATGAAACAACCTGCTTACCTATGATGGCTCATCTTGACTGTCAACTTGGTTGGACCAAAAGCCACCTAGGAGATTTATAAACATACCCTGGTTGTTTGTGAGGATGCTTCCAGAAAGGGTTAACTGATAGAGGTAAGACATGTCCTGAATGTGAATGTTAACATCCAAAAGGTAGAAACCTTGAATGAACAAAAAGAATAAGGAGAAGGCTAGTTCACATAGGCATTTCCCTTCTCTGTCTTCTGGCCACCATGATGTATGCTGCTGTGCCCTGTCATATCCTCACCATCATTGATGGACTGAACTCTCTAAAACCTTGAGCCCCAAATAACATTTTTCCTTTGAGCTTTTGCTCAAGGGATTTGCTATAGTGGCATAAAACTGGCCAACACATTGGCCAAGCAAACCCATGTTGGGCCTTCCCACGAAGCTCCAAAGAAGGAAGTCCTGGTGGGTTAATGAGTGGCTCTTCAGCCTGAAGCTCACACTGTTACCTAGAGAAAGAGAGGTGGAGACAAAAGAGGAGCCTTGTTCCGTGGCACAGCTTTTCCTGTTTGTTTCCTTTCCCAGACAAAAGCCACTGCTACAACACACCTTGTGTCTGTCTCATCAGAGCCGGTGACCCTGGGGGTACCTTCCCCATGGCAGATGCTCTGTAAATAAGGCTTCAATGGAATAGTGTACATCCAAGCTCTTCTCTCACGTCCCTTATTAAAATTACTTTGCAAATCCCTGTGTGGAAGGCAACGCTCATTTCAGCAAATATATCTTCATGTAAAAGGCACCGGCTTCTGAGCCTGTATAGTTCCCAATTTCTGTGGTTAACAAATAAATTTGAGCAAAATTAATGAATGTGTCAAATTTTCTGAGGCTTTGATGACTCAGGCTCATCGGGTAACTGTTTCATTGAATGAAACAGATTTATCTCTCCATTGTTCATAACTGTAGGTCATTTAATAGATGAGGCAGGCTGAGGCTTCTGTGGAGACAGAATTTTGAAGCTGGAAGATAAAGGAGGTTTTCCAAGCATCTGGAAAGTTTGGGGGCTAAATAAGGTTAATTAAAAATAAGGAATGGACTTCACAAACATTTTTGTTACAGAGATTTGCGTTCAGCTTATGGGAGCCAGCATCAAATGAAAGGAACAGAATTGGTTAAGGGGTATCTGTCTCCTTAGAGAGGGACTCCAGAAAGTCAATGAATAACCCAGCCCTGCTTTAGAATGGCCACTGAGTTCACAAACTGAGAGAACCATGTAGGAACTACTCAGAAAGATTGGCAAAAATATGCTCCCATATTTCTGGGGCTAGGGAGATGGCTCAGTAGTAAAATGCTTGCCATGTGTTGTGAGACAGACTTTTCTCACGGAGATGTCACATACATGTTTACTCACTTGGGAGAGGAAGTCCACAACTGGCCAAAGTATAGACACCAGCAAAGTCTAACTTTGTTAGAACCAATGAGTTTTATTGCAGTCACTTATAGGAATATAGATGAGAGGGGTACTTACAGAGGCAGAAATGATTCAAAGACAGCTGCATCGCCAAAGCCGACCCTAGCACGGGTGATAGCCCCTCCCTCTCTCATTCCTCTTAGGATTCTGATTTCACATGTCTATGGGGACAATCTAGAGTGGATTTTAGGGGCATTTCTGCAAGTGACTTGCTTGTTCCAAGGGGCCACATGGCAGGTAAGAGCTGAGATCCTGGAGTGGTCCAGATTTCTCTGCTTTGTCCTATTTTCAGCTATAAGAACAGGACACACACAGATCAAAATGAAGAAACCCCAGCCCTTAGCTCCTAGGGCTGTGTGAGAATGAAGAGACAATACCTTGTCACACCAGCAGAGCTCCTGGTCCGCCCATTCTTAGTGTATGGTGCAGGTGTCCCACTGCTCTGAAAGAGGAAAGGAAGTCTACCTTGACGATTGTACCACTCTGTTAAGGACTTGAGCTAGTGCACTGTATGAATCACTGTATGTGATTCGTTTCATTTAAACATAAATCTTAAGAGGTGGAGACTATTATATTTTCATTAAACATCAAGGAAACTGAAGCATACAGCAGCCCTTTCTCTGTAGATAATTTCTTAACAGAAACCATAGAGGTGGCAAAAACCATTCCAAAGGAAAATGCCATTAGACTTAGAAGAATTGGGTAGGAGCATGGTTCTTAGGGGATCAGAATCACAGTGTGAACTAAGTTCAATTAAGACTTGGACATCATGGCTCACACCTTGCAATCCCAGCACCCAGGAGTTAGACACACAGATATTGTGTGTGTCTATGAGGCCAACCTGAGTTCCAGGCTAACCTGGGCTACATAATGAAACTTTGCCTCAAAAAACAAAAGAAAACAACATAAAGACAAAAAATAAAGACATCCGATGTAATTGCTTGTATGGATTGGTGTTTCTGTCCTGGCTCAGTTTCTCTGTTTTGAAAATGCTGCTGTTCTATGCACTCACACCATCATAGCACAGTATTTGAAGCCATACTACTCTGGATTCCTCATCGGCAGTACTCAAGGGGGTTTTAGAGCTTTCTATCTCATGGGAAAGTCTTGTGACCTCAGATCACAGATTCAGATGTCCCTGAACATCTCAGCATCTCATGGGTACCATGAATGCAGGCACTGAATCCCACCATCTTCCCCCTGGTTAGAGGGAGAGAAAGGCATCAGAAAACAGCTCTGTGGGGAGTCCTGGGCTGCAGAGTCAGTCTGGGTGCCCATGTGGATGCCTGCAGGAAGGCATCTGACTCTCTGGTAAATCAATTACCAGAGGCAGCTTTAATGAGCTGCTTGCCTCCTCCAGTGTGCTTAGGCAGCACTGATTGCTCCTGATACAGCTGGGCTTGCCGCCACAGGATCAAGAAAGGGGTAGGAAGTTCCCAGTCCCCAGACCAAAGGGTTGTATTTCCCTCTCCTGCTTCCCACTTAACATCCTTTATCCAGATACACAGATGGCTGCCATGTGAAAAATCTACCCACTGTCACCACCTAAATTTTTAGAGCTAAAACAACATCTTTGATTTAACTTTATCATCTTTCTTGTTACTTATACTGCCTTTCTTGCACCCAGAAAAACAACTCAAAAATCATTGAAGAAAGTTATTATTTTCTCCATTACACTTGAGTTTTTCCCAACTCCAGAGAAAAGTCATACTATTCATGGGTTTGGTATAATGCTCCACCATTTTTCCTGCTCCTTAATATGCATGAATAATGCACATACATATGTTTGTGGGTTTTTATTGATAGACATCGATAAGATTTCATATTAATTTCTGGTACAGCACACTGGAACAGGTACATGAGATCCACTTAACCTCTTTAAAACAGCTGCATAGTATTTCAGTTTGGAGTCATGGGAAGAATATAACCTTTCTCCTGTTGAGTGACATTCAAGGTATGTCAAGATATTTGTAGGCAGACACTTGACACTTTGAACAAAATAACATCGCAATGGTGCATTCATGTTTCTGTAATGTTTTTTTATTCCTATAGAAGCTCTAAGTTGAGAATATTACATCAAAGGGTATAGGTGCTTTTATGACATCAGCTGCTGTCAGATCATGTACGATAGGATTGTGAAGTGACTGTTTCCTTACATACACACCAACCCCGGGTTTGTAGGTCTTTTCTTCTTCTTGCTACTCTGATGTAAACACTGTCCTGCTATTGTTTTGCTCTGAATTTCTTTTAGTGGTCATTGACGTGTGCATTTTTTTTCATGTGTTTAATTGTATTTTGTCCATAATAATTTCTTTTATGCTTGTGTGTGTGTGTGCATGCACGTGCCTGTGTGTGTGTGTGTCTGTGGTGTGTGTGTCTGTGTGTGTGTGTGCATGTGTGTAGGTAAATAATAAGCAAAAGGGTCCCTGCATGTTACGTTTTAAATTGATTCTTTGTGAATTTCACATCATGCGCCCCAATTCCACTCACCTCCCTGTCCCTTCATATCTGCCCTCTGCTCTTGCAACCTCCTTCCCCAAAAGAAAACAAAAATAAAAACAGAAATAAAAAAAAATCTTATCATGGAAGTTGTGTGTGTCCCACGGTGTGTCCCACAGTATACCTTTTTGCAATTTTTGCAGCTTTCTACAGACCAGAATGATTCATTGCAATGAACATTTACAAGTAAAGATGCAGGTTGGTAAAGCATACCTCCAGGTATGTCTTTAATGATATTTCCGGAATCGACTAGATCATGAGGGCTCAAACATAATAATAGATTTAAAGATTGAATAAACTGTTGTTAGGAGGTGGTGGAATTGGGGAACATGCCATTTGGTTAGAGAAAGTGAGTTTCTGGTGGTGAGCCTTTGATGGGTCTATATTGTTTCTGGCACTTTCTGTTACCTCTTGCTGATTTCAGGTCTCATGAAGTTAGAAGTTCTGCTCCACCATGATCTCTGTCTCAACACAGGCCAAGAAGCCAGGGACCAAGATGGCCATGAACTGAAATTGCTGAGACAATATAAGCAGAACCTCTCTTCCTTTGAAAAGGCATCTCCCACTGTTTGTCACAGCATCAAAGCCTGAAAAGGAGCAATCTTAAGTTCAGCATATGCAAGTGGTACCTGTATGTGTGTGTCCCCGTATGTCTGCATCTCTTGTTGACAATGTATGTCTTCCCCAAACACTCTTCACATTATTTGTATGAGTTAGAATATCTCAATGAACCCAGAACTCACTAATTCAGCTGGACTGGCTGACCACAAAGTCCCTGGGATCCTCCTAAGTATGTGCCAGAGTTGGGATTGTAAGCATAAACTGTTGCCACACTGAGAGACTTTTCACATGAATGCTGGTGATAGAACTTGGGTCTTCAAGTCTACACCCCATGCCACAACTTTAACTTTTCCATCAAATTGCTCAATGAACAATCTTATCTCATTGGCAATTTGTTTCTAGCATTATGGAGAAAATCACAAAGAATCCATGACCTCACATGCCCATGTACAAACTCTAAGAGAAACTGTTGAGAACTAGAACTGATTGTGTTCACCCTTCTTCTCTCAGCTCTTCAACTCAGGAATAGTCATGCCTGAGGTATGAGGAATTGCCATGGATATGCCATGGAGTCACTGCATATCAGGTAACAATCATTTCTATGCTCTAAACTCAAGAATGTCTCCCCATTCCTTCAGAGTAAAAAATGGAATACTCACAATGAGCCTCTAAACTCCAGACTGACTTTGTCCTTGGCATCTGTTGGACTCCATATTAGTCAAGGTTCTCCTGAGATATAGCCACAGGGGATATAGTTGGTATATGTTCATATCTCTTTATTATGTGTATCAATACTAGTTCATGTAAATACAGAAGTCTCCATTTGGTTATCTATACCAGCAACCATTTTTTCTGCAAGAGAACTTCAAAGCTTTGATTTGATGGTTGTAAACCTCCATGCCTGGGTCTCTGAGACTCAAAGGATGAGCAGGTGAATCACCAGCTAAGAAGGCCTTTGACATCATAGAGTAGCAGACTACTCAGCATCACAACAGCCCCTCAGCCTTGAAATGAAACAGTGGCACAAGGTTAGAGATGCCTCAGCTTTATCCTTCTTTATCCATGAAATATTTATCAAATTCTGACTCTCTGCCATTTTCCCCAAGTATTAGAGACAAGAACAATGGGAACTGTAAAAGAGACAGCAGATGCAATCATCAAAATACATTTTCTCCAGAGAAGCAGGTACTCTGCCAGGGACCTTATGGTTATTAATTCATGATCTGGAGGATATAGAGATAGCTTTATATCTGCATATGCCAGTCATTTCTTCTGGGATTCTGTCTAATCAGGATTGATTTCTTTATTATTATTTTTGTACATGGTGGGAATGGGGGAAATGTCAGGTTCAGTACTGTTGGTGCTCAGCACTGGCCAGTTAACTAAGAAGCCTGAAAGTATTTTTCCTGGAATATTAGAAAATAGCAGTCACTCCGCATGATGCCTCTAGCAGAAAACCTCCGTCAGAGAATGGTGAATAGTCCTTGGGTGGAGGCATTGCTTATTCACAGAAGGATCAAAGTTATGTAATCAAGAAAAGATTTGTTTCCTCATAGACTACACTGTCCCTATTGCTCTATAAGAAACAAGCTCTAGTTTTAGCACAGTTGTGTCAATTTGCAATAAAAATATACTTTTATCTGGAGGCTGTTAAGAGTAGAGGATCTCCTCTTTGGGTTCAATATCATCTTTCTGGTTTGGAGTTTTGATTTGATATTAATGCATAGCTACGTTTTCAAAATACAAGAGGGTAGAGGCATTTTTTTCTATATAGCTAGGTCTGTAGCTTGCAAACTGAGCAGCATGGAGCACAGAGCTGGCAGAGTTAGCTGAGAAATGCAGGAAGTAAACACTCTGTATTTGAGAGAGTAAAGAGGGAGGAAATGATACAGTCTCTGGGGTATGATCTTCCCAAAGACTCACACCGTAGCCCTCTTCACTGCAGCTATTATGGCTGAAATCATCCCACAGGCTCATGTCTGAATGGTAGTTTCTCAGCTTGTGGTTCTACTCTGAGTGGTGGTAAAACCTTCAGGAAATGGAGTAAGATGGCAGAAGTGGACCATTGGAGGTGGGTCTTTGAAAGTTACAGCTTGGCCCCTGGCTCTGCACCCTGCTAACTGTAACCGTTGTATACACACCCTTTATCACCACTCCTGCCCCATGGTTTGGATCTCTTACTTTGGAAATCTTGGGCCAAAATAAATCTTTTCTCCTTTATGTTGTTTCCGTCAGGTACTGGAGTGACAGTGATGTGAAAGGGACAATACAGAAGCCTGAGAGGACAAATGAGTTAGAATAAGTCACAGTTTCTGTACATCTTTGCTTTATGCAAGATACATGGTCCTTCATTCACCAATAACTGGAAAGCTCCCACTGTAGACCCAACACTGTGCCACATGCTGAGTCTGATGACAAATGGAACCAGATGGGGTTCTTGGCATCATTGAACAACATTCTAGCAAAAGGAGTAGAAAATAAATAAGCATGAATCTGAACAAGAATGACATCTTGGTACATATTCTAGAAAGGAAATGAAGCAAGTGACAAGCACAGCTTAAGTGTTTTAGGAGACCTCATAGGAAAGACATCCTTTAGATTGAAATCTGACCAGTGAGTAGAAGCCAGCATACAGTGGCAGGGGGGACAGAAGGGCAGGCAGCAAGGTGCCAAGGACAGAACCCAAAGTTCAGAGTGGTGCTGCTTAACTTGGCTGTATAATGAGATTTCCTAGGGAGCATTAGAACATTTGGTACTTGGAGAGGGTGCCGTGGATGCACCAGGGAGATCACGCTGTGGCTGGGATGATGGAAAATAGAAGAATGCTCTTGGAAGAGGTTCACCAAGGGGGATCACTCAGGATCACATAAGACCATGGAGAACATTTTAAGAAGTTTGGATTTGAACTCACTCAGTGAACTAAACTCTACCATGGTGTGTTCTCTCTGTCTCTGTCATCTCTCTCTCTCTCTCTCTCTCTCTCTCTCTCTCTCTCTCTCTCTCTCTCTCTGCATGTATTAGAGAAAACTAGAAAACAGTGGATGCACAATGAGAGACAGTATCACCTCTCTTCATCCTGTCTAAGAGGAGAAAAGTATTATTGAGAAAATGTTGGGTTGGTTGTCAAATGAAGGACTTTCAGGTAATGACTAGGATTCTCATCTGATCAATGAATTGCTCCTTAATTGATTCTTAATATTGCCTTCTTGAAACGTGGTAGAAAGTAGAAAGTGAAGTCAAGGTAGAAAAAGTGGGTCACTTGGGTGTTCCCTGAAAGCTGCATCTAGTCCCTTGCTGCTGTGCCCTCTTTACTTCTTGGCTGCCATGATGTAAACAGGTCTTCTGCATCATGTTTTTCTGCCCTGGTTTTCTGCCTTACCACAGAGACAATCTACTGAACCTTGACTAAACTTTCTGAAACTATAAGAGAAAATAAAATATTTTCTCATTTAAAATTTTTTCTTTTGGTTATATCTTAGAGTGATTAAAAAAATCTAGCAAGAAAGATAATAATTTCCCCCTGGGACTGTCACCAATTATAATGAAGTTTTGGGTCCTAAAACCAAGATAGCTCTTGAAGCTTAAATGACAGATGAGAGTTCCTGATTTTTTTCCCTTACTTAATAGTAGAATTGGGGGAGTAGATTTTATCAAAATAGATTATATGCATGTATTAAATTCTCAGTTTTAACAAATTGAGGCACCTAGAATGTCCAGGTTACCAAGAGATCACTGAGACTTCTTGAAGCCTGAAGGATGGAAATGTATTCTTCAGAAAGCAGAATGAATGGGAAGGGCCCTGTTGAATTTTTAGGGAAGTGTCATGTCATCAGAAAGCTACAGTCTTTCACATTACACACATGTGGTTCACTGAACTGCAGCCTCAGTGTGGGGTGTGCTAAGACACATGAATCTCATCCCAAATTTACTGATTTAAATCTGTACTTACATGGGATCCCTGGGTTGGAAAAAACTTCTGTTATTGGTTGACTATGTCAACTGAAAGTTCATATGCTAGCAAATTGATTCCCAATGCTAAGATGTGGAAAGGTGGACTGTTGAGAAGGTTATCAGATTTAAAGGGTTAAGGCCACTATTAGTGTCAAGCTGACAAAAGTCTATCACAGCAACAAAAATTAAATTAGAATCAAAGTTGGTACCAGAGAGAATACAATCTTGCTGTGATGGATGGACTTGAACATGCTATTTTTTTTTTTAAAAGAAGATTGTGGGAAGATTTTGGAGCTTTGGGTTGGAAGAGCTACTGAGTACTCAAAGCTTACCGCAGTTTCCTGTGGGAGCTTGCAAGAGAAAAATGTAGAGAGAAATTCAGATGGAGGCCTGGCTTGAAGTTTCAGAAGCAAGCAAAAACTTTGAGGGTTGTTCATGTGATGCATTTTAATTAAAAACCTGTGGCTTTTAGTAATCTGAGGTTCATTGAAGAAAACTTCTTAAGAAGTATTTCCTAGGGATCAGAATACAAGTTGTGGTCTAGAGGTACTAAGGCTGTATTTCTTCCTAAACTTGGCAATATGCAAGAGTTTCCCACATGGTACTGACTCTGGTAGCATGGAAGCTTCAGGACTGAACGGATCATAGAAAAGGTTCAGGCTTGGTACCATGTAGAAAATTTAAAGTCCATGAAGAGAGAGACCAGGAAGTTATCTAGAAAGTGTAGCCTCAGATGTAGTGGAGACTCTAGCATGCTTGAGATACCCAGACTGGCATGACCACTAAAGACAGAGTTAAGTGAATGGAGCTGGCCTGACCCTACTGGACAAGCTGTGTGCATGGCAGAAGTCAGAGCTAGAGAAATAGTGAAACCCAAGCACCCTGGAGCCCAGAAGATAGAGTCCCAGATGACTTACCCTGAGCTAAAGGAGTTGATTTATACTGCTAGATGTTGGTTTTGATTTGACTTGATTTGATTGTAACTGCACCTGGGTTCTTCCTTCTTGGGATAGAAAGTGGGTAATTCATTTTTTATTTTATAGGAGCCTACATCTACATCTGAGAAATTTGGGACTTTTAAAAAGATGTTGGATGTTTTAAAGAGACTAGACTCATGCTAAAATTCAAAAGATTGTGAGACTTTAACAGTGGGAGAGTGGTTTATATTGTGATAATATTGACATGAGATCTTGGGGGGGATAAACAAAAAAAGGAGAGATTCCAGTTTAATAGTGGTATGTTTGCATGTCAAATTGACTAAGGGATCAGATGTGCTGTTTAGTTTTTTTGTTAACTCAACACAAACTAGAGCCATCTAGGAAAGGTGGTGTAAAATGAGGAATTTCCCCCAGATTGGCCTGCAGGCAAGTGAGAGCAGGCCACTGTGGGCAGTAACAACCCTGAAAAGTAGTGCTTGGTTATGGAAGGAAGCAAACTGACCAATCACTGAGGGCAAGCATCCCTTTACAGCCTCTGTTTCAGTTCCTGTCTCCACATTCCTGCCTTGTGTTTCTGATTTGGCTTCCCAGAGGATGGATTGTAAGCTGTAAGCCAAACAACACCCTCCAACACCCTCCAACACCCTCCTACCCCATCTATCCATCCTCTTTTTGGTCAGTGCAATTATCACAGCAACAGAGAAACAAACTGAAATGCCACAGACTCATGAGTTAGTTTTCTTAGAAGATTTCTTACAACAGAGTGAACTTAACAACCCTGTGTGTGTGTGTGTGTGTGTGTGTGTGTGTGTCTGTGTGTAATCTGTCTTTCCAATTAGGTAACAGAGGCACTTTTATACCTTGATTTATAAAGACACATTTGTACTACATATTTTAGAAAGGAATGTACTTACATGTAATTAATAATATATACTATAATGGTTTGTTTGTTTCAAGTCAAATCCCACCCCCAGCCCAGATACTCATGGAGGAATATAAAGTTGATACATGCAGACACCAGTGAGACTCAGCATCTCAAGAAGTGCTGAGCTCCAGTATTCAGAATGAGGACGAATGCAAGGCATGGTGGCAGGAGAAGCACAGATAGCACACATCTCGGAAATGTAGCTGAGCCCCTGAGCAGAGAGCTGAGACTGAGCTCTGGAATGAATGGCTGCCTTTTTGTCCTCTGTTCCTATAAAACTGTCTCTCTGGAGATCAGACATGGAGCAGGCTTTTAAAAAGATGTTAGCTCACTGCTGTCTCAGATCACCAGCTCTCTGAATAAAGCATAACCTAAAGATTTTTTTCTTTTTTCCATTCATCTCTTTGGTGACAGGCAGCATAGGCTTTGGTTTTTTTGGTTATAGATTCTGGAAATTCAATCCCACCAGGACAGCTTCAGGACTCTCCAATAAGTCACCGAGTTAATGAGAAGCCTCAATTGCTGCCTAGACAGGTAGTGCCTGGGAATACACCCTGGACTGTAACTTCACTTGAGGACTATCCTTCCTCAGCTCTCCTGAGCTCTCTTTGATCAAAGTCACTTACAGATTGACTCTCCAAGCTGTCTGATTCGGTTCCTGAGTTTAAGACTTATCTGGCCTCTAGTTTAAAAAAATTCTTTACTTGCCTTCCTTCCTTCCTTCCTTCCTTCCTTCCTTCCTTCCTTCCTTCCTTCCTTCCTTCCTTCCTTCCTTCCTTCCTTCCTTCCTTCCTTCTTTCTTCCCTTCCTCTTTCCCTCTCCCTTCCTTTCTTTCTTTCTTTCTTTCTTTCTTTCTTTCTTTCTTTCTTTCTTTCTTTCTTTCTTTCTCTTCTCTCTCTCCTCTCTCTCTCTCTCTCTCTCTCTCTCTCTCTCTTTCTTTTCTTCCTTCCTCCCTCCCTCCTTCCCTCCCTCCCTCCCTCCCTCTCTCCCTCCGTTCCTTCCTTTCTTTCCTTCTTTCTTTTTTGTTTCTATTCCAGGCTTATGGTATGTGTGGCCTCTGGTTTGAAAGTACCTTTCTGTGATGCCCTGTCCTACCTGGTTTATTTCAGGGCTCCTATTGTTAGAATAGATGACACAGCTTCCATTCCTATTAGTAGCCCCTTGAGGACATGTTCTTGTAAATTGATCTGATTATACATATGCATCTATGAAAAAAACATAGCTGTTTTCTATATCCCCAGGTTCTCCAGGAAAGCAAACCCCTTTTGTAGCTCTAACAGCAATTATATGACTAACATAAAGATTTTTGGTTCCTGGTATTTCATCTTCTGCCCTTTGCTAATACAAGACAGGTCATTGGAAGCTTTTTATTTGGCTAGCCCTTGCTGGAGTAAAACATTCTGCAGTTCTCAGACTTTAGTAAACAAAGGAAAAAGGGCCTTTCTAAAAATCCAAATGAGAACATTGTGAACAAAGAAGCATGCAAGCAAAACCAAGAAACATAAAAGTAAAAAAATATCAACAAGATACAAAAGTAATAGGCAAAAGTCAATATCTAGGAAAGACAAAACACACCGAGAAACAGCTGAAGGAAGCAACACCTTTCTCAATAGCCTCAAAGTATCTTGAAAAAAGTCGAATCAAACAAGTGAAAGACTTGTATTATAAAGTTTTAGGACAGTGAAGAAACTGAAAAAACACCAGATGATGAAAAGATCTCCCACACTTATGGCTCAGTAGGATTAATACTGAGATAATGGTCATCCCGCCAAAAACAATCTACAGAATCAATACAATCCTTGGCTACATTCTAATGTAATTCACAGAAATTGAAAAAGGAATCTTCAACTTCATATAGAAACACACACACAACACGCACACACACACACACACACACACACACACACATATACACACAGAATAACATGACAGTCCTGATAATGAAAGAATAGCTTGCAGGTATCACCATCCCAGATTTAAGAGTGTATTTCAGAGCTATAAGAATAAAACTAGTGTGGTGTTGGCACAAAACAGACATGCTGGTCAATGGAATAAAATTAAAGAGCCAGTTGTAATTCTATATTGTAGGAAGAACTTAGCCAAGCAGGCCCAGCTGAGCTGCAATGCTGGCATATGTGCCTCTGATACTTTCTCCCTGATACAATCTAGAATATTCCAGTACTACTAGAGACCACTGATGCTGGATCAGGTGATGGTGCAAGCCACTGAGAAAAAGACAGCATCATATCTGGCTATTTGAGAGCCAATGAGATGCTGGGAGAGGGTATAAAAGTTTGTCTAGTTCTGTAATGAGTCTGCTTTTGTCACTTGCCTGACTCCCAGAATCTGTGTCTTTGACTCTTCTTACCCATGCCCTCTGTGAAAAGTCTCAGAACTCCACTCTAGGCATGGGGAGATCTCAGTCTGAGGTCCAGAGGGGGAAGAGCTCCAGGCAAGGAGTCATGCAAGGATTGACTGGTCTCAGACCCCTGGGTTCCCAGGTACTGCTGGGAGCTGTGGAAGAGTTGATACTGGGGGTGTATGGGCTGGACCAGTCCACAGCTGAGGGGCAATGGGGAGAAGCTTCGGTGGTGTCCTGTGGGAAAATGAGACTCTTAGTTGAGGCAACTCACTTGGCTGTGTCATGGCTGGCTTGGCTAGCTTGCTTGAGTTGGCAGGCCTCCATGCCTTTGGTAGAATAGGTGGTAGTTCATTGGTTGAAGGCTTCTTTATGGTTCTCCACGGCAGGCCCCAAAGATAAGAGGAAGTCCATGATTTTAAAAGGTTTATTGTCATGGTGGAAAGTGGATGAAGCTGTACCCCATGTCCCTCAGGTCAGGCCTGAGGTTAAATATCTTTTGCAAGTAGGAGGAGGGTCTGGGAAGGAATGCTTAATTGGTTATGCCCTCTGGCCTTTAGGTATCGCATTAATATGGAGATCTTTTGAGGCTCTGTGGCCTGTAGTCATGCCCTCTACCTGTGCTACCTGTGCTACCTGTGCTAGGTGACCAAAGGCCACAAACCTTTCTTTGGGAGGAGCTGTGGATAAGTGAAAGGAACCAGGGCCCAGTAGCAAGGCCCAACACCTACTGTTCCATTAGGGAATTATCCAGGGTTCGAGGCCTGTGCTCGAACAGGTACCCAGCTGCCTTTTACAGCCCACTGCCCCACACATAATGATGACTTTCATAAATGAGAAGTGGCCACCAGAGACCTTGATCCTGGGGCAGGTCCTATAGCAGTCCTGACTGCCTCTCTTGATGCCCCTCATTGGCTAATAGGCAAAGATCCAGCAACAGACACTTGCAGGGAGGCATGCCTGGGACTGTTCTAATCCTAGGTCAAGAACAATGTGTTCTTTTTGTAATAAAGGATTTCTCTGGGCACAAGACTGCAGGTCTCAGAACTCTGATAAAGTTGGGGATGATTTAAACTCTGAAAGGGTATACTTTGACTCTCCCTCTGTTTCTATATTCACCTATGATGACTCTACACCTAGATGGGATTCCTGTAAAAGGGTTGGTAGATATGGGTGCAGATGTTACCATTATCACTGACGTGAGGCCTTGATGTTCCCTCACTGAAAGTTCAAATCTGGCCCTGCTATAATGGGTGTTAGAGGCCAGAGAACCACTTGGATGATGTTATGCTCTGTGAAGGATTTAGATGGCAACCAGGGCTCTTCCATGCCTGTTGTCACTGACACCCCTCACACACTTTGGGGCAAGGCCACATTAGAGGACTTGGGTGTCATTCTTACAATGGACAATGAACAACTATGGATGTTTGATGACATCATGGAACATGAACAACTGTGCCTAGCTGTCCTCCTAAAAGGGAATCACCCCAATTCTAAGGGCTACTGCTCACCCAGGGCCTCCTTCCACGAGTTAATCAAGAGAGGCATCAAGGTGAAGGGCTTGTCAAGAAAAACCTATAATAAGGAGCCTGGTAAGATAATTCTGCCATTGCCCTCAATCTTTATGGGCAGATTCCCTTAGTTTTCAATAAATGACAGGCTTCCTGAGTGCTCTTGATAACCACCCACCCCCAGATAAGTGTCCTTCCCCATTTACCTATTGAAATTAAGTCCTATAGGCTACCTAGTTCTACCCTGATCCCCAAGGCCACTATGACTTTCTTGGATGTCAACAAAGATATGGGATTTTACTACAGAGAGCAGGCTTGAAGGATATTGCTCACATCCTTCAACCCTGGATCAACTGAATTAGGGAAGTTGTTGGGCATCCTGAGGATCTTTGATCTCTGTTAGGCTAAGCCTGTCACTATAGTTTCAAACAGCCAATAAGCAGTACAAGCAGTTTGAACACTAACATTTACTACAAAAAGATCAGAATAGTCTCATATAAGTCCTTATGAAGTCCCTTCAAGGAGCCCTTGAGAATATGGCACACCCATGGTTCATTTCTCACATCAGATCCCACTCCAGGTTGCCAGGAATCTTGGCTAAGGGCAAGGAGATGACTGACTTAATGATAATGACTGTTGACCAGGGGCTCTTAGAACAAGAGTTGTTGAACATTGTATCAACAATTTCACCTTTCCATACAAAACTTATATACAAGCTCTTGCCAGAATTATCCATAGCACAATGCAAACATCTTGCAAGATCTTGTGTCATCTGTGCCCCTTTTGTGCCATTGGGGCCCTTCAACAGGGAGGTATCAACCCAAGAGGGTTACTCCCCAATGCTATTTGGCAGATGGATGTGACTTACAATCCTTCTTTTGGTAATCTTAGATATTACATGGTAATCTTAGATATTACATGTACATGTTGTTGTAGATACTTGCTCCTCCTTTGTATATGCTGTGGCCTTGATGGGAGAAAAAGCCTTTTATGCCATCAAGGCTATGAAATCTGCTATGTTAGTTAGGGGCATTCCTTGGGCTTTGAAGACAGATAGTGGCCCTGCCTATGACTCTCAACAATTCAATGAGTTTGCTGCCTCATGGAGGATTAACCATACTTTTGGGATTCCCTATCACCTTCAAGCCAAGGTGATAGTAGAAAGGTCCTAATCAGACTCTAAAGGAATTGTTGACTCAGGTTAGCTCCCATGAGTCCTAAAGTGACACACACCTGACCCTGATAGAGGCTTTGTTTCACTTAAACTTCCTCATCTTTGATGATTGGGGATTAAGTGCTGCCCATAAACACTGGGCTTTCCAAGAATACCACTCTTCCATTGGTATGAAAGGTCTCCTAACATCACAATGGCAGTCATTTGCCCACTTGCTGACAACTGGCTGGGCAAGGATATGTGTATGTTTTTCCATAGGACTCTACAACACCATGATGGGTGCCAGTATAGGACATGTGACCAGCCAGGAAAAAGGACAGGGATGAAGCCTCCTCCCCACCCTCCCCAGACCTTCTGACTGAGGAAGTAGCACTTGTTAGAGATCTGTCTCTATTTGCCTATGACCTCCATTTTCATGACATTTGCCTTATACACTATCAAGTACAAAATATTTTTCAGGTCTGTGAACAACTGGCCTATTACATTAACCTGATCCAGCAAATTCTGTTTGGTGCTACCCAGAGAAAGTATATCCAAGCTCAGTGAGAACAGGGTACCGTTCTTGCTTTTGACACAGAATTCATGGAAAAGGTTTGGAACAACATAAAAAGGTTTTTGACTCTTCCTGGATAGTGTCTTATAACATAGTGGGATGTATTATAATAATTATATTGCTTAAGTGTCTTATATAGCCATCTCTTAGCAATGCTCTATCAACAAATCTACGCTTCAAGTACTGGTGGCTCTTGAGTATCCAGACTGCGGCCCACCCAGAGAGGTGATTAGAACTTGGCTCACAGAAATTTGTGAGGCCTCTGTTTAAGCTCTCTCCTTACTCCCTGATGTGTCCTTCAGGGTGACTATTCTTTGAGGGCTGGAAGACAATGACAGGTAAGAACCTGTTTGGTGTCAACCTAAGAGAGACATGGTCCACTATACTGGAAGCTCCCTGAGATGGGGTCAACAAGGCTGGAGCAAAGAACTCCAATTCCCACTGGGCTAACGAAAATAAAAACAAATGAGTGAGATTGTAGGAGGAACTTAGCGAAGCAGGCCCAGCCGCAATGCTGGCATATGTGCTTCTGATACTTTCTCCCTGAGCCAACCTAGGGTCTGCCAGCACAGCTAGAGACCACTGATGTTGGATCAGGCAATAGAGTGAGACATTGAGAAAAAGCTGGGGACAGGGAGATATATTTACCCAGTTTCTGTAAATAAATGAGTCTGTTTTTGCCACTTGCCTGACTCCTGGAGTCTGTGTTGTTGACTCTGTGCCTTCTTAACCCTGCTTTCAAGGGTCTTGGCCAGGTCGTAATACAACTATGGAGGTACAAATTAAAACTACCTTAAGATTTCATCTAATACTAGTCAGAATGGCCAAGATCAATAAAACAAATGAAAGCTCATGCTGGTGAGGATGTGGGGTAAGGGGAACACTCATCCATTACTGGTGGAAATGCAACCTGGTACAATCGCTATGGAAATAATAGGCTACTCAGGAAACTGGAAATTGCTCTATCTCAAGATCTAGCTATACCAGTCTTGGGTGGTACCCATAGGACTTTATATCTTACTACAGAGATACTTGCTTATCAGTGTTCATTGTTGCTCTATTCATGATAGCCAGAACTTAGAAACAGCCTAAATATCAGTTAAGAAAATTGAAACTACAAAATTTGTAGGTAAATGGATGGAGTCTGAATGAGGTAGCCTAGACCCAAAAGACAAATAATGCAGTTTTTTTTTTTTTTTTTTTTTTTTTTTTTTTTTTTTTGAGAGGGAAGATGGTGGAGGAGACCAGGAGGAGTGGAGGGAGGGGAGCCTGCAGTCAGGATGTAGTATTGTATCAGGGAAGAATAAATTTAAAATAAGAAAAGTGTTTTGGAAACCTACTACTGTAGAAGTTCCTTAAATAAACATATGAAAGGAACCTAAATAGAGGCACTATATAATGGGGGAGACAGTGCCCCCAGCTGGACAACAACTGCCACCAAGCTTCACCCCTACTGACTAGCATACATGCTCCTGGACAGTACTTTGCACCCTACTGGAAAAGAAAGATGCTCATGAGTATTAGCTACAAACCCTGAGACCTGAATTTAGGGCCAGTCAGTGAGATGGAGCCCATACATGACACAACTGAAGTTGCCGAGAACCTGAGACAAGGTAGGCTGTGGCCTAGAGGAAGTCTACTACTATTACTCTGCTAAAGGTACATAGCAATAAAATGCCAATGACAACTGCTTACCAATAGATCAGCCCTTATCAGAAGTAGATGGGATTTAACTCAGAGACCCTCAACTGGACAAAATGTCAAAGACTTGAAGCATTCAGTCCTAAATGGAATGTCTATATGAAAGCCCTCTCTTAAGGCCCAGCCATCTGTATGGAAGAAGAGGCAGAAAGGGTGTCGGAAGTCAGAGATAGTGGATGCACAACAGTGATAGAAAGATGCAAACTCGAGTTTGCAGCATGCACAAGACCTTAACGACTTCAGACCAGACAAACTCAGCACTGAGGAGGGGTGTGGATACAAAGTCTCACCCCTAACCAAGAAACTGTTTGCATTGATACCTGTAGGGAAAGGAAAAATCAGTTTTCTCCAATGGAGTACCACTACACATATCAGCCAGAGTCCAGCCACATGTGCAGACCCCATGCCTAGGAGTAGTTGGACCAAACAAAATGGACTCCAAGGTCTTTATATGTGTCTTTATTTGTCTTATTGATTTTCTGCTTTTTATTTTTAGTTTATTTTTCTGTTTTGATTTTCATTTTTTTGGTTGTTTTTCTTGATCTTTTTAAGAGAGAAAGAAAGAGATAAGAAAGAACATGAAGTTGGCGAGGAGGTATCTGGGAAGAGTTTTGGGAGTGGAGAGAATATGAGCAAAATATATAAATTGTATGAAAATCATTTTTAAATATTTTTTAAAACATCAAAGTGTCAGTAAAGACTATCTGGGATTTACAATATACAAAATCTTTATAGTTTTACAATTTGCGGATGAATAATTCTGGTCTGTTACATGATGTCATAAATGAAGTTTAGACTCAATTCTCCTTTAATAAGTTAGTAAATTTGTTTTTTATTTTGCTCTCTCTCATAATAACAAGGAAAGAAATAAAACAGAAAAGCCCTAGTAAGTCAGAATAGGGAGGAAAGATGTTAGAATAGGAATATATATTGGTAAGGAAATCTATGCTGTAATAAATTTTCTCAATGAGGGAAATAGAAAAAAAGAAATGCAAAGTCATGAAGGTTAAGCATGGTGCAAAAGGTCTGAGTGGATCGGGTAGGACCAATGGATGAGGAATCTGAAAAATGGCCTATGTGTAATAACTAAAGGTCAAGATTCAGTATACTGGGTTAAAAATAGAATCTAGACTCCTGTTTAAGTCAATGAGATTCTCCTAGAGTATTAATTTGCTCTTGGAAGTACAAAAATGCATAAAAATAAACCAAACCAAACCCAAACCAAAATATTCTGTTTGATGAAGATAGTTATATGTTTCTGCTAAGGGTTTTGGGTTTTTAACTTATTACAATCTAAGTCTTAACTAAGGGGAAATCCGTTCTCTTTACACAGGACCATGCATGTTGCTTCCTACTCAGCTCTTTCTGTGCCCCCATACTTCATAAGCTATGGATCATAAGTTGAATCAACCCACCATTCTCATTGGCCCTTGAAGCTTCTGTTTATGGTACATTCTGCTGGTTTCCATGAGTCTCCTACCGCTGTGGTTCTCATATGACTATGCCTCCAAATTTTAGTTCTATCTCTTCCTCATGTGTCCCCAGTCCTCTCAGTGAACCAAATTCTAGCCCTTTTTTCATGTGTCCTGATACAGAACTCTGGGCCTCCACTGATCAGCTGATCTCCATCAATACAAACAAATGTCTTCTCCCTACTCTACAGGCCAGGACATGGGCACCTGGGGTGGCTGGGCCACTGACTCAAGGTCACATCGAAGTAACAAGAGACCTGGTACTGAATCGAGAGCTGTCATACTCTATATCTTGCACATTTAATAATAAAGAAATATGGCTCTCTGCATGAACAATTTTATTGATCTTCCTACAGGATGTGCTCATTTCTTCTCTGAGCCTCTCTGTAGCTTTTTGTAAATGTAGCAGGATAATATTTTAAAGATATAGGCCATGGGTTCTCTCAGTTCTCCTCCTTCCTCTGACTTCTTGAGAGAAGAGAGAGAGAGGAGAGAGAGAGACACACAGACACAGAAAGAGACACAAACAGAGAGACAGAGAGAGACAGATTTTTTTGGTTTTGTTTTTAAGTTTATTTTATGCATGTGTGTACACTGTAGCTGTCTTCAGACACACCAGAAGAGGGGATCAGACCCCATTACAGATGGTTGTGAGGCACCATGTGGTTTCTAGGAATTGAACTCAGGACCTCTGGAAGAACAGCCAGTGTTCTTAACTGCTGAGCCATCTCTCAGAGGGAAAGGAGAGAAAAAATGGAGAGGGAGAGATGGAGAGAGGAAGAGGAGAAAGGGAGAGGAGGACAGGGGGAGAGAGGAACAGGAGGAGGGAGAGAGGAGGGAAGGAGCAGAGAGAGAGGAGAAAAAAATTCTTAGTGTGGAGCTTATGTTTCAGGTGAGTGAGCAGAGATAACTTGATAACTTTTGTGCTTGGAAAGTTGAAATCTTAGTGGGAGTAGGAGTTTAGAAGACAGTGTGTATGGATCATGGTCTGGGAGACATGAGAGAATGACAGATATGTACCCTGCCTTCCCCAGGTCTAGATCAAGATAGGAGAGTGGCCATTGCAAAAGTGTGAGGAAGATTTGAAGCATTACCTGGGTCTGGTGGAACAGGGATCTTAGAAAGATCTCTGTGTCTCATAGTTAAGATAAGAACCAGCCTTTCAGGATCCCCATTGCTCCAGCATGATAATGACAGTTTAAGGTTGGGACAACATGTGGGAGGTCCCTCAGCATCAGCCTCAGTGAACTAAAACCTAGGGCTTGACCAGCTGGTAGATGAACCAGAAGATAACTTTCCCAGACAAGAATCTTAAGTAGTCAACTGACTCAGACTTTCAGCTCAAGTTTTGACACCAAGAACATGGAAGACACAACTCAAGAGCATGCTAAGACCCTGTCACTTAGGAAAAATGGGGCTCCAAAAAGAAGTTAAGATAAATTGCTAAGAAAATGTTGTTTCCTTGCAGCCAGGTTTGTGAGGAGCAGGATGCGACTCTCCTGCCTTCTGGGATGGGCATTTGTATCTGGCCAACTGCTGGGATCCCACCCATTCCCTAAGCCCCAGGCCCTGAGTCCTAGGACCCACCTTATTGGAAGATGACTTGGGTCTCCAATGCACAGATAGCTCATGTTTCCATAGGGAAGGAGGGCCTCCCTCAGTGCCCTGCATAATTGGGACGATGCGCAGAGAAATTAAAAAGGTCATTAATCACCGTGGAGCCCAAGGCAGCTCTCGGGGACCTATTCTTCATGATGATTAATTGCAGGCAGTTCCTTCCTACTCCCGATTCATTTTCCTGCCACTATTCACTCACTTTTCCTTGCGATGTCCTCTTCGTCCCTGTCTTAGGAAGCCACAGATGCAGTGATGAGTTATTCTCGACAACTCCCATGGCTCCTCACCTGGCATGGACCTCCAGATGCGCTCTCCGGACCAGAGTCACGCTTCCTTAATGTGCACCATTCCATTTATTATTACTTTATTGCTCTGACAAGCAGTGCTGCCCTCTGGTGCCCTGAAATCTCAGTCAATAGAAGGATGGAGAACAGAGTTGCAGGCTTTGGCTCTTTGCTTGGACCACGGTGATGATGTGGACAGGGGTGATCAGTACTGGGCACTTGTAGCAGCTGCTTTATGAATGGACATTTATTGAAAAGCCACCCTAAGCTTGAGAAGTGTGGTTTCCAGCCCCATTTTACAGTTAAGAAAACACATTCAGGGAGTAGCTCACTCACAGTGATGATGCTAATGAACAGTGGAGGAGGAATAGAAGACCTGATTCTATCTGATACTGATGCTCCTGTGTCAGGTGCCTGAGCAGCTGAGCACAGCAGCTACCGTTTCCTAGGGATCAGGGAGTGAGGTGCTCATCCGAATAGCTTGTTTTCCCAGCCTCCGGGCAAGCTGCCCCTCCCTGGCAGGGTGAGCCTTGTAGTGTCATGCTTGACCAGGCTCCTCTTCTCCGTTTGTTTGCCAATTAGCCTCCCATGAGGCCCACAGCTACTTAAAACAAAGCGGCTCCTTCTGCCCACTGATGCCTTGAGCCCAGAGTTTCCCTCAAGCCAGTGCCCAATCAGGTGTTTGGTTTTCTTGGAGATAACTATATCCGAGGGGATTTGAATGAATTCATGAGAAGAGAACAAGTCCTATGAAGTTAACACATGCTAAAGTACTTCTCTGAGACTGGCAGAAATGAAGGAATATTACTCACTTGCCTTAGTGTTTTTGAGAATGTCACGGACTCCCTGAAACAGAACGATTATAAATAAGGTAGGTTTATATCTTAGGTCTGGAGGTTAGAAAGTCCAAGGTCAAGGACATCATACCACCTGGCAAGACTCTTCAGGCTGCATCCTTCCACAGTAGAAAGGAAAAGGGCAGATCCCCTCTGGCCTTCATCAGAGCAATGAAGTAATAATAAGTGGAGGGGTGCACATTGGTTCAGAGCGTTCATCTGGAGGTCAACACCAGGTAAGAAGGCAGGGAAAGGAGGAAGTATGGGAGACAGAGAAGGGTCAGACTCATCCTTTTGTCTGGATCTTGTGGGATAACCAGCTCAGCAGCACGATAACAGCATCAATCCATTTACCATGGCCGAGTACTCAGGCTCTTTCTCAGAGGTCCTATCTCCTAACACACTCTGGGGACTCACAGACACCACCATCCCGGTCACAGACCTTGTGTAACGTCGTGGAATGGGTTGGAAAGCTGTGGAAGGCCAGCCGGCATCTGCTTGTTTTCGGTTCACTGAGTAGCCTTGAGTGGTACCTGTAGGAAAGTCAGAGGGTGAGAAAATTAGGTACTGAAAATGTAAAGGTAGAACAATGATTCAGGTGAGGACAACAAGCACAAGAAAGATGCCTGGAGGAGGAAAGGATTCGGGAGAAAGAGGTGTGTGCTTTGGCTTCCCCTGGCAGCCTCTAGGACACTGCTTGTGTGAGAGAACAGATTTGGGAGCCTCAGATAAATCAATGGTGACAATCAGGCATTAGGAGACATTAAGTCACGATTATTTGCCCATCTTTACCATAACACTATGAAATAGCTGCTGCTAACGTGTTCATCTACAGCTACAGAAGGGCCAAGGCCTTTTACAGAGGGAATGACAGGAAAAGCTGCATCTGGGCAGGATGTCACAGTGGAGCCCAGGCTGTTAGTCACAGTGCACAGCTGGGGTTCAGCCAGGTGTATGATGACTGCACCATTGGCTCCGAGGAGTGAGACTACCAATATACACAGAGTGTACCTGTTTAGAATACTCACTTCAGCATGCCAAACCATCCTTATTATTACTTATTATTACACTTATTATTACTTCATGAGAGGCTGGGTGAAAAAAAATAGAACAAAAGAGAGTCATTTGGTTGGAGGCCATTAAGCATTTAAGAACATGTCAGAAAAGCATTCAGCAAAGTATAGGACCTTCTGAGCTCTAACTCAAGCCCCGAAAGCTCTAAACCTTCAGCAGGAACCAAAGCTCTCTCCAGCTCCTGGATACCATCTGAACATGGGGATCCCAAAGCCTTTGCACTCTTCCTTTCTATAAGCAATGCTACTCTCTAGGTCTTGCCCAGAATGGTTGGAGCACTTCCTTCTTTTCTGAGAGCCACACCTTTGATCCAGTGTAGTGGGTACTAACTGATATTAGTGTGTGTCCAATGCAGCAAAAGGACTGTCAAACATTTAGCGTCCACAGGCCAGTGTGATAAATTATCTCTGGTGAAGCTTGTTCCTTTTCCTGGGGTTAAAGTGACTTGGCTTTGGCTACACAAAGCCATGGCTGTCCATTCTCCACCCACCAGGAGGAATGTTCCAGAAAACAAGCAAGAGCTAAAGGCCTAGTCTAATTAGATAGCTGCTGGCTAATGAGGGATTTCACTGGGCAAAGTCTTGTAGTGGTTAGTGAATAATTACCATGGAAACCTTCATGCCACACTCAGCTGCTTCCGCCTTACCATTTCCGAGAGAACAGACTTCCATCCACAAAGCAGCATCTGGGATATTGACATTGTTTGGGAGCAAAATAAATGGACAATTAGAAGAAGACAGGTTGAGTCTTTGTTGGACTGAAGGTTTACCGACATCCATCCTGGGGTGTAAGTGATGCTGGTGTTTCTGTTGGAGAGGAAATCGTTGGAAAGAGATGGATTCAGTTTGGACAGCTCTCCTTTTGTGAAGCCCAAGGACAGGGAGCATGCCTAATTAGGAGCCAGGCTTTTTCTGCCTTTTAGAGGCAGTGCAGGGTTTGTCAGGAGGTGTGAAGACTTTTGTCTCTTTTCCTATTCCTTACATTAATGTTTATGTAGTCTGCCCATCGGAATTGAAACCCCACTGTCACTCTAAAAGGGAGCTGACACTCTGAAGTTGTGAGCCATGGAGCAGCACCTTCTTGTGGAGGTTATTGAGGACAGGGATTGGACATGGGCTGAGAGCTGGCTTTGAGGCTAGGTTAGGTTTTACTATAATAACAAAGGAGGCCCAAAGCTGCAGCTGGCGTAATGCACCAAGGGCAATCAGATCCAGTGTGGACGGTTTGACTGGTCACATGCATTCTATGTCATGTGACTGCTACTTGGAACTCAGGGTCTGTCAGTGGAAGTAAGAGGGTTTGTAAAGTACAGGGAAATACCAGGGTCAATGGGAGGAGGACACCTAAAGTTGACTCCTGGGCTCTGTATGTATGTGCCTATCTGTACACATTGGCACACACACACACACACACACACACTAGTTCATTGTCCCCTCAATCTCAAGCTCACATTCAACTTACTGTCTCGTAAGTGTAGCAAACGCTGTTCAAGGCCGTGACCCTGATGATTTGGACATCATGGCCAACTCTTCTTTTTCCCAGATGTAAATATCTGAAAAGAAGAAATTTTCTCTTCAGGCTGGACTCAACTTCTGTGCACAGGCAAGGGTCTTCAGTCCCTTATCATAAGGAAAGGTGATGTCAGCAAAACTTCTTGCTTGGCAACATATTATTTTGAACATGGCAACCTGTAAATGGTTGTCATGGTTACGAGAGATCCCTGGGGAATGATGAACATAAGGGGGTAGGTTTGAAGCACAATGAAGCCATTCCCCTTTAGCTGCAGCCTGAGCCCGTGACAGTCTTTGACAGACTCTCTCATGACCAGGAAATCCCAATAGCACTGTACTTATGTCTAGCTCAGCTGACAAAATACCCAAGTGTGTTCATGCGTAATAATGGCTTACATTTATTGGGCACCATGGGCAAAGCATTAAGTGAATTATCTCATTCAATCCTCCCAAACCTAGCTACATTTATTGTCACTTTACTGTGAAGGTATGCATGTGCACAAACATGTGCGCATGCACACACGCACAGAGGAAGGGAGGGAGGGAGGGAAAGAGGAAGAGAGAAAAGGCGGGAAATAGAGAGACTCATTCCTGTTTCTTTGATAGCAAATGGCACCCTCATCCAGAGCTGCTGCCTATAAAAGGTCTGTCTTGTTTAGAGCCAGTCTTCCACAGTTTGAACAAACATCACCTCCAGACATGTGGTTGGTATTCAACTTCTAAAATTCCTAGAAAGAAATACTCATTCCTGGAGGGACCATGTAAAACATTAGGCAAGAAAGCTATAGAACATTAGCATTGTGTACTAAAACAGTGGTCTAGGTAGATCAATGAAAAGAACTCTAAATTCAAATGTGTATAGCACATAGGCAACTATGCCTGGAGGTCTCATGATAGTCCTTTGGGGAGAGATGGAGGACAGTGAGTTCGTCTTGTTCTTTCTTAGTTAAGCAATAAAGAAGACTGAATCTATTGTCCATAGACCTCAGGTAGGTAACAGGTGAGTGATGAGCTGGGGTAGAAGCCATGAAAGAATGGGGTGAGAGAGGCTGGGGACTTCATGTGGGCAGTGTAAGGTGCAGGCTCGGTCTCAGCAGATAGCTTTGACTGCATCTCCTCAAGTTTACAGATCTGGTTATTTCAGAAGCCAGGGATCTGGTTGCTGCTCTGACTCACCTGATGGTAAAATGTCATTTCCAAGAAAAATGTAGATGAGAGACAGTGACACTATGGGCTTCCCTCAGGCTCAGGGCTATCTGTCCTGGGCTGTTCTCTGAACTTCACTCCTGTTTAAGCATCTAGTTAGAGAAGCATGCATAGAGACTCTGTGAATCTCAGGGTTACAGGGCTGAGAACACTCCTGTAGTCTCTACTTGAACTGATGCAATGTAACTCCTAGCTATGAGGGGCAATTAACTAGTACCCTTCCAAACTAATTTGGCAGACAACAGTGAGTATTCAAACCATATGAAACAAAAGAAACTGGAGATGTGCTCTCCTTTGTATGACATTGATCAATACTGTCTGCAGTGTGGGTCTTGGACCAAGAGTTTAAGAACTGACTTGTCAACAGAATCATTTGTCTAGAAATAAGAACATTACAATAGTCCAACATTTGTGGTTAATGGACACAGTGGCTTTAAGGTATCTGGCCAGTTCTGACTAGCTATGTGTCCTTAGAACATAGTTTGATCCCTCAGTGTGTTTCCATTTTCTCGTGTATAAAACAGGGTAGAAGCTTGAAGCAGTTGATACATGGGAAAGACACCTACCAAGGTCTGAGTCTTGCAGAGTCCTGGGTGGCTCTAGTCGTGGTTGCAGATTTCCAGAGTTCTCCTTTCAAAGACCTTACTAGATTAGGTGTTCAAAACAGCTATTAGGACTAACAGACTGCTGTGTTACACTGATCCAACTTTATCTTCGTAGCTCACATAATGTCTGCAGCCAGGTTGGGAGAAGGCTCTCTCACCATAGGGGAACAGCTATGGCTGCCTTGTATGATTGCCATGTGTTCTCCAGGCATTCCTAGACTGGAGGTTCATGACTGATCTTCTGTGACTACTGAGAGATCCCAAGATTTCAAGGTGACATGTCGAGGCTTACAGTAATGTTCAGAGCTCCGGGGTCCATTGGATTCCTTCTGGGAATACTGACAGGCTGGGAGGAGAGGCCTTTCTCCATGTATGTGGAGAAATGAGGCCTCTGCATTGGAGTGTGAGACCACCAAAGTAAGGAGGTTCCTGGTGAGTGCCTCAGGCTCAGGAATGTGAGCATCTATTGTAAAGAAAACACACACTCCAATCCAGAACCCATTCCAGAACTAAGATGTCTGATGTGTTACCACAAGGAGCTCTGGGCTGCTTTAGCTGGGCCTGAACATCCTCACTATTTTGGTAAGGCCAAATTCTAATGCCATCAACAATAGTTCCCCCTTTTGATGTTATAAATAAAATTAACTCAGAATTATTTCATAATTCTTTGCTTAATATTCTAGTGCTAAATCAAGTGGACTATATATATTATTTCTGGTAAAATCATTACCAATATTGATACACATTTTAGAGTAGACATTAGCATAATTGTTTTCAGCCAAATTAATTCTAAATTTCTAAAGGGTTGTTTTATATTTACTAATAAGGAGTTGGTCTGGATTAAAAACTAATGTATTTGAAATTTATCCATTTCATTTTTTTTTGAAAAAAATCTTTTCTCATACATTTCATCCCAACCAGTTTCCCCTCCCTCAACTCCTCCCAATCCCCACCCCCAACCTCCCTTCTCTCCCTCAGATCCACCCTTTCTTTGTTTCCCAACAGAAAAGATTAGGCCTCCCAGGGATATCAACTGAACATGGCTTATCGAGTTGCAATAAGCCAGGTATGAACCCTTACTGAACAAGGCAACCCAGTAAGGGGAAAGGGTCCCAATAGCAGGCAAGTGAGTCAGAGACAAAGCCAGCTCCCACTGTTAGGAGTCCCACAAGAATACCAAGCTACCACATAGTCCCTTCCCATTTGATCAATTCTTGTTTTACTCATTTCCCTACCAGAAGAGTGTTAACTGAGCTACTTTGGGAAATTCATCATCTATTCTCTATTTAGTTGGAAGAATCTGCAGGGAGACAGTTTTACATGTGGTTGTCACAAACCCACTCTGCTATCTTCATTATCTCACTTCCTTAACTAAATGAAAACACACAAACATGCATGAACGATATACAGAATACCCCCTCCCGCAATGATAAGAAGCTGGAATCTTGGAAACAGCAAGGAGGTGTGTTAACAGTGGCAAAGAGAGCTCGAAGCTTGTGAGCACTGAGTGCTTTGTGTACACTATCCTCCAAGCTTCAGTGATCTGGAGGTGGGGTGGAGGGGAGCTGCCATGGTTGCTACCTTAGAGATAAAGGAACCCATACATAGAGATGACATAAGAAATTGAAGCAACAGAGTCACTCCATAGCTGTATTATTTAGTGTTAATCAAAATATCTGTGATAAATAACTTACAAAGAGGGAAGGTTTATTCTGGCTCACTGTTTTAGAGTTACAGTCTGTGAGTGCTTGGCTCTGTTGTTCTGGCCTGTGTCTGTGCAGCACTTCCTGGTGGGAATCTGTGTCAGAGGATTTAGAAATGAAAAAAAGATAAAATGGATGCATTTCAAATACATAAGCTTTCTATCTAGAAGACACATATTACCTCACAGCAGCCAGGAAGCAAACAGATAGCGAGAAAGGGGCCATGATTCTGAAATCTCCTTGAAGGGCACAGCCAGTGATCTAACTTCCTCACCCCAAACCCCACTTCTTAAAGGTCCATAAGCTCCAAATTCCACTGTGAGCTAGGGATTGAACCTGTACTGGATGGGCCTTTGCAGGACTTCTGAGATCTATGTGATGGTTGATCTTGATTTGTCCCCTGGATGGGATATAGAATCACTGTGGAAATGTATCTCTGGGTGTGTCTATGACAGCATTTCCAGGTGGAAAACCCACTTGAATGTTGACAGTATATTCCAGTGGGGAGGGGTCCAGGACTGAGTAAAGAGCAGAAAACAAGCAGAGAACCAGAGTTCCTTTCTCTGCTTCCTGACAGTAGGTGCAACATGACCAAGTGCTTCATGCCCCTTCCACCACAACCTTCCCACTATGATGGACTGTACCCTCACACTGTAAGCAAGATAAACTCTTCTTTCTTTAAGTTGCTTTTGTCACAAACGTGAGAAAAGTGACCGCTACAACATGTCAAGGTGGCAAGATGCTGTAGTGACCACAGGGGTTTGAATGTGGAATTTTGTCTCCAGCCCTCAGTGCTAGAAGACAGCATGCTCAGCTTGTACTCGAACTCTGGACTTGTGATGCTGGGAAACATTCTCTCCAGTTTCAGTGTGGTCTAAGAGGCCATGTTTTCTGTCTCCTATTCATCCATCTTCTCTGGTTGAAAAAGATCTGATGCATGGCATATAAGACAAAGAAACAATATTAGACTGCCTGCTCCAATCCAAGAAGGCCAACCAAGGAATTCTTACTAAGACTGAGAGATAGAAACATCCACCATTAGTGGAGAAGAGGGCTGTACTGGGTAGGTAATGAATTAGCTATGCCTGCACTGAGTATAGGAAGCCACGTGATCATGGGCATTGTGTATTTATCATCCTCACTCAAATATTTTTCCATACAAACTTATATAATTTTCAAAAATAAATAAATGCCTGCTTATATTATTAAATCATTACCCCCAGAGCTGGGTTCATGCTTTAGAACGATTATCTAACCAGTTTTTTAAACCATTTGTTGATTACTCTTTACATTATAGTGCTTAGCTCTTAGTCTTGTCTGACTAGTCTTTGTGAATGCAGACTTCCCTATAAGGCAGCATCCCCACACCGCTTTAGGTGGCTCACTCTTGAAGTCTAATGGAACAGATTTAATGGCAAGCTTGTAACACATCACTTTGTGGTTTTTTTTTTTTTTTTCTTCTGGATTTTCTATACCTTACATGTGGCAGGCCATTGACACTGGCTCATACACTTTCCCTCCAAGGTGGCATCAACCCAATCACTGGACCATGCCTGCCCTAGCTGAGGGGACAGTAAGATGACTTCAGGATGCTGAGTAAGTAAAGCTTTTAGTGAGAGACCCTGATTAAAAGGGGGAAGTATGGGAATGAGACACCAAGTAAAGCATGCTTGCTTTATCCAACTAAACTGGAGCCAAGAGACCACCGGAAGCAAAAGAGGTAACAGGCAGATATGCCAGGATCCATCTTACCATGTTAACCTAATAGAACAATATGCCTTGTCTTTAACAAGCAGACCTTCAGAGCAGTTGTCAACCAAACTGCCAATAAGACCAGAAGACCAGCTTTATACATAGGAAACAAGGCTCGCCAAGCAGACCTGACCATTTCCGTCCAGCACAGGGAAGCCCCAGTGGGCTTGCTTTCATAATAATTTGTATAAATTTCTCTTTTCTAAGGAACTGCTCAAGCCTTGCTTTGCTCCCTGGGTAAATTAGCAGCTATCAGAGCCTGTGCATATGTACATCCTTTTTCAAGATCTTCCACTTCCCAATGAAAGCCCATCTCGTGAAGATTCTCTAGTTTAGGCTTGATTTTGGAACATGCACAGCTTGAACAATTATAATTGTTTGCCTGCTTAGAATCCATCTTACTGTGGTAAAACAATACAACCACCCTCACCACTACAAGACTATTAAATCAGAAAAACAAGAGCAAGAGAGTACTCCCTCCCCACCATCACGTTGTTTGGCTAGCCCTCCCTGGCTCCCCAGAGTTCCCAGTAATAGACACAACCAAGTCTAATCAAACAGAGAGTAGACCTTGACCCTGACTCTGAGGTTGACTTAGAGATGTACTGTTATCTCACACCAGCCAAGGAGGACCAAGCCTGTAAGGCTTCTCGCCCAGGGGGCTTAGATGCAAACCTGGACTCTGTGCTCAGCCTTTGTTACCAGCCAGAAGCATTAAATGCTTAGGTATCTGAATCCAGCCAGGCTGTGGAAAGCTAATCCAGTCAGATCTAAACTGAACTGGTCTGAAGCTGGTTTGGGCACAGTGGTTTCCAGTTACACAGACTATGTACTTGGCCAAGACATCTGTGGGTCAGGTTCTGTTTCTGACACTCAGGATAAAGGCATAGGTAATACCTTGTATTCTTTCAAAAATATCTTTGATGAATTTCTTTTCAGTGTACCTAAATATTGGAATATCTGTGTCTCTGCTAGCACTAATCCCTAGGGTCATGGCATTAGCAGAGGAGGCTTTGGGGGCAATTCAGGTTACAAAAAGGGAGCCTTCATGAATAGGATAGGTGTTCTTACAAAAGGGATTCCTGGGAACTTTCTTGTCTGCCATCCAGTTGTGAAGACACAAAGGAAACTGATAGTGTCCAAGCCAGGAGACATTATCCTTGCAACCTCATGACAATGCTCCCTAGAAGTACACAACCTAGAAATGTAAGAAAACCACCTACTTACTTACTGTCTGAAGGGCTAAGGTTCCCACAGTCCATGATTTTGTTTTCATGTCCTGCTCTCTTTCCCAGTACTCTGGGTCACATGGAACGTGTCCTCTTTGTAGAAACTGACCTTTTATTTCTTAACATGCTCTGCCCTTGTTCACCCCTGTCACTTCACTTTACCCTCCACACATCAGCACAACAAACTTCTACATTTTTATTCATGTATTTGGTGTGCATACATGTTCGTATAATGTCCGTGTATCTAAGTATGTATGTAGGAACCAGTTTGGTGTCGTGTAAATTGCTCTCATTTAAAAATCTGTCTCTTCTCTCTCTCTCTCTCTCTCTCTCTCTCTCTCTCTCTCTCTCTCTCTCTATGTATGATGTATATGGATGTGTAGGTTAAAGGACAACTTGGGTTGTTGGTCCTCACCTTCTGCATTGTTTGGTACATAGTCTTATTGTTTACCACTGTGAACACTCATACAGAGGCTAGCTGGTCTCTGAGCTTCCAAGAATTCTCGTCTCCATCCTGAAGCTTGATGCTCCTGTGGTATTATATTACATTATAATATAATATAATATAATATAATATAATATAATATAATATAATATATATATAATAATATAATATGATAAATATATTAATTATATATATTATAATAAGTAAATGTATTATATTACTAGGATTATAGATCATCACTACTGTGTCTGATTTTAAATCAGTTCTGGGGATCTGAACTCATATCCTCTCATCAAGCCATCTTTCCAGCCTTTTGAAACATGATCTCTCACTGAATCTGGAGTCTATTGGTTTGGCTACAGTGGTAACCAATGAGCTGCAGGGATGCATCTATCTCCTTCTTAGCTCTAGGTTTACGAGAGTGCTCTGTTATACCTGGCTATTATGTGAGTGCTAGAGTTTGAACTCAGAATCCCATGCTTGTGTGGCAAGCTCTTTACTGATTGATCCATCTCCCTAGGCACAGCATGGGCAGTTTTATTTAACCCATTTCCCTCTTTGGACCATTTAATAGAGAACTCTCAACTTGTTTGCTTGGTGAATTCCACAACCCTGGATAGTGCATCTATTGAACAACATTCTTTTATTCCTTCCTTCCTTCCCTCCCTCCCTCTCCTCTGACTATCTTTCTTTGTTCTTCCTTCCCTCTTCTTCATCCTCCTTTTTCTCCTCCTCCTCCTTCTTTGCATGTATCTGCATGTGTTGTATGTACGAATGTATGTATGCACATGCATGCATGTGAAGGCTCAAGGCTAACATAAGTCTTCTGTGATCACTCACTACCTTATTTATTGACACAAGGTCTCTCAACTGAACATAGAACTTGCTGCTACAACTAGTCTAGATAGCCAGCTTGTTCTGGGAATTCCCTGACTCTGCCTTCTGAATGCTAGGATTACAGACAGACTGCCATGTACATCCAACATTTTGGTTGGTTCTGGGGATTTCAGGTCTGTGCTGTCCAGCAAACATTACCTGCTCAGTCATCTTCTAACCTGATGGCTTCCTTTTAAATAATTCATCTAATAATCTTGCACTTATTGACGACATATTGTATGCCAGCCATTGAGAATGTCTCCTTCAAGCAACCCATCGATGGAGTAGGTAGTGATGCTGAGTACCCTTTAATTGGAAGGGTGTCTGAAGCACCAAATGGATGAGCAGCTTCCTGGGATCAAATACTTGGGCTCTGGTGCCTGCATTCTTAGCATTGGGTAGCATAGCTAACTTCCTGCTTTTCCATGATCCATGTACACCACTTTTCTTTTGTCTCTTGCTCTCCGTGGCCTGAAGAGTTAAAGAGACTTTGCAACTCTTTCATTGAACAGTGAAGGCCACAGAGCATAGCATGATAATTGGGCTTGTTTTGTGGGGAGGAAATGCCTGTCTTGGTGTCAGGGCACCATGTAAAAATGTGTTTTTATTTCACATAAATTAGTCTCCGTGTTCACCCAGTGCTGATGTTGGCCTGGCGGCTGAACAGGGCTTGGCATTCACTCTGCCCATGGAAATGACTCATTAGCAGAAGCAGGGGCCCTGTCTGCATTTTCTTTTGTCTCTTTTTGCCAGAGCAGAGAACACAGGGCTAATTGGAAGGCAGATTGCAGAGCAAATGCATGTGGCCTTTTGTTCCAAATGCTTCTCTTCAGCCCTGCCCATGCTAGCAGAGGGATGGCCAAGCACAGGTAGACTCTATATGACTGACACCAAGAGACTTGGGAAGGTGAACTCATCAACTATTAGAAAACAAGATTCAGAGAATTTTAATAGTATTGAGTCACAGATACCCAGAATCATGGGATCTTAGCATTAAATATTAGAATCTTGGAAATAATGATAGAACTTCCTTTCATTTGACTGTGTTTCAACGTGGTTGAGTGGTTGAGCTTTGCCCATCTCCAGTGATCTGCTGCTCCCTTCCCTCCACCTAACCGAACTCACATAGTCTTGCTAATTCTTGTTTTCATCTATGCCTGGGCTGGAACAGCCCATACTCTCTGCTGATTTCTTTTCTAGATTCATAATGGTCCCTATGAGATGAAAGCAGAGCCCATTATCTTCCTACCATGTCGCTTCTCTGCTGAGCATACCGTATCATGTCTCTGGCTTTCCAACATTTTTAGATATTTGTTCATAATTGAATCCTTCCCCTCATATTTAGCATATACTGGATAAGGAAGAAATATCCAGTGGTTTCTGAATCTTATGCCAAAGTACATGTGTTGAAGGCTTGGTCTTTACTGGTGGTAACATCTTTAGGAGGTATAGTCTAGATGGAATGGGGACTCTTCACTTTCTGGAGTAACTGTCCATTCTCATTTTCAAGACACTCACTGGGTAATGAGACATCATAATGTCAAGTCACATGTGTCTATGATTATACCTCTCCACCCTACATAGAACTCCTCATAGGACTTAGCAGAGAAAAGAATGAGTTTATATTCATAATCAACTCAATGGACAGGGTAATTTCCCAAAGATTTGAGTGAGATGCACACTGCAACACCATTGCTCTAAAAGCCTTATGTGATGTAGAGGCTCACTTTGTAGTTTCATGGCTGAAAAAGAGCAAAGCTACTTTCAGGAAAGCATATGTATATATCAAGGTGAATGGTAAGTGCACTGTCATAAAATGTGCATGCCTACAACAACTATAGGCCCAGGAACTCCTTGCTCAGGCTACATCCTCTTCTCCAGGGGTCACCCTTGAACTCTACAGCTCATAGTTGCCTCTTTCTGAGCCTCTCGTCGATAGAATCAATCACTCTGGAAGTTTTCTCCAAATAACTCCTCATTTAACCACATGGGGGAATCTTCATTTAAACCAGGCAAAACTAGGTCTCCACTTCTTCATGATATATAATGACAACTAATCTTTTGGCAAATGGCATGTGAATGCCAGTGGGCCTCAAGTTAAGCATTAGTGGTGTAATCTTTTTCAAAAATACTTATACACAGAGGGCTTGGTCTCTAGCTGGTCACGCTGTTGACAGCTAATTATGTTTTGTTTTGTTTATTTCATTAACGAGAAACTTACTGATGAATTTATAGCTGAATTAGATATTAGTAAATGGATGATTAATAAGAAGTTGCTGAGGTTACAGCTTTGAACAGAGTTTCTTGTTCTTTCCTGTCTCTCTCTACTTCCTGACTGCCATGAAGTAAACCACCTCTACTGTGATAGTCTGTCCTGCCTCAGGCTCAGTGCAACAGAGCCAGCCATGAACATGGTTCAGCCTAACCTACTGAAACCGTGAGCCAATTTAAGTCTCTCCTCTTTAAACTGGAACTCACATACCCTGTTTCTCCAGCTCTGCCTCACTTGTCTGCTTCCCTTAATTTGAGCCCTAGGAGAACTAAAGATTTTCCACCTGTTGTCAAAGCATTGTCCCTAGGTGTTGGGTACTCTAATAGCTACATAGCACTAGAAGGTTGCATGGTGGAGCAGAGCAAAGGCTGTGTTTTGAAACTAAGTGGACATGAGTGTACTGGTAGATGTGAATGGTACACCAGTAGACATGAGTAGGAACTCCAATAGAAATGAAAACTTGCTATAGCAGCTGTGGATGCACTGGCATCCTAGGAGAAGTGTATCATAGTTTCAGCTACCAAGTTAACAACACAATCTTGAGTCATTAGGAAAAGAGAAGCTCAACTGAGAAACTGCTTCACCGCCTCTCCTCTAGGGACAAGGTCTCAGAGGGGTGACTCTCCTGGACTTATCTGCCTACTACACTTTCTTCTCTTAAATATTCCTGGCTTGACACTTTCATTCTTGTCACACCTTATTTATGCTCAAAGTCGAGGCTGGACATTCTTTCCCATCTGTCTTGCTCATAGTTCATTTTCTAAGAAAAAAGAAAACTGAAAATATTTATTTCTCTAGAGTTTCCATCTCAGGGGTTATTTCTCATGCAGCTCAGTATTTTGACACAAAACATTTGTTCTCAGGAGGAATCATGCCTCCCAGATGGCATTCATTCATTCACTCATTCACTCACTTGCTCAATTCATAAAACATGCTAAGAACCATAGTATTTATTGACAGCTGGAAATAAGCCCCAACTTCAGGAATCACTTCCTTTATGCACTGCTGATTTTAATACTTTTATTACCTTTTCTTTTTTCCTCTATGTAGCCCTGGCTGTCCTGGAACTTGCTTTGTAGATCAGGCTGGCCTTGAATTCCAAGATCCACCTGCTTCTGCCTCTGCTTCCTGGGTACTGGAGTTAAAAGCATGTGCCATCACATGCCTTTCAACTTGCTGGGTATTTCATATGCAGCCATTTGTATTTCTGACCATCAGGCAAAAAGGCAGCATCTTAGTCCTTTATAGATGAGGAAACTGAAGCTGGGACTCATTTGCCTAGGGATAGCAAGTCTGTCTTAGTGGACAGGATTCTTGTTCTCTCTGCTAAGACTGCATTGTAACCAGTGAAGACTCTGTTAGGTAGACAGACGACCCTGTCTCCTGTCTTGAAACACACAGAACTCTGGCGTAGGGCCATGATTTTCTGATTTGAAAGTAAGAGAGAGATACAATTCACACAGGATACAATTCACTACATAACAGAATTATTCAATATTTTACAAGTATATTCACAAAGCTGTCAGAAACCAAGATAGCAATCTAAGTTTAAGTATTTCTGTTTGCACTAAGAGTCACCTTATATCCATCAGTAGTTGTGATTTCAATATGAATGTCCCAGTGACACTCATGTGTTACAGGATTGGTCTTTAGATGGTGGCATTATTTTAGGAGCTGGTTGAAATTTTAGGAGGTTTGAACGGTGGGCAACTGCTTGGGGCATAGACAGTCCGTTCCCAGCTTCCCTCTGCTTCCTGGTTGCCCGGCTCCCCCGTGTGTTCTCTGTTGTGACTTTCTGCCTCTCCAATGTTGATGAGCAATGGAGCCAAGTGATCATGGACTGAAGCAGGGAACCTAAATAAGTCAATCTCCTCAGGTGGATGTGATAATAACAAAGAAGTGACAGCCCTTGGTATCCGCCCACTCCTGTTCCACCTTCACCGTGCTCTAAGCAAATAATAGCCTGGGTTCTGAGTCTTGATGTCTACTATAAATATTTCATGCTAGTGGATCGTGGAAGCCAATGGTGCTTCACGACTGGTTTCTTTCACCAGGATGATGTTTCACACTCACCTGTCTGGTGAGAGGTATTAGTCCTTTATAGTTGAGAACTGCAGCCTCACTTCTGTAGCCCAGGATGGTCTTAACTTTCTGTGGAGCTCAAGCTGCTCTCAAATTTTCCATCTTTCAGCCTCAGGCTCCTGAGTGCTAGAGTTACAGGAGGGTGTCTCCAGGCTTGGGAGTCCTTGATTTCTCTTTATTGTGGAGTAATACTCTATCACACGGAAACTTCTAATTTTATTTACCCTTTAATCAGTTGGTGGGCATTTTGCTTTGTATTTTTGGGGGTATTGTATTGTGTCTCTGGGAATTTGTTCACCTCACGTAAGCAAAAGAGTATTTTGGTGCGGTAGTATCTCTAGCATTTTCTTACCATCTTTGTTTCTGACAGCTCCTGTCATTCCGGGCTTTAGTTATCTGAGTCTCACATTTCTGTCTCTTTGTCTATTTCTGTCTCTCAGTCTCTTTGTCTCTGTCTCTGTCTCTTTCTCTCCCCTTTCAAGGTTAGTCTAGCTGAAAAAAAGTATATGCAATCTTTTTTTGAGAATATTCTGTGGTTTCCTTCATATTCCCCTCCTTGTTCTCGCCCATGGCTCTGTGTGTAAACTTGAATCTTTTCTGGTTTCTTTTAGTTTCATTTCTTAAAATTTTGACTTCTAGAGGAGGGAGGTCAGTTGATTGACTTTAGACCTCTCCCTTTTTCAGCCTGAGTGTCTACAGCTTAATCTTTCCCATGAGCAGCACACCCCATGCCGTTATGTATGTTGCAACGTTAATTTCATTTATCTGAAGCTATTTTCTTAGTATCCTTGTGATTTCTTCTTTGAACCATTCATCATTTGAGAGAAAATTTTCAACTTTGTATGCATTTGTGGATTCTGCAAATTCTTAACTGCTGCTGGCTTTTAATTCCATTCATTGTTCTGGGAAGACTCCTCTCTGCTTGGTGTCAGTTTTGGTTCACCTCACTGGGTCCCTTTCTGGGGCTTAGCACGAGGCTCTTGGGAAGAACCCCATCTTGCTGGCAGGCTGCTGCCAGGATGCAGGACTTTAGGTCTCTGATGGTCTGCAGGTCTTCTGCTTTATAGTGCTTTCCAGACCTTACATGTCTTCGTTGGTCTTTTGCTTAGTTCTTCTGTCTATCAGTGAGAGTGAACCAAGGAGTCTGCAGCTGTTCATCTGGAACTGCCTGTTTCTTTGTTTCACTTTGTTTGCTTTTGCTTCATTATTCTGATTTTTTATAAATACATATATGTTAATGGCCATCTTAGCATTTTGAAATATCTTTAGTAAAGAATTTTTTGGTCTCTTATGTATATATGTGTTGTATTCTTTTTTTTTTTAAGTGAGAATTTCATATATTAATACTATATTTACCTAATATCTACCTCTCCCATCTCCCACTCAAACTCAGGACCTCTTCTTTATTATTGGTATGTCTGTATGTATGTATGTATGTATGTATGTATGTATGTATATGTATGTATATGGCTGGCCAGTTAGGATCAGATAATCTCTCAGGGGTCTCATTTCTGGAGAAGAATGTTTGATTATACTTCCCCTTCAGCAGCCACTAATTGGCTGTAGCTCTTCATCTGGTGGCAGGGCCTTATGAGACTTTTCCTATCCATGACTGTCTTTTTATTTTTGCATTCCCAGGGAACCAATGTAAGGCAAGTGCTCTACCACTGGGCTATGTCCCTTCATCTCTCTCTGGTCTTTCCGTGTTTCCTGTAGGCTGCCCAGCTTGGCTGGTCTGACAGTCCTTGTTATTCATTTGTACTGTGTGATAAACTTCACTTAATGTTATTATTGTCTGGGTTAATAGCTCTGCTCTTTTGTGTTTTCACTGCTGGTTTCACATGTGTGTGCTCCTCTGGTTCTTCATCACAGCCGTTCTTATAGGGGATGAATTTTTATTTTTTCAACACTCAGTATTTTAGTTGCTGCATAGTGCTCAATATTTATATACTGCTTCAGATGTACAGTGATTCAGATGTAATGGAATATAAATACTTCATACTTTTTCTTAGCTCTCTAAGTTTGAGAATTTCATAGATGTATACAGCATACAGTAATTGTGCCCACCCACACCTTGATCTGTCCCACTCCACCCTGAAGCCTCCCATAGGGGTTCCTCTATCCACCAATTCTGTCGTATCACTATTCTGCATTTCACACTCTGTCCACTATGAATGCATTGGCAATTAATTATTACTTGATAGAATCTACTTTACGGGAACGGAGACATGGAGGGGAGCAATTACATGCTCACAGAGACTGCTGAGTCAGCCTTCTTACTGCTCTTTCTTTTCCCACCTCTTTTATTCGAATGAGTCATCTGATGCTGTTCCCTTATTTTGACATTTCATCTCTGCCCAACTTCTTTGTGATGTTATTGTCAAATATATTGTGAAGGTGATAGGATCAGCATTACATTATACATACATAATATGTTTATATATCCACTTCCTGTGTCCTTAATCACCAGGGGCTGTATTCTAAGGAATGCATATTTTTGTTGTTGTTGTTGAACATTGTACATCCCTAATCAGGAACTGAAATGGAGGCCCCGCCTTCTTGGTTATACACAGATGAGGTACAGCTCTTTGATGTTGAGCTGGGGATTTGAGTCACAGGTGTACCATAGCTTAAGGTCTCCTGGATTTTCTTAAACTAATGCTTCTCAGTTGACTGTGCACCATAGGACAATTTGGGAGGACTTAGAGTGGAATTTTTGTTTCTGAAAAATAATTTTTATCTGTTCAGTTGCTTTGGGAGGGGGCAGGTCTGCTGATCCTAGCACACTAGAGCCATGGCCATCCTGACTTGCTGATGGATTGAAGGTGGAGTGAGGAGAAAGAGAAGCAGAGGGAAGTGGAGAAGCTGTGCAGACATGAGCTTCTGAGTGCACAGGTTCATCCAGCTGCCCTGCTTACCCAGGAGATACTGGACTGTGGGAAGCAGCCCAGGCATTCTGCTTCTCTTCTACTTTACTCTCCAATACCAGTTTTTATGTAAGAACGGTGAAGTGGACATTTGTAGACTGGGTCCAGGCCTCTGAGCACTGATTTGTTTGTGTTGGGATCGGTTCAGCCTGTTTCTCTTGTTTATACCTAAGACTATGACATCAACCTGTCTCATCAAGATAGCAAGACGATTAGGCTATCAATCTAACTTCAGGCTAATATGCTGTCCATAATAAACATTAATTAAACATTTAATTTACTATCATTTTGATGGCCATATACATTTTAAAAGGGCACCTGGGGCTGCTTTTGATAGGTTGAGAATCTTAATAAAATAAACATAGGGAAGCTCGAGCTCCTGATTTCTTCCTTTGGGGTAGAATCTTCTGTAGTAAGAGAGTTCTGTTGATAGTTTTCTGTCCCTGCGGTGGTGGTCAATTGTTTATTTACATATCTGTTTATTCATGAATTCAATGCATTTATATTTAATATCTACCAGTTCAACACACTCCTCCCGTGTAAAGGTTATCTTGTTAAACAAGGAGCTTGCCCCGTGGGGACATGCTTTCAGCAGGAAAGGACCAGTAATGGAGGAGATAGATTATCAGTGTAGGTTAGTAGCATGGTTATACTAGGAAGTAAGGGAAGCAGGATTAGGGACAAAGCTGGGATGTTTGTAAGAACGAATAATCACAGAAGGACTGGTTGCTATACAGGGATTTCGGGAAATATCTATCAGAGATGAGCAAGGCATACACAAAGAACCTGGGGTACAATAATGACATGCGTGTGTGGGTGGGCCTCCATGCAAGTGAGCTGTTTATGAAAGACAAGAGTCAAGATGGAGAGGCTGCTGTGGTCTAGACCATAGTCTACAAGGCTTTTTCCATCTGTTCAATGTGCTTATTTGGTGCCCATCCGACAAGTCAATATTTTGAGACACAGACCAAAACTCAGGAGATTTCTCAATGCCCAAACCAGAAGTCCATGGCTGTTGTGTTACAATGTGATGAGTATCAACTGAAAAGACCTTTGTCTCAGCACAAAGGAGATTTATTTGTCCCAGAGGGAGAAGGGACAGGGAACAGGAGACCAAGACAGGAGATAGAGGACAAGGGAGAAAGGAAAGTGGAACCAGGGAGAGCAAGATAGAGGACAAGGGAGAGCAGGAAGAGCTAATTTACCCCAGAGGGGAGAGAGGATTGTTTTTAGATAGGGAGGAGACAGACCCATAGGCAAATGACAATTTATAAAGGTAAAAGGGGAAAGGTGTTAGGATGAGGGTTTAATTTTGCTTAGACAGATTAATTAGGGCAGCCAAAGGGTGCTTTTGATTGTTTGACTTCAATACTTTGACAGCTGCATATTGGCAGTTAGTCACAGGGGAAGGAAACGGCCAAATAAGAAAATAGACCTGGGGGGCTAGCTTAAAGAATATAATCTAGTGAGTTTTTTTTCAAGGCAGAGAAGATGAGGGAAGAGCAAGGCCTGTCAAAGCTACTTTTGCCATTCCCTGGCCCGCTCCAGCCATGTTTGCCATGCTCAGGCTGGCTAGTGCTCTTTCACCAACTTCACCAGTAGCAGGGGTATGGCAGGTCTGCTTTGCATCCTGATTGTCTATGTAGCCAGCTTAGAGGAGAGGACACATGCCTTAGTCCATTTGCGCTCAACAAGACAGAACAGAATTTAAGACCCTACAAGTCCAAAATTGAGGGGTCCATATCTGATGGGGACCATTTCTCTCTGCTCTAGCATTTTGCTCTACTATCCTGCAGTGGCTACATAAGTGGGCCCTTGTAACAAAGATAAACTGAAAAGTAATTAACTAATTGTAAAAAGTTGTAACCTTAACTGAATGGGAGGATGAAGAATTCAAGGTCTCTCTTAGCCCAGTAGTTTGAGACCAGCTAAGCTACAGGACATCATCTTAAAAGAAACCAAAATAGAAGCAACAGAAACCCCAAAAGCATTGCAACAGTAGGAGTGTTTAGGAGTCCCACGATTAGCCCAGCTGAGGGGAACAGCAGCTAAAGAGCTGGCAGTGGGTGGAGGTAGCTCTCTGATCTTAGGGTCCTTCACAGGTTCTCTGAGACATGTTCTCCTCAGCTACTTCTCTCAGTGCAAAGGGCAGCCTACCCGGTATTTATCTTTCCAGAGAGACCACTCTGCAAATTGCAGTTCTCTGAGACTTCAGTGCTGCCCACACTCCCAGGTATGCTGAGTTCTGGGTCACAGCAGACACCCCTGGTGAGCTGTTAACTGGGCTTAGTGTATTCTGCTTCACCAGACCTGTGTTTGGTTAGACACTGGGCTCCTTGTAGGTTTGGGCTCAGGATATGACTCCTGCTGAGTTGGAGATAAGAGGTTTGGGAAAAATGACCCCAGGTGAGCAGCATTTTCTAGACTCAGGGCATCTACCCTGAAAGGCAGATCACTCTGTAGAAATCCATAAAGCATGGGTTAACTTTAGTTTCCAATTAGCTCTGAATTTTCTATAAAGATATAATCCTTTATTAAGTTAATGAGGCATAATAATTATTAATTGCTAATTATTCATAGTTGCTTAGGCGATTTAAAAGAAATGATACCATTTAGGGCAAGATTTAAAGACAAGCAACTATCAAAGGGCTCCCCCCCCCGCCCCCGAGTATCCAGTTACTCTGTTCAGCAGCAGCAAGGCGAGTGTCTCACCCAGAAGGGGTGACTGCACTTTTAATTTTGTGCTGGAAGTCAGCACTCTGTCGTGCATCCTTGACAACCTCCTTAGCTGCTCTATTTCCACATCTGAAACAGGATATGCTGGGGGTGGGGCCTGGGGTGATGGGAATCAACAGCCCAGCATGGCAGATGGTGAGTCAGGGTGAGAGAAGGAATCTGCGAGGAGGAACTGCTTCCTGATCTGACTTTGAATGCACAATGAGTTTCTAATTGTGTGTATATGTTTCTCTCTCTGTCTCTGTCTCTCTATCTCTCTTTCTCTGTGTTCTCTCTGTGTGTGTGTGTGTGTATAAATGTAACAACAATTAATGGAAGAAGGGGCCATGACTTTGAAAGAGGGCAAAGAAAGAGGTTTTAAAGGGAGGAGAGGGAAAAGGAGAATGATGTTTATATTATAATCTCAAAATAAGAGAAATAACAAGAAATAGAGATACCAAATCAAAGCAAAGAGAAAATAAGATTCTCTCTTATCAGACATGTCTAGGTTTGTGCCAAGTTGACAAAGACTAGCCAAGGCAATATGTATGTGCATTTGTCTGTGTATGTGTGTGAGTATGTATGTGTTCATGCATATGTGTGTATGTGTATATGTATGTATGCATGTGCTTACAGTACATGTGTATGCATGTTCATGTGTATGTATGTTCACATAAACATGTGTGTATGAGTATATATATATATATATATATATATATACATGTGTATGGAATTATGTGCATGTTTTTGTATATGTATGTATATGTGCATGCAAATGTGTGTACCTATGTGCATATATGTATATAAATATACATGTAAGTCAGTATGAAAGTGTGTTGTATGTGTATAATGTGTGTATGCATATTTCTGTATATTTGTATATGTGTGTATGCATGTAATTGTGTGTATGTGTATATGTACATGTGTAAGCATGCATATAAATGCATGTGTGTTGTGTTTATATTGTATATATGTGCATATGTGTATATGTTTGTAAATATGTATGTCTGTGGTTTGTTATATATGTATGTATATGTGTATATACATGTATATGTGTACATATATGATTATATATGTTTATGCTATATATTGTGCATATGTGTGAATATGTTTGTGTGTATACATGTGTATATGTTTATGCTGTGCATGTGTGTATATTTGTGTATATGTATGTGTGTGTGTTTGTGTATGTGTGTGACTTCTATATCCTTATTTCTTATCATTAAACTTCTCACTGAAGTCTTTGGACCTTGTCAGAAGCCCATGCTCCCAGCAGAGGTCAGACAGCAATTGTAGCAGAAAATCTTTTACCTAGAGCTTGTGAAGGCAAGGTTATCATATGCTAAAACTATCAGTGTCAGAGAGCATTCTAGGTACAAGATGAGACTCTCAGCTCTATTATGTATCACCTGACTTGCCCTGAACTATTTATCATTCTTTTCAGTTTATTGAGAGGATATCCCATCAAGGTTCATGGTATTCCCAAGGCAAATAGCCAGCAAGTGTGAACCAAAAATATGCTTTTTCCAAGACAGGGTTTCTTTGGTTTTCTTGTAACTCACTAGGTAGTCCAGGCTGGCCTTGAACTCACAGCGATTTGACTACCTCTGCCTCCCAAGTGCTAAGATTATCTTATTAGCAGAATTTTCCTGCCCCTTTTACTGGTACCTGAGAGGAACTTAGAAGCCAAGAATGAAGGGTCCTAGCAAGAGATGTTAAGAAGGGAATGTGAGAGTCTATGCCCATGGCAGCTTCCGTTGCTAAGATACTATTAGTTACTCACTTCTAATTTTTAACATGCAAGAAGTGAAGAAAACTGATTTTCTCCTACTAAGTCGATAATTTTGCCCTACATAGTAGGGAGGAGCTGATACAGCAAAACAGCTCTCAATTAGAACCATACACAAGTCAGCCTGAGAGCTTCCCATTGCAGGTTTCATCTATGGGAAGCTGAACAGTAGAAGGGCGCTGATCGGCCCCATAAAGAAGCAATCACACAAGCTTGAGATGCACCCCATTTCACAAGACTACTGACAGAGCTTGAATGAGTCAGTCGGTGGAAGGGGGGGTGGTATCTCTACACATTTTCCTCTAGACTGCTGCAGTTTATAGTTGGTTTGTCCTTGTAGGTTATTAATAGTGGCTTTTTCCACTCTCAAAAATGTTCAAATCTTGATGTTGGCCTATATTGTTCCTGGACCCAAAGTATGTTTTCTTAATTAGGGCAACACTCTATGTTTTCATTTACTGGTATCTGGAAAACACAAAACCCACTACAACGAATGAACCTTGTATTGTATTAGCTTTTATTGGAAAAACTGTCACCCACATCTCTCTGTCTATATTTCCACACATGTTTAAATAGAGTATTGGATGGCATTAGTATTTTATGAGAGTGGTATAAACATCATATGTAGGGATAAATGCTCATTTATAAATAACATACATTGAAGTATTAAGTTCAAACGGCATAGGGTCTGGAGTTTGCTTTAAAATAATCTGGTAAAAAAATATAGATAAAATAAATATAAAAAAAGGGACATGATGCTAGCTGCTGAGGATGTGTGGCCCATATGGGGCCGGTAAACTTTCTCCTTGTACACATTGGAATTTTCCATAGTAGGAATGTAAAAGACAGTATCCTCTTTATAGTCTGGTTGTTTAGGGCAGACCTAGCCATTGAGTGTTCTTATTACTTTTCTTGTCCCATTAGATTGGCCTCAGGTGGGCTGGACAGAGAGAATACTGGGACTTGGAGGGTATGGATAAAGAGGTTTTTAAACAAGACCACGAGCTCCAGAAAGTTATCCTCTGGGGAATAGGATTGGAAAAGTTAGTACTCAATAATTAGTACCTTAATTCCTACTTCTGATACCTCTTAGGGGTCCTCTTGTGGGCGAGGAGGGTTAGCTCTGATTTGGGGTAAAATTCAAGAATTCCACACATTCACAGGAATGGAGGAATAAACCATTAAAGGGAAATCATGAATTATGGCCCAGTGTGATTCACTGAACAAGTACTTTGTAGAGGAAGAGATATGAGTGTTAAATACAAATGTCTTTTTCTGAAATTCATAGCTGTGCAGTCTTAACCATTCTGAACTTCTTATCTGATGTGGGAAACCAAACCCTTATTTCTGAAGCCTGCTGACAGGCAGGACTGTTGTAATGTATTTTAAACATCTGACACAAAATAGGATCGGTATACACCTGATCTCCTTCACTGCTGGGTTTGCTGACATTGTATACTTTGGATGTCAGTAACTCATGCTGTGTGCTTAAAGATGCACTGCTTCTGACTTCTAAACTCAGAGGAAGAGGGAGGAGAAAAATTATAGGCGTCAGAAGGCACGGAGGACACCAGGAGAACATAGCTCACTGAGTCAACCAAGCTGGCTTCATATGGGCTCATACAGACTGAACTGGCAAGCATAGGGCCTGCACCGGTTTCCACCAGGTCCTCTGTCTATGTTATGGCTATTAGCTTGGTCTTTCTGTGGGACTCCTTACAGTGGGAAAGGGGTGTCTCTGACTCTTCTACCTGGTCTTGAGACTGTTTTCCTCCTATTGGGTTACTTTGTCCAGCCTCTATAGGAGGGATTTTTCCTTGTCTTACAGTATCTTGTTTTGTCCTGTTTGGTTGTTGTCTCTTGGAGTTTTATTCTTTTCTTAAGGGAAACAGAAGGGGAGTGGATCTTGGAGAGAGGTGAGGGAGTGAGAAGCAGGCATGGGTAGAGGGAGGAGAAACGGTGGTCAGAATGTATTGTGTGGGAGAAGAATCTATTTTCAATAAAAGAGAATGTGTGCTCATTATTTAAGAATCTAGTAATGTATACTCATTGTAGAAGAGAAAAAAAGATCACAGAAATGTGTAAAGGAAAATAAAAACCTTCCACAGAGTCTCCAAAGACCTCGGCAGCAGGCACTGTGTTTCCTGTTCAGTTTTAGTCTTCTCCCACCTCTCAGTAGAAATAATTGAGGTCATTTGAGGTGTAGATTTTTTTCCATCTGATTTTTTTCAATATGTTATATGAGTTTTTCCTCCCTGGGGATTTTTTTCAATGTTTAACAATAAAAGCATACCAGAGTTTGAAGTTGGATGAGCTGACATGAGAGAATTCGTAACTCTGTTATGTCTTAGGTGTTTGACTGGATAAATCGTGGATCTTTTTTTTCTCTGGTTTACTGTGGGAATTAAGTGGCCCAAAGCCCACCCATTCCTGGGCAAAATGCCTGCAGTGGTATTTATACAGTCCTGGTTGCTGATATTGGTGTTGGTTACAGCGCTGTGTCATTGCAAATGCATAATCCTTCCCCTCTCCCACTCCCATGTACCTGAATGAGTAATGCTAGCGCACTAGGGGTCATACTCAGGAACCATCTCTTCACTCTGTGATTCCAGGCTCTTGTGGAACTGAAAACTCCAAGCTAGCACCCACAGTTTGTATAAATGGAGGGAAATAACATGACCTCAGATATATTAGCATCTCCTGTCTCATCCAGAAACCAGGCCTCCTCCTGTGGTCTGCATCAGCCCTTGGTATGTCTGGGAATTGCTGCTTGCTGCTCAGTGTTGGGGACAGTGTGTTTAAACAGCAGGGTCAAGCCAGCCTCCCTGTAGCACTTCACCAAGGCCCTGTCACTGCTCTGATCCACAGTATGTCCTGAGGGCAATCAGTCTCTCAGGAGCATTCATCAGGTTCTGCTCTGGCATTTCGTTCCACTTATATCAGGATGTGAAAAACACCAGGCAGATCTGAGCATTGGTGTGTTGGAGGCTGCATGCTGGATACTCCTAGGAATTACCAGATCTCCAGATAATCTGCACACAATGTGGGCACCTTGATTTTCTTCCATTTTTTTCATGTTCATGAATACCATCTTCTATGACACAGATAGTGATATGCATGCATGTAAAGGGTTTAAAAGTCTAATAAAACATAGATGTGCATTACAGCTTTGGTTCGTAGTAGCTGCACTTTATAAAGTGAGTCGCTTCCCATACCCAGGGCTGCACTTTCTCATTTTGGTAATGGGGACAGGAGGAACTCTGATTTCTGTCAGTCTATAATTTTACTACCTCATTTCTAAGCCAGTCATAGAGCTTCAAGGTTGGGGCAGCACAACATTAGAGACCAGCTTCATCATCTCAGAAGCTTTGGGTCACAGATAACAGAGACATCTACTCAGACTAGAAGCACAGAATTGTTTGGTAGGGTGGGACTTTGGACTGGGTGGATAGCAACTCAAGCAAGTCTTCAAAGACTCAGGTTCCTAGGAATAGCTCCAGGCAATCCCAAGGCTGGCTGCCTCCTCTCACAGCTGGAGGTGTTTTCCACTAATCCAAGGAATAAAATGGATGAGAAAATATCAGCTCAAAGAGAGGGTTACTTCTGATGGAGTTGCCCTGAGAGAGTGAAAAAGTGGCCAAGACCATCCAGTCACCTTCCTCATCTGCGAAAGTTTGATCACATGCTATATTTCCACAAGACAGACATTTTGGAGAGGCAGGATCACCTTGGTGAAAACATCTGTCCAAGGATTCTGCAGTGTGCTCAGTGGTGGATGATATATGTCCACAGGGGACCTGGAGCAAAATTGGGCTCTACTATACCATGGGAAGGGGGAGAAATAATATTAATTTCTTATTGACTTTCTAATTGTCTTCTCAAATGAGTAAGTAAAAATAAAACTAGTTAATACACATTAAATGTTTAATATATAGTATATTCATGTGTTGAGACCTGGACAACTGATTTGCAACACACACACACACACACACACACACACACACACACACACACACACATGCGGGTGCGCAGGGCAGAGATCAGTCTTTGCTGTGGTTCTTCAGGAGCTGCGTACTTTGGATTGGTGTGTTTGTTTGTTTGTTTGAAAGAGGGTCTTTGGGACCTGGGGCTTGCTGATTGCATCAGGCTGACTGCCAGTGAGCTCCAGGACCCACCTGTCTCTGGTCTCCAGAGCTGGGATTACAAGCGCGTGCCACCATGCTCAGCTTTTTATGAGGGTTCTGGGGATTGAAATCAGATTTAGACACTTGGGTAGCAGACACTGGGATTACAAGTTGCACACCACTGCATCCATCTCTCCTTCCTTCATCTGCACTGTGACCTGGAAACAGATGCTCAGACCATGCTTTTTAACAGACAAGGAACATGGTGCCCACTCATGATCTCAAAGTGTCCTGACTCAAACATAGGTACACCTGAGTAATTCCAAAGCCTGGGGCTTTCAGTACAACCTCATTTGGGTTTAGAGAGAAAATGGAAGAGGCACAGATACCCACAAAATACCAGCTATGCTTCACTAGTCCAAATCCTAAAACAAGCCAGCTAGTTGGTTGTTGGTTTTGCTTCTTTCTAGTTTATTTTTGAGAAGTTAAGTGTCAGAGGGTTGCTTAACTTGCCAAGAATTTCATAATCAGTAGAATGCATAGACATAAGACTATTTTAAACAGTAGTTTCAGAAAGAGAATTGTGCCAAGGAAGTGTCAGTAAACCTGGAAAGACCAGTCAGAAGCTGATCCGATGCAATCGCCAAAGGTCCTTTATTCAAGCTGGAGCCAGCCCACTGCTGACAGGTAGGATGGTTCTGGTAGAGAGGAGCCCCAGACACTTATGGGGCAAGGTTTTATAGAAAGTGGCAAGCGAGGGGTGTTTCTAGCCTGGCAAGCATCTAATTGGAGAGCTGCAATGGTCTTTAGCATAACTGGCTGGTGCTGGAAATCAAACCATAAACTTAACTTCTGCTTCACTCTGCATTGTTGGTCATTAGTTAGGGAGCAGGCTTATTGGGAATTAACCTAGAAATGGTGAATTTGTTGGGGAAGATTAACCTGGAGATGCAGATCTTGTTGGTGTTAGCCTAGAAACTGGAGTTAGGCTCAGGTTTGTTGGGGGGTAACTTGGAAACTGATGCTAGATACCAGCTTGCTAGTTTATCTGAGTTCAAACATAGGTTAAATTCTCTAAAATGGAGTCTGAACTTAAAAGATTTGGTCATTCAGAATAGTTTTGTCTATAAGGAACAAGGGTGACATAACATTAGGTAAGTTTATTCCTTTCTTTTAAATCTGGAAAAAGAGATGCAACTCATTAGTTCATCAGTGATACTCAGGAGTTAGGGTTTTGCATGTTTCTGTTGCATCATGTTTAGTGTATTAACCATGTCTACTTTCAGGGCAGCAGAGCATCCTGGTCTTTGTTCTAAAGTGGGAAAGGGAGAGGATCAATGGGTGACTCTAGCATATTGCTCTGTCTCTGTTTCTCTTTCTCTGGAAGAATCAAGGTCTCTAATGACTACTAGTTGGAATCCCCTTATGAACCATTAATCAAAATAGAATGACATGGTTAAATTCTAGCTGCAAGAGAGTCAAGAAAGGCAAGTGCCTATGTTTTAACTTTTTGCTCTTGCAGGTTTGAGCAGGACTAGCTGATGATCTTATTTCTTGTATGTCAATCATTTTGACTTCTTACCAGTGAGTTTCTTGTGAGAAAATACAAGTGAGAAGTAATAAAGCCCCAGTTTCTATTCTGTAATATACTATATATATATATATATTATATATATATATATATATATATTATATATTAAAGCCTGTCTGCTATAAAACTTCCAATTTTTGGTCTTGATACTCAATTTAGAAACATAAAAATATGTGATTTAGGTTCAACCATGCAGTGAGCTTCTTTCCTTGAGATAGCAAGGAATATGAAAAGAAGATGTGTTGAAGTCTAGTGACAACTCCCACATGGGGTGCATTCAAAGGAAATGAAAGCAGCATGTCAGAACATAGGCACACTCATGTTTACTGCAGAATTATAATAGACAAGATATGGAACCAAGCTGTGTCCATTGGTGGAGGGCAAATAAAGGAAATGCAACATGTCAAGAGCTCCACCCCAAAACAAAGGCCCAAAATGGAGCTCAGAGTTGCCAAAGAAAAGCAGCTGACCCTGACTCCAAAACATCTGGTAGTTTCAAAAAGAAACAACAGACTCCAGTTTCAAAAACAGCTAACTCACTGTTCTTCCTTTAATGAAACCCCCTTTCCCCTTCCTATCCTTAGCTACACAACTCCCATCTTCCTATCCTTCCTATCCTTAGCTACACAGTCCCCATCTTGAACCTACAGTCTACATTCTCTTGTACTCTAGTCACAGTGTAGTTGATCAGAGACTCTGCCTCCAGGTTAGATGAAGCTTTTCAAGTTGTTGAGTTCATCTTAATTCTCATCCATTATTTCTTCCTAAAGACTTAATTTTCACAGTATTATACACAATTTTACAATATATACAATATTATTCAACTATAAAAAGAATGAAATTCTGTCATTTGCTGTGACAAGTATAGGCCTGGAGGACATTGTGTTACACAAAATAAGCAAGGCAGAAAAAGAAGAAAAGACTGTGTGTTCTCAGTTATATGTGGAAACTGAAACATTGATTGAGAATTGGAGGATAGAAGAGTGGTTACAAGAACTTGGAAAGTGTAAAAGAGAGTGGGAGGGAGGATGGTGGATGGAGAATGGGTATAGCTTGGTGGAGATATCACTTCTAATGATCACAGGGGGACTGTCTCTGCTGCAGATACAGGTCATCCCTGCCCCAGACCGTGCCTTGCTTCCTTTCCTTCTACAGGTGGCAGAACTACAGGTGCTGGCTGTGACCATCTATGATTGGTCACATGCTCAAAGACTCCTACTTGGACTCTGCATATTATCAGATGAAGCAAATCCGAGATAACATTAAAGAGATGTGTAGATGAAGGATAAAGGAGAGATCATCCCGCTGCTGCTGCTGCTGCTGCTCTGCTCTTAGCAGGCCAGAGTCCAATGTAATCTTATATCTGGTTCATTATTGCATTGAAAACCAGCTATTGACCAAACTGTGGACCATGGTACCGAGAGTTGGAGTGATGTCATACAAGACCTGCTGATGGCTGCAGAATTGAGATGGATGGCTGATGTTCATAAAGGCAGAAATTTTAGATTAATTTGTAATGATCAAAGCGGTCTGAGAAAGGATTGCACTAACTGGGGATGTGGTAAACTCCCAATTGCTGAAGGTATGCAAGATGAAATAGGCTAATTGGCTCTTGCGGGTATTGAAGAGGGCTATTTCCAGAGTGGTGAATAGCTGCTGTGTCAGTCTGAGTCCCAGAAGCAGATCCTGAGGCAAGGATTTGGAAGTTAGTAGCTCACATGGCTGGCAGATCCCAGGAACACTGGGAGCAAAAGGAAGTGAGACAGAAATAGGAAGAGACCTACCATACAAGTATCAGAAAGCTGCTTACTGTATATGATGGACAGGGGCCTGCTGGGAACCCCTCTGTGATGATTTCCCCAGGTGACAGGGAAGCACAGGTGCTCCTGCAGGGAGCTCTGGGGTATGAACACACACAGGCACTTTCCATTTGCTTGAGTGTGCTCTGAACATTCCAGTTGGCTGAAGAAGGGGTAGGAGGATGATTCCCACTTATGGAACTATCTTCAGGGAGCCCTCGGCCAGAAGGAGTGTCAGCTCAACACAGGGATCTGTTGTAGGAGCAAACCCCAGAGTTTCCTCTGAGTGCTGGATGGGATTCTGCCTATAAGGGTGCCTCCCTTAGCAGGGTCATACTTTTATAAGGTGGGTTTGAAAGACAATCTCTATTCCCACATGCCTGAATTTTTTGTTTGTTTGTTTTAAACAAATATTTGGTTTGCTTCATTCTTTTACTCTTGCCTGGACAGTCAAGGCTGATCTCTGGGTTCACCTGCATCATCTCATCTCACACCATCTGCCCCAAGAAGGCTGTTCTTCAGGTCACTCCAGTGGCCCCCCAGTGACACTGAAGAGCAGAAGGATGTCTTTGGGAAGAGTAGCTAGCTATCCGTAACACGATGAGTTCCCATGGTAACTGTCACCCCTCAGCACTGCCACTCTTTCCATGTCTATTGGTTAGATCTGCAAAGCATTTCTAAACTGCTAACATGCTTTAGGTATCAGCCATCCCATATTTTCTAATACCACCATGAGAGAGACATAGTCAAGACAAAGGTTCAAGTTGATCTCAAGTTTCACAGAGCAGCTGAGGCTTGGATACATAAGTCAGACCTTGAGTCTGGGTAGCCTGCCTTCTCATACCCAGGTTTCAGTTGAGGTGCTGTGGCTTCAGAGGCAGGTGGTTGGACCTGCTGGGTACAGAGCAGGCATAGAATGTGGATAGAAGAAACATGGGGCAAGGGGTAGAAGGTACAGGAAAGGCGATTTTCTACTGAATCACATTTTCCACTTTGAAATGGGAGCTGAGAAACAGCGAGGGAGTGATAGACAGTCTACCTAGGCAGGAGGGAGGGATATTACATGGCTCATATTTAATTATGTAAAATCCCATAATCCCTCAGGGAGCTCAAAGGACATGAGATGGTGACTTCTTTTCTCTCATAACCTCGAGTCACTTTATTAAAATGACAGCGAGACTAATATAGTGAGGAAGAAAGAAAGAATTATGTGGCCAAAGGATCAGGAAGGAATGTATCCTTTCCCCCTCTCATGCCCACTCCTTTCCTCTGCTGCCTCCGGCTGAGATTCTGGTCTGAAGGTGAGCATACACATGAGGTGTCCTGGAGAAATTCACCTTGCCTTCAAAGGCTGCTGTGACCCCTGATTTTATAACTGGTTCAAAGGGAGGGGTGGGAAGTGGAGGTGGTGGGGTCAAAGAGGAAAGGGAAGAAGAATGACAGAGAGACAGAGACTAACAGACGTGGATGGGCAAAGATGATAAAAAAGACAGAGACAGAGGAGGACAAAGAGGATGGGGCAGAGGAAGGAAAGTAAAAAGAAGAAAAGAAGGAAGGAAAGAGAAAGGAAGGAAGGAGGCATAGTTGATAGGCTTGTCTCCCTCTGAAACTCCCTCTCTGGAGCCTTCACCACAGGGCTCACAGCACCCAGCGTGCTCCTCAACATGGACAAGGAAACTTACAAGAGATAGCTCAACCAAATGTGTTCATTAACTTGAAGCCATATCCAAGCTGACCAGATTCTCTATGAAAAGGGAAATCTGGGTACAGAAAGAGACACAAGGGATGCCCACAAGGAAGAAAGGCCACATAAGAATTTGGGGGAGCTGGCCAGCTAAAGAAAGCCTCATGAGGAACTAGGCTTGCTTGACAGCTTGGACTTGCAATTCCATAATCCAGAACTGTGAGAAGATAACTGTCTACTTTTATGCATGTGCATGTGTGTATGTGGTATATGTGTATGTGTGTGGTATATGTATAGTGTGGGATGTGGTATATGTGTATGTGTGTGGTGTGTGCGTATGTGTATGCATTGTGTACACATGCATGTGTGTGAGATATTTACTTGTGCACACAGAGGCCAAAGGAAAGTGTCAGATGTCCTGCTCTATCATTGTCTGTCTTATTTCTATGAGATGGGGTCTTGAATGCCATCTGGAATTAGGCTGGCAGCGAACAAGTTCCACCCTCATCCCCCAATCCACCTGTCCCCATCTCCCACTGTGCAAGTTTATAGGCATTTGTTTGCATGTCCATGGTCAACATTTATGTGGCTGATGGGGATTTGAGCTCATATCCTCATGCTTCTTTGTTAGGCCTCTTACCTACTAACTCATCTTCCCAGCCCAATTTCTGTTTGTGAAGCTGCCCAGTCTGTGATATGTTGTTAGGGATGTCTAACAAGAATATAGACCTGAGTCCTGAGTAGTTGGGTACTGATGTAACAAGTATTTCAAAATGTAAAATGGCTTTGGTGTTGTGTTTGAGTTAGAGGCTGGGAGAATTTGACGTACTTTCTAGAAAAAACACACAAATAATGCTGAGACCCTTGATCAAAAAATGGATATCAAGGTTGCTTCAGACAGGTCTGGGATGCTGCGGTAGGCACAGGAGGAAAGGGTGGATTGTGTTTGCTGCTTCATGGAGGATTTGACATTCACCAAAGATGCTAAAAAGCTGAAGTTGAGGCAGACCATGGGGATTCTGCTTTGTCTGTATTGCTTAAGACAAAGGGTGAGAGGAGAGAGGGGCATGCAAGAAAGACATGTTAACGTGAAGGACCCAAATGTCAGGGTCTGGAACATTCTCAGCTGTTCATGTTGCTAAGTACAAAAGACTGATCTGGACTAAGTGAGTCACAGGCTCCACTGAAGGGTCTCAGCAGTGATGGCCCCAGTTTGGACAGAAGGACTCAGAGTGGGGTGAAATGAAGGAAAGATGCTCTATCTCTGGGATTCTAGAGGACAGGGACTTCAAAGGCGCAATGATCTCATCCTCAGTTCCAGATGACAAGGATGACATCTCGAATGATCCAGCTTTGGTCCAGTCCTGTGATGGTTATTCTTAAGTGTCAGCTCATTGTGATTTAGAATCACAAGAAAACAAGCTTCTGGGCACATCTGTGAGTATGTTTCCAGAAAGGATTAACTGAGGAGAAAGACCTGCCTGCCAAGTTGATGGCAATTTCCAGTGGGTGGTTCTGATGCAGTAGGGTCTGAGGTAAAGGCAGTGTGTTCTTGCTGCTTCTTTCTTCTTCCAGGGTTGGCCTATCTGATACTGTTGCTGCTGCTCTCCATTACCAGTAAGATTCCAACCAATTCGACGTTTCAGTGTGGGCTTGATACCAGTAAGTCTTTGGAGATCTCCCAGACTTTCAGTGCCACACTGAGATGACAGTGGTGTCAGTGTCAGCTCTCAGCTTCTCCATCAGACAGACAGCCATTGTTGGACCCTCCAGCCCCTATGGCATAAGACAACTTACTGACTCCCTTTCTTAACACACATTCATTTCTTTGATACTGTTTCCCCAGAAAGTCCTGCCTAATGCAAGACTATGGACCTTTCTCCCTTTCCCCACTTTAATGTCAGGCATCTGCACTGAGCCCCATGCCATCCTTGTAGTTTTGGGTCTATGGCACTTCCAAGGTTTCACTGTCCATGGCCACACAGGAATTCTGCCTCAGAGTGAACCACACCTGGAATCTCAGCCACACCTAACGTAGATGGTAAGATCTTCTCCATAGAGCTGGTACCATTTAGCATGGACATTGGTATGATAGTTTGTGCCTTGCATGTGTGAGTAGGACATGGATACAATGGTGGAGCACAATGGGCTGGAATATGTCACCCTGAAATGCATGTGTTGGAGCACTGACATCTCAGAAGGTGACTGACCGAGGATTAGGTTCTCATGGAGACATTAAGTTAGAATGAGTCTGTTAGTATAGGCCTTCTTACAAGATCCTTTATATACAAGATTTGGACACACGGGGAGCATGTTGTATACACACTGACAAACAGAACATGTGAGGGCATAACATGAAAGTGGCCACCAGCAAATGGGGGAGATGTGCTGCAGAGGTTAACGAATGCTGCCTCTTTGGTCATCCAGCCCCCAAACTGTGAGGTCATTGCTTTCTCTGGTTGAAGCTGCCCATTCTGTGCTTATGGAAGCCTTTGCAAACTCATACATGGAGAGAACTAGAACGACAGCTGGACTAGTCTAGCAGCAGTGTGACTCCATAGCCCGCCATGGTCTCAGTTTCCTTATAAAATGGGGCAAAATGACCTTGCTTTTCTGGATGCTGGCAGAACAGTGGTGGATGAGCTGTTTTCTTTAAAATTCTTGCTGAACTCCTTTCCAGTTGAGTTGGTTTCAGTACGCATGGCTGCCTGTGTTCTACATGGCTACTGCTGGATTCTTTGTAAGAGCAGCAAACGCTCTAAACTACACAGCAACCTTTCCAGACCCCCTAATTTTGTTTCTTATTCTTTGCTTTATTGCTAGCACCCTAGACTTCCAAAATGGTACCTGAACAGAACAAAGTCTCTGTGTATAAATGTTACTGACCAGCCAGATGTGTGGTGGATGAGAAACTGTGAGGGGTGCTGTCAGACCAGCAATGCTTCTATCTGCATAGGAAAATAAGGTCCACTCTTCATCTCTGGCTGCTGCTGACATCTCCAGGCCTGCTGCAGGGCTCCATGATGCTTTCGTAAACACTTTTTAAAACAGTTTAGAATATTTTTTATACCTAAGAAGACTGTTGGACAGCCAGCTGTGTGGGTAGCCCCTTCAAAACTGCTTCTGGCAGGGTGACATATGCTAGCAGGCTTTGGCAATGAGATCCTTATTTTCACTCTGCATGAATAAGTAGAGACGGCTCCAGTGTTCCTGAGACCTGGGGAGAAACGGATTCTGTTTGCCACACAAACGATTTAGATTATATGCAGGGAAGACGTTTTGGGTGGAAAATAAACTCCCATGGTAGGAGTGTGAAGGGTTTTGCTGGGTGTTAAGAGCTGCAGGTCATAGCATGGCCTTGGCCCTGGATGCTAAGATAATCATTCTTTGTTGTCTGGTGCCTCTGAGATCTTACCATCAGCGCTGGAGAAGCCTTGGAGTAGAGAGATGAACTTTTCAGTTGCTTTTGTTCCATGCAGATCCTTTACTCTTTCTGGCAACTGTGTAGCAGTGGGAAGGAACCAAGTAAAGAAAGCATGCTTTGCCGAGTAATCTTACTAAGGCACTGTCCTGAAATGTATCGGGGCATCTTGCAGCCAGCCTGGAGTTCCTACAGCACCACTCATCTGCCAGGACCCAAGAAACAGCTGCCAGTTCCCCACATGCCCTCTCTCAACAGGCTCTACTTGATACATTGTTACAGTCTAGAGCAAATGTACAAGTTTCGAATAGCAGTCAGTAACATCTTTCTACCAATTGCTGGGGAGCATCAGGGAGGAGCCTGAGTGCTTGTAGTTGCAGAAGGATGCAAGAAGTCCTCCTGAGTCCTCCCCTCTGTACCTCTTTTATCTTCCATGTTTGGTGCAACCGTAGTATGAATAGCCTAATAATGTGTGGTACATGGAGGGGGCAGCAGACACCATATCAAGCCCTCAGTGTGCACACTGCATCTATCACAGCTGCATTTGGGGAATGTAGAAAATTCAAGCTCAGAGAAGAGAGAGGACTTGCCAAGCTCACACAGCTCCTTGGCAGAAGAGTGCCTTCAAAGTGGGGACCTGCTAACCCCAGAACTTGGCATCACAGTTCCTGATGCCAGCAGGACACGTGCCTTGAATACGTTTTGTACACAGGGTTTTATCCCCTATAGATTAGTGTTTTGGTGTTTTTCAATCTTTTCTTCTAATTGTACCCCATATTTTTGCACTACACGTTTTACTAATTGCACTACACATTTTAGTATTATAAGTAGAACAGAGATCTGCTTGGAAAATGTAATCTTTGGAGGCTCATACACCTTGATAGCATGTGAGCCATAAGCATTGTTCCTCTGAAGGTCTGTGCTGTCCATTTAAGATGCATGCTGCTGTGTAACCTGTGTGTGTGGGGGGTCTGCCCCATTCTCTCTCCAAGTTCAATCGATTTGACTATACTGAATAAGCTTATGTAGTTCTTTGTTTATTAATTTAATTTATTTGCTATTACCTTTTTAGGCAGTGTTGGGGATTGAACCTAGGACCTGTGATTGCTACACAAATACAACTGTAGCCTGTTTTGTTTTATTTTCCTGATTAGCACATTAATTATAAATATTGCATCTGGCATTGAATTTGATATCTTTCCACACGCATACAGGATGCTCGATCAGTTCCAACCTCTCTCTACCTTCCTCTCTCCACCCTTCCTAGCCTCTATGATTCAGGTTGAATTTATGTCTGTTTCAGCATCCAAGTATGAGAGAGAACATGTGGTTCCTGTCTTTCCATGTCTGGCTCAGTTGACTGCTCAGTTGGGTCTCTGTTCTAATCATTCCGTAACAAACAAGACCGTGTTCTCTCTCAGGAGAAACAATTGAGTGTTGACTACGCCTTGGCTGACTACAGAGTTTCAGCCAAGTGAAGGAAGTAAGAAGCAGATTGAGAGATTTTCTTGAGTTAGTATGTAGTAATGAATAGCAAGTTTGAAAGCAAGCTGTCTGGCCCCCAAGCTCAACCCTTTAACCATGACATCACACCACCAATCACTGGTGTGACCTCTTTGGACTACTTAAGGTGTCTCGGTGTTGTTTTCAAAGCAAGAGAAGCAGCGTGTGTGCCACCCTTCTCAGTGGACATAGGGAAACCAAGGCCCGGGACGGGAAGGGAGAAGCCTGTGGTCTCCTGGGCAGGAGGCACAGAGCACAGGTCTGTGTGGGAGCTGCAGACTCTAGCCCTTGCAAGCACGATAAGCAGATCCTCCCTCAGCTGCACAGTATCCCTGGCCTTTGGAGAATTCCTTCCTCCTCGTAGGGCTGTGATATTCACATTCACACACAGCTCTGCAGACAAAGTTTTTATCTCATTAGTCAAAGAAAAAGTAACTTCTGAACTTGGTATATCTGTGTGATAGACTTCAAGTAAATTGTAGTTTTATTTATAGCTCCCTGTCTTCCAGAAACTTAAGCGGCAATATGTTATTTGGCTCATAAAAAAATAAAATAAAATAAAATAAGATGACACCTCGGGCAGCACTGTAACTAATTAGGGAGGCTTCGAAACTGCTGTTAATTCCAGACTCTGAAATGCGCACCGGCAGTGCCAGCAGCCAGCCCCACGATCCCGAGGAGGACTGCCTCATGCAGCTGCGAAACTCAGATTTCACATTAAGTCAAACAATTATTTTGACGGGTTGAGTGAGCTCCGCAAAGTGCCATTATAATAAAATCCTTCAATTGCCTTGCTGAGGCGCTGGCACCGACAGGGGAAGCTGGCTGATGGTGGGGGCTCTTGGAAAGCCTGGCAGCCAGTATCCTCCACACTCGGGTGCTGCCAGACACTTATTGTGGAGGATCTTGTTGGGCATCCAGAGCTTTGGGGGCTGGAGACAGGGCAAGGTGGTTCAGGAGTGACAGCAGTAACTGAAGACAGCCAGAGTTGCTTTGATTCTTTTTTCCTTTCTTCTTTTCTTCCTTCCTTCCTTCCTTCCTTCCTTCCTTCCTTCCTTCCTTCCTTCCTTCCTCCCTCCTTCTTTCCTTCCTTCCTTCCTTCCTTTCTTTCCTTTATTCTTTTTTCTTTCTTTTTGCCTGCCAGCATTATTGATGTTTTTGTTTAATTTGAAATAATTTTGAATGTGAAAAAAGTTACAAAGGCAAGATTAGAGATGAGAACTCCTGGGCAGCTTCAGCCCCCTCCCCAGTTGTGACTCTTATACCAATCAGGGTGGGTTTCCTCCGTATACTGAGGATACGCTGCTAAGAAACACATGGTACCCTCATTGCCTTGGAGCAAAAGTTAGGGTGAAATAAAGTCAGACCATGCCATGCAGATGGTCACAAGCACCAGCTGTGTTATCAAACCTCCAACTACAGAACTCCTCAGGAGGGCAGGCAGCCACTGCTTTGCTATAACTGAGTTCATGATTCAATATGGAAATCAACTCCAGTGCTCTGGACTCTAGAGCGTAGAAAAGGAAGAAGAAACTATTGACATAATCATCTGAAATCTGACAGCCCTGGCTTCAGTTTATGTGTGTTTTGCATCTAGTCTCTCAGTTAACTGTGGTGAAAAAAAGGGTCTCTTCCCTTGGGCTGACCTGAGCAGGGTGCATGCCATCATTAGAGAATTAATGGATGGTGGTCTGGAAATTCGTTCATCTGGATGATTGCAGGACCATTGTGACAGAGCCTCATCTGGCATCTGTTCTAGTCCTCAGGGATCATACCATTCTGCAGTCAGGTTCCCTTTACCAGGACCCTGGATAGTATTCTGTGGGGCTCCGGAGGTAGGATGTTTGAGGATTTTGTATTTTGCTTCTGCTGGGCTTCTCTTTGGCCTCTCTGCTGATGATTTTCTCTGTGTTTGGGGTGCTCCTGGGAGCACAGAGCTCATCTCCAGATGTGGCTTTTGTTGTATGGTCTTCTCTGCCTAGACACCTAAAGCCTGGCTTGCAGAACGTCTACTGAATTCTTCCTTTGTTTCTACTTCTGAGTACTTTGCGCAACTGGACAAGTTACAGAATTGTTTATTTTCTCTTTCTCTGCCTTTGCAGTGGAATTCATTTAAAGATGATTGTGAAGTGGAAATATGAATCCTTCTTTCATTTTCCCTTCCCCCAACTTTCTTTCTGTTTTTGGTCCTGACATACTCAGATGGGGTCCCTTTAAAAATGCTTTGATTTGGATCTCACCTTTTTCCATCAAAGTATCTTGGTCTTGCCAAAGTGAAAGGCTGGAGCTAAGATGTAGCCAAGCACTTCCTTCCTTTATCCCCTAAGCCTGGATATGAACAAGACGGATCTGCCTTGGTCATAAATTTGAGTTCACCCTCTCCCATAGAGATTTGTTCAAGTTATTTTATTCTAGAGCTTCATCAAATACTTAGACCTGGAGAAACATCCCTACCAGTCACTTGGGTAATCCACTGTTCTCCATTTCTCTTAATGCAGCACAAGGAATAGAGGGACTTAAGAAATAGGTGGCATTGGGAGCTGACACGGAGGCAAGGTGTGCCATTAAAGTCAGTATATTTCATTAAAGGAGATGTCAGCCTCCACCTGGAGAAACCTGCCATCCCTGGCCACCTCTGAACTGCAGGTGGAAAACACTGACATCTGCATCTGTCAACTTTATTAAGTTGCCTCAGGAGCCATATCCTGAGAGAAACATCTAGAACATCATCCCTAGACCATCCTGAATAGTTAGCATATGGGACAGGAACCATTAGTGTCATTTTGCTGGCAATATACATTGCCATCTATGGAACATGATGTAGGGCATATTACCTCAGGACACCTGAAAAATCTAGGGAGGTACACATCTCCTGTGTGTTATGTACACAAACTGAAGTCCCAGGAGCTTGCCCATGACCTTATGACAACCCTAGGCGATGGTAAGATTTGGACAGTGTGGTTGCAAACATATGAACTCTGCTGCTGTGCAAAGCTGCAAAATGGCAGTTCTGTGTGCTCCCCCTTGGCTACTTTATTATCAAAGGAATATTCCAACACTTAAGGCTTATGAGATTTTATTTTTATGTCTTTGTTTTTCAGTTTTTATTTTGGCTTTATTCGTGCTCATAGTAAGCAGCTCCTGTGGCTGTCTGCACCAGTTACTTTATTCCAGAGCTTCACCAAATGCTGAGACCTGGAGAAACGTCCCCATTAGTCATTTGCTTAATCCACTGTTTTTTCTACTTCTCTTCATGCAGCACAAGGAGAAGACAGACTCAGGAAACAGGTGGGGCTGAGAGCTGACACCCGAGGCAAGTGTGCCATTAAGGTCAGTGTGTCTCATTAAAGGAGACAACAGCAATAGGACATTTTAACATTCGTAAGCCAGTTTTCTCTCTGTGCGCACATCTCAAATGATACATTCTCAGAACCAAGCAATTGGTGCTAGTATAACACTGTGAGCAGGATAGCAGAACAGGCCACATTTTACTGGCTCACACACATTTCATCTTAGTCAGGTCACTTTAAAAGTCTAAAACTCAGATACCTACTAGAAGAATCCATATCTGGCTAGGAGAGGCCAAATATCAATGGGGAAAGGATGGACTTGGCCTTTTGTACATGAATGTCCTTGAACCTTTGCTGTGTCTCAGCCCCTCCACATTCAGTTCATTTGTTTATAACACCTTCTAGGCCTCTGAGTGTACCAATAATTTGTGACTCTGCAGTAAAAGCCTGGATAATCAGAAACATTGTGAAGTGATATAAATTTGTCATATTTTCAAGGGAGTCTGAGCATAGATGCAAAGCAGAGATGGAAGTAAACTTCAGTGCATCCTAAGAAACAAGAACTGAGCTACCCTACCTGCCTAGGAGACCAGAGGCATTGGATGCTTTCTGACAGAGCTCAAGTATCATCTGCCTTATGAAGGGGAGAATCTGGACCTGGTGGTACACACCTATTATACAAGTTACTTGAGCGGTTGAGACAGGAGGGTTGTAAGTTCAAAGCCTACCTGATCTACATTGAGTTCAAAGCCAGCCTGAGCATCAAAGTGAGACCTCACGTCAAAAATAAAGTAAAATGAGTGGGTAGGGATACATCTCAGTGGTAAGACACTAACCCAACATGCAACAGGCCCTAGTACCTCAATGACAATCATGCACACATACATATGACATGGAATTAGAAGTGGGAGATATTTGGAGTAAAGGGGAGAGGAGTAATGGTAGAGACAGGAGAATCGAAGAGGGCAATATGACAAATATGATAGGGTATAGTGATATGCATCCACACAAATGTCATAGGGAAGCCTATTATTGTGCACAGTTAGATCAATCTAAGGAGAGTGGGGGAAGGGAACCTGCTACAACAGAGATGCGTGTATGGTGGCATTCTTTTAAGACCACTTTAATGAGGTTCTTAGGTCTTATCCTCTGTCTTGAAGATTGGAAGTCAGTGTGGTATGGTCCAGCTGTCTGTGTACACACACATATACATGTGTTAAGGTACACACACACATGCACACATGCACACACATGTGCACGCATAAGCACGCAAACACACACACACACTCACACACACACATACACGACATGCTTTAGCTCATTTAGTTCTCATGACAATAATATGAACCAGTGACCTCTCAGGATTCAAATTTCTGTCCCCTTAGTATCAAAACACCCACTTCCTGGTTTGTTTTGGTGCCTCCCAGCAAAGTCCTTTGGATAGAATCAGTTTTCTTCCTTCTCATGTCTCCAGCTGCTGCCAGGGTTTGTGCACTGCACATCCAGAGGCAGCTATGCTGATGTAGGACTGGTCATACCAGGAGCACAGAAGTGAACAAAAATGATGAATACTCTCAGACCCCAGATCTGAGGCCTCTGCTTCAGGTTTCTGAATGGAGCCTATGAAAGTGCCGCTGTAACAAGCTCCCAGGTTATTTTATGCATTAGCACAAGGGCCTTCTGGAATTGTTTCATTCATTTGCACATCTCTTATTTTGTTTACACTGAGAGATGAACATGAAGCAACATATTTGTGCCAGAACCTTCTCTGGACTCCAAGGGGCACAGCAATGAATAAACAGACATAAGCCAATGAGTAGCTGAGACTCAAAGCTAGCTCTACTTCAGGGTGTTCTCACTTGTGTTCACTCAGATTATATATTTTCAGATAGGAAAAAAAATTGAACATTGTATAAAGAAACTGAAAGAATTAGGAAATTTAAAAGTGGTTAAGGAGTGATGTCGGCCAGGCTAGAGTAGGAAGAGACAGGAATGAGGACTGAGTTTCTTTACTTCAATTTTTAGTTAGACAGCACTTGTATTGCACTTGTGAGTATTCTGGAAATCACTGAATTGCCCAGATTTAAAGAGTGAATTATATCAACAAAAACAAGTAAGTACAAATCATTGGGCAAGAATAGAGACGTTGGGTATGGTGGTGCATACCTTTAATTCCAAAACTCTGAAGGCAAAGGCAGGTGGGTCTCTATGAGTTTGAGGTCAGCTTTGTCTATGTCATGAGTTGAAGGCAAACTAATGTCACATAGTGAGATCCTGTCACAAACAAACAAACAACAGAATTTATAGAAACCAACCCACTCCTGCCTCTAAGGGATGTAATTCATAGCCACTTCGAAAAACCATTACACGGCTCCTTTAAAATCTGAAATTAGGCTTACTACATGAAGCAACATGAGCTCTGGGTGTATACCCCAGAGAATTGAAGGCATATTTCCATTTAGAATCTTGCACACAAATACAAATGTATATTCATAACAGCCCCAAATTGGAAATTTCTTATACATTCTTTAGTAGATATGCTATTAAACAACTATGGTACATTCGTTTATAGAACACGGCTCAGGAATTAAACTGTTACCGTACTTCACACTTGAGTGAACCACAAGAAAATTATGTTAATTTAAAGAAATATTTCATAAGTAACATCCTATCTATATAACCTTCACAAAATAACCTAGCTGAAAAAAGGGTCATGAATTGGGTAAGCAGGGTGGCAGGAGAGCAGTGGCAGCCTTGTGGTGACAATGTTGTTGAACACAGTGATTGTGGTTAGCAGTGAAGAAAGTTACAGATGTGACATAGTTGTAAGGAATTACATACACACACCCAAATACAGAAGGGCATTCACAATTGGCCAATCAAATCTGAATAAGTCTCTGTCCTAGTGTGCTGATATGAGCCACAACTATACAAAATTCAGTATTGTGGGAAACTGGTAGAGAGGTCTTACTGAGACATTTCTCCCAACCCTGTGGACCTGTAATCATTTTTAATATAAGAAGTTAAAGCTAGTAGGGAAAGAAGTAAATCACCAGGTCAGTGTGTTTAGATTTTTCTCTTTGGGTTGGAGATGGGGCTCAGTTGGTAGAGTGCCTGCCTAGCTTGCACAAAGCCTTGGGTTTGATCTCTAGAATCAAATAAAGCTGGGTATGGTTGAGTTCATTGTAATCCTAGCACTTGGGAGAGAGGCAGGAGCCTTCAAGGTTCCTGTACGCTGGGTCAGAGAAGATCTAATGAAAGCATGGAACAATCGCTACGCTCAGCAGTGATGACCTCACCTGCAGTGTCCATGGAGGCCATGTGGGGACGAAAGTGGCTCCTCTCCCCTCCTGACAGGTAGCATTAGCAGTAATGTAGTATGGTATGCTGAGGTGCCAGCCATACCCAGCAGTGGAAAGGAACCCTGTCCCCCACTTGATGCCAATACAGAACAATGGAAGTCCTAAAACACTCCAACTGACAATAATGGTATGGTGTCCTCTGCATTCCCCTTAGGGGCACCATCAGAGAGGAACTAGTAGAAAACATAGTGTTGACAAGACCCCAAATCTTAATATCACACATGGTCAGATATTAATAAAGTTTCTTACCATACTATCAATCAGAGATATATCCACTGGAATGAAACACACAGATCACCCACAGAGTCCAGTTCCAAGGGGACACACTCCAGACTTCTCTGACAGAAACATAGAGGGGAGCAGTGTGGAGTACCTAGGTGAGGAACAGAGATCATGGCAGACCCAATGGAAGCTGCAGAAAGCAAGAGAAATTGCTAGCAAAGAAATAGAAGATTGGAGAAAAATAAATGACATTTTTTGTGCCAAAATATTACAAATACTGATGTGAAAACTGAATGAATTGTCTAAGCAGAGGAATCTGGGGGGCGTGTCAAGGTAAGAATCAATGAGCTGAGGCACAAGTTATTAACCAACTTGAAATACTGAAATACAGACAGCAAATAGATGGGAAAATGAACAGTGTGTCAGGCCCATGTGGACAAAGCACTCACCACTGATGTCATTGCTCTCGGAGGACAGCAAACAGAATCAGGACGAAAATCTATTCCAAGACATAATAGCTGAAAACTCCCCCAGTTTGCCAAAGGTCTTATGCCTAAAACTCAATAAATAAATCCAGTTCCAAACAAGATAAATATATGTACAACAGAACATATCACGAGCAACTTCTAAATTCCAAAGACAGAAGACTCTTTAAAGTTGTCAGCAAGAAATCGTATATATGTTATATTACTTACAGGAGAAAGATGGTGGGGAGAGGAATAGTCTGCTTCTTAGGGACTCAGAGACCTGGGGAAAGTACTATATTTTTAACTAGTTTTAATTTTTAAATTTTTTGAGAATTATATACAGAACATCATGGAGCCCGATTTGTGTTGGCCAACTACTTGTGGGCATGCCATCTGCCCTGGGATGTGGTTGATATACCCAGTGTCACACCACTGGAGGAAACTGACTTTCCTTCTTTCTGCCGCTATCCATTGCAAATTGCTTCTGGACTAGGTATGATAGGACTTTGTGTCTACTTCCCCTTCTCTGTACCAGGATTTGGTCTTGCTTGAGCTAGTGCAGGTTTCATCCATGCTGTCATAATAACATAGTCCCTGTGAGTTCATACTGATGTCTGTCCTGTTAAGAATGCACTTTTTAAATGTTGAACAACAACAAAGAAATACCAAACCAAAGTTCTACACTCACAGAAAATATTCCCTGAATATGGAGGAGAAATGAAGACTCATGAAGAGGAACTAGGGGATTTAAATGGATACATCTGAAAGAAATGACAAAGAAAATTTTCTGAGCAGAAAGGAAAATATTGAAAGAAGATTTGGATCATAGTTGAGGAAAAGACAGCAGCAGGGAGAAAAAAGCAGGGTTGAGCACACATATATGCATACATACAATAAATATGTGTAATTATTCTTGTCAAAGATGCTTTTAATTACAGAGATGGAAACCAGGGTCACATTTAAAAAAAAACACATAATTCACCATTTTATGAGCTAAGAGCAAAAATTAGACTGTCATATTACTTGGTGCAAGAAAATCACTTGACAAAATGTGACACCCACTCATAAAAGTTACACACTTTTGAGAAAACAGGAATACAGAGATCCTTTAACTTGGTTTATAAATTTTGTAGTTAACATCAGACTTGATGGAGAAAGCCAGGATAACCTTCTGCTGAGAGAACAGCACGAAAGCACTGCATACTGGGACCAACAGTTAATGCTGTGCTTAGTTCTCACCAGAGCAGGAAAAAGAGATAAAGGGGACTTGTTTCATCCTAAGAGGGCATCAGATTCCCTGGGAACAGGAGGTACCAACAGTTGTGAGCTGCTGTGTTCTTGCTGGGAATGGAACCCAGGTCCTCTCAAAGAGCTGCTAGTGTTCTTAACTGCTGAGCCATGTCTGGACGAATTGCAAAATGATAAGCATCCCTCTTGGTAGAAGAAATACTTGACATAAAAATTCCCAGAAAAATGACTTGAACAAGTTATAATCACAGCAGACCTAAACCAATTGTGTTTGGATGTACAAGCAATGAAACATAGGAAAGAAAGGTAAAAATGTGATACCATTAACAGTTGCAAACAAAAATGACCATCAAATTGGCAGAAATCTGACAAAACATATATACACTCTACAATGTCCATATCCCTCTGGATGTGGAGCCATCCACCCACCTACCAGGAACCACACCCTTAAAGAAAACTGACTCTCCCTGCCTCAGAAGCCATCAACTGTTTATACCATGGATGAAGGCATGTGAACCTTTTGTGCTAGAAGGTTGACTGGCTGGATCTCATGCAGTCAGTCCTCTGGGCATATGTAGAGGAAGAGACAAGATAAAGAGAAGATGAAGTTGGGAGGAAGGGAAGTTGGGGCAGATCTGGGAGGAGGTGGGTTGAATATGATCAAAATACATGGTATATATATTAAAATTTGCATACTATGTATATGTTCAAAACTACAAAACACCAATGAAAGAAATAAGGTCCAAACAAACTGGGTGATAATCTGTGCCTGTATACCAGAAAATTCAAGATTTTAGTATTCATCAAATTGATATAAAGGCTTAATGCAATTTCAATGAAAGTCTAAGCAGTGCATTTTAGATATGTCAAAAAAAATTTTTTTAAACTAATCTGTGGGCTGGAGAGATGGTTCAGCAGTTAAGGACATGGACTGCTCTTTCCTAGAACTTGGATCCCATTCCCAGAAGCAGCTCAGAACTGTTAGTAGCTCCAGTTCCGGGGGAATCTGATGCCCTCTTCTGGCCTCTCTGAGCACTGCATGCACAAAGTGCATAGACATACTTGCAGACTACACACCCATACACATAAAAAGAAAGTAAAATTTATATGCAAATTAAAAGTAACTGTAATAGCTAAACCATTCTGAAATTGAAAATAAAGGGACCATGTGTTTAATGAGGACATTTATTGTATAAAACAGTCAAGTCTTCATGGCACTGACAAAGGATCAGAAGCATAGGTCAGTGGAAAAGAATAAGTCACAAATAGTGTCTTACAAATAAGGTCAGTCTATATTTTGACAAAAGGACTAACTTAATGAAAAGAAGAATAGTTCTTTTGACACAAGCTTCCAGAACAACGGGAAAACATGCTAAAGGAAAATCAACTTCAAATCTTTGCCTTACAGAAAGTTAGCTTCAAAGGAGTCATTGATTTGAATGTATAGTATAAAACTGTGAAATATTTTGAAGTAGCATAGAATTTTCTGAATATACAACTTAGCAAAGGGTTCTTCTCAGTCATAGTGCAAATCATACAGATCATTTTAAGAAGCAAACCATTGTACTATACTTCATTCATCAACGTGAAGAAGAACCTGTTGAGAGGGTGACAAAGTCATGCACTGGGACAAAATACTTACAAACTATAAATATATCATCAGGTACAAGTAACTAAGGTACATTTTAAACTGCTAAAATTCAACAGTAATTTAAGAGTGAAGTTAGGATATAAGCAAGATGCAGGGTGACATGCCAATGAACAAATGATAATGATAGCAACTGAGCATGGGAAGAGCCATCTGATTTCACAGCCACATCAACCATGACCCTGTTGATGTCACAAAACACCCAGGAGAAATGATCCAAGGACAATGAGGTTTATCTTGGCGTTTGTGTCAGGGAATACTGTCCATCATGGAAAGGAAGGTAAGGTGGTGGCAACGCCTTCTTCCTGTGGCAGTAGGAGGCTGCTTGATCATATCTTGGGGGATTAGGAAGCAGAGAAAGGGGGACACTGATGTGCTCAACTGGATCTTACTTTGAGATCCTGGCCTGTGGGCTGGCATAGTCCACATTCAGGGCAGGGCTTTTCCCCTTAGGTAATCTCACTGGTAAATTTCTTACAGACACAACTAAGGGTTTATTCATCAATGCCCAAAGGGTTCTCCTAACCTATTCATACTGACAATCAAAAGTAACCATCATTTTGGGCTTTTGGAAAGAATAATTTAAGATCACAATAAGTTCTTTCTACATGCCCATTTAAAACAGCTAAAATTTAAGAATAATAGTAATCACAACTTCAAGGGAAGGGAATGAATAAACAGATCTCTCTGCATACTGTTGCTGAGAATGTGATGTTGCCCAGCTACTCTTATAAATAAGTTTGATGCTTTGAAAGATAAATGTATTTGTAGTACAACCAGCAATTGCATTCCTAGATACTACTTTGAAAAAGCAAGAAATTAAATGTAAACAAAAAGCATATACATTTTAGCAATTGTATTACAGTAACCAAAAATCAGGAACAAATAAAATACCCCTCTACACAAGAATGGGTAAATAATCTGTGGTGATACATTATAAAGAACACACTACAAGAATGAAAAAAAATGGACTGTGGATCTAGTCAAGAGCTGAAGTGACTCTCAAGGGCATCATACAGAATAGGAAAGACCAATATCAAAAGGTCACATACTCCATTAGTGACACCTCCCTCGCTATACCAAAACACCTGAGATTATAGATTTACAGAGAAAGGATTGCTTTTACTGTAGGCTTGGAGGTTCCAGTTCATGATCTGTTTGTCCAATTGCTTTTGGGTCTCTGGTGAGGATGCTCATAGCAGGGAGCATGGGATAAAGTAAACTAGTCATCTCAGCCAAACAAGGAACAAAGAGAGAAAGGAGAAGACTGGGGTCCAGTATTCCCCTTCAAAGGGCATGCTTGTAGTTACTTAATGATGCACCAAGAAGCCATTCTTCTTATGGCTTCTACTACCTTCCAGTATTACTACTCAGAGGAAGAAGCCTTTACATAAAGATCTTCAGAGACATCCCAAATCAAAACCATACAAACGAGTTCTTATTCCATTTTATAACATCATCAGACTGAAAGAGGTAATGATAATCTATCATTAAGTTCTTGCAGAGATACAGGTGGTGGTGGCAGTGATGGTGGTGGCAGAGGGTATGGCCATGGAGGAGCATCAGAGAGGGTTGTCATGGTGTTGATTATGGTGGAATTTATACACAAGAGATTCCATCAATGTCAAATTGCTGTTCAGCTACTGTGCACCACTAACGCAAAATGGTGTGAGGAAAGTGGGTGAAAGATACACAGAACTTCCTTGTAATTTCTGTGACCTTTTATGAATTAAATCATAACTTTTAAACAAATTACCTAGTCAACAGAGTACTGGATATTAAAGATGTTTTAAAATAATGCAGTCATTTTTTTTTCTGGATATCTATTTTATTTCACCAACAATGAGCTCTGCCAGGAAGATCCAGATGTTGGATGTTGATAACAGAGTTCTTCAACTGACAACTATTTTGAAGATCAGAGAAGACTCATGATGGGCTGTCATTATACTGGACTTGAAAGTGTTTTTAAAGAACCACCTGAGCCTCAGGAAAAGAGGATTAAGAGCTAGGGAGATGGCCCTGGATAAGCGTGCTTACTAGGCAAGTATGAGAACCTGAGTTGGGAGCACTAATACCCACACAAAACCTCAGGATTGCCCTACAAGCCTTTGACCCCTCACCAGGGATTCAGATTCAGAGATGGTGGATCTTGAGAGCTTGCTGACCAGCCAACTTAGCCCAAGTGGATAGTTTCAGGTTCAGTGAGAAAACTCAAGGCAATAAAATGAAGAGAGGTAGAGGAAGACAGATGGCATCCTTCTCCAACAGCACATGTATTCACACACACACACACACACACACACACACACACACACACACACACACCTCATCCAAACCACACCCTTACACAATACACACACACACACACACACACACACACACACTTATACACAGACACTCACTCTTCATCCCACCCCACACTCTTACACACACACACACACACACACACACACACAGACACTCACTCCTCATCCCATTCCACACTCTTACACACACACACACACACACACACACACACAGACACTCACTCCTCATCCCACCCCACACTCTTACACACACACACAGACACACAGACACTCACTCCTCATCCCATTCCACACTCTTACACATACACACACACATATATACACACTTAACCCCTCTGATACACAAACACACTCACCCCCCCAACCCTTACACATACTTCTCATCCCAACCCACACACACTTGTGCACACAAACACTTATTCCCTCACAACACAAACTCACCTCTCATCCCCACCCTACCCCCTTACACACAAACACACACACACACACACTCACACACTCACACACAGAGGCACAATCTGTAAAATGAACCAGATTCAAAAGCACAGTACCCAAATGGAGAAAGGGTTTTATGTGAACCCATCTCTTGGAGTGAGAAACATTGTAAGAGATAGAAACACAGATGCACACGGAAGAAGTAAGGGCTTCTGGCCATCCTTCTGCCTCAGCAGCTCCCATTCTTATTCAACATTCTCATCCACACAGATCACCACAATTCTTTGAGCAAGCTATCATCTTTCTTGTGTCTTGTACAGATTGGAGTAGAAAGCATAAAGCTGGCTTAAGGTTCTTTGAGGTCCAGCATACACTGAGTCCACCATGAGGAGCCTATCTCAGAGCTGAGGACCCAAGTGAGCCCAGAGCCCCAGGAATGTCACAGACAGCCTCTGCTTTGTGTTCACATGAGTAAGATTGCCGTGTGCATCTGCTGATGACCTTAGAAGCATCCTCAGGTCACAGCACCATCTTCTGAAAGCATCAAACAGCTGCTAGTATGGCCCTTTCTGGAGACTAGTCTTGGTTTTTTTTGCAGAAAAATGAGGTGCAGCAAACTTCTCTGTAAAATGTCTCTAAAAGGCCCAAGTTCTTGCTGAACTAAGATTCTTGAGGAGCTCCTTATACCACCCCCCCATTCTGTCCTAAGGTGGATATTTAAAAATAATTCACTGGGCATTCATGATACTAATACTTTCTCCTTCCAAAAGACAGATCTATCAGGAACTTCAAAATATCCTCCTCACCCCAAATCAGTCCTACATGAGAAACAGGGTTTGCATGCTACTGACTGTCCCCTGAAGTTGGAAAGTTACCAGTGGCATGATGCTGAAGGCCTTGTTTCTGGTGGACATGAGCTTCCTCAGCAGGAAGAACCTAAGATTCCTATTGTTAGTATGGTGAGACTCGGGCTCACTCAAAGTCTTCCAGAATAAAATATTATTACCAGGGCCTACCAGCTGTGAAAGATTGACTGGGATGTTGTCTTAGTTGGTGTTTCTATTGCTGGGATAAAACATAGTGGCCAGAAAAGCAAGTTGGGGAGGAAAGGATTTGTTTGTCTTATACTTCCACAGCAATGTTTTTAATCATTGAAAGAAGTCAGGATAGGAACTCAGACAGAACCTGGAGGCAGAAGCTGATGCAGAGGCCATGGAGGGATGTTGCTTACTAGCTTGCTCATCATGACTTGCTCCGTCTGACTTCTTTCTTCTGGTTCTTGCTTTCAATCAGCCCAAGGATGGCACCACTCACAAGGGTCTCCTACATCAATCACTAGTTAAGAAAGTGTCCTACAGTCTATCCTATAGCTCCATCTTATGGAAGAATTTTCTTAATTGAGATTTCCTCCTTTCAGATGACTTTAGCTTGTATCAAGTTGACAAAGATCTAGCACAGATGCCAACACTTTGAGGCTCCTACTGCCAAAACAGACCAGGTGCCCATGTGAAAAGAACCACTCTTACCTTTTCAGTCATCTGAGAGAGCTGAGGAAAGTTCTGAAAGCCATGATTTGGTCATTATTTTGTGAATTCTCTTCTCCTACAGTCCTGCTGAAGGGTAAGCATGTTATTATGGTTGACCCCACCTCTGACTGTACCTGATTAGATGATAGTAGATCACAAGATCCAATGCTTGACAGGACTGACTAAATCAAAGTCCCTCTGGAGAAAATGATGGAAGACACAAAAATAGTCAGATGGTCTTGCTGACTGTGGTATAGGAATTAAAAGGCTGTATAGAATCACTCCAAAGCTGGGAGATTCACAAGTCAAAACCAAAGCAGGAGACTCAGTAGGAACTGGATTGAGGTTAAAAACAAATCAATCCACACACTAAATCGAGGTTTCCTGGTTCAGGCAACTGTAAGTCTCAGAATTATGTGAGTACTGTTTGGGGTAAGGATTTGAATGCTGCTGTCCAACCTATTTCTACATTTGTTGATGAGCATGGCTCAACTCCACAGGCTCAATTTGTCCTCAAATAGGATTTCTCTTGGCAATGACAATATGAGTCCAGTGGCCTCTAAACCTACTTCCCATTGAGATGCCTCACAGTACAGAGGACAGTCTCTCTTAAAACTGCCTCGCAGAAGCCCAGTGTGCAATACTGATTGTGATTTGACCATTATCCTGATGCTCAGCCAAACCCTGTGAGTTGGTGAACTGATCTTGTAAGTTTTGGTGATGAGTTTCACCCATGGTACTGATTATCAGGACTCTACCCAAATTCTGTAATTCATGAATGGGAAGAAGAGGAGCCCTAACATCTACAAGAAGAGTACACTCATTTGGAGTAGTCCATAAAACCAGATAGGAGAATGGAATGCAGAAAGGGAAATGAAGCCAGTATCAAAGAGAAGTCAGAGACAGAAGGTCATGGTCACAAGAGAGAAAGAAAGAGAGAGAAAGAGAGAGAGAAGGGGGAGGGAGAGAGAGCAAGCGAGCAAAGGAAGGAAAAAATCTCCTTAGCTTCTTAATTATTTAATATAATTAATTGCCTTTAGTTTATACTATAAGAAACATCTTATAAACAGCTGTTGTTGACTTCTACAATCTGAAGGTCAGAAGTCAAAGCTCAAAGCATAGCCACACTTACTTCCTGGTTTATGGACACTGTCTTTATGAGAAGGTCTCTGAGCTCTCTTTATAAGGGCACCAATTCTACCCATGAGAGTCCACCCTCATGACTGTGTCTCATTATATCGGTGCCCCAAAGACCCATATCTTAATGTTATGGAGTGGTGTTTAAGTATCAGCCTACACATTTTCAGTTACATAATCATTAGACATAAAACACATTCCACTCTTGAAACTCCTGTATGGATTTGACTCACAATAGAGTATTTGGAGATTCACCAGGGATAGAAGCCACAGCCTCACATATGCTAAGGACATGCAACATCACTGACCTACACCCTCAGACCCTCATCCTGGTGGCTTTTGGTTTCTTACCACCTAGAGCCCCTAAATTCAGTCTGAGAGACCTCCAGTACATCTGGGAAGAGCTACACACCTGGACTGACTCTACAGTGAGGTGGACCCCATTTGTGTCTTCATGTACTTTGATAGATGAATCGGGAGCTCCCTCGATTTCAGCATTAATTTCTCCAGCTGCAATTGTCTCCCCAGTTACTAAGTACTGTTAGTCCTAATTAACCAGTTTGCAGGCAATTTTTCAACCTATCAAGTAGTGAAATAAAATAATGAGCTCAGCTGAAGAGGACAGGCAAGGCGGGGGTTCACAGGGGAGCTCACGTTTTATTACCGATTCCACTCAGAGCCGAGCTGCAGAGGGCTCCTTCCTTTTAAAGCTTTCTTGGATTTTTTTTTTAAACCAGTTCCATCCTCATCATACCTTGAAGTCAGAAGAATCCTGTCAGTATATTAAGATGAAAGATGCTTCTGTGTTTCCCTTATGAATGAGCTGGATTTAATTCTTGATCACACCCAGTTAATTTGAATACTTTAATGATCCTGTCTACCGGGGAAAGGAAAGCAGATGAATGTGTCATGCCCACCTCATTCGATAACGTCTCCAAGGAATTTCTCTATCAGAAAACTAAATATTCAAAACCCTATTCATTCGTTTCCCCAACAGGCAAACTTTCTTTGACATTTATTTAATTTTTTTTCTTTTTGATGTTTTCAGCCAACGGCAAGTTGGGGGTGGGGTAGATGCTAGGAAGACTAACCTGTTAAAATTCCAAAACTCTCTCGTCCTCTGTGATGTGACCTTATCTTTTTTCTCTTCTCCCATGCACATCATACAGAAGGTGCTCAATAAAGACTTACTGAGGAAGGTAGGGTGCAGCTCTTCTATGCTTCTCCTTCTTGCTTGATCCTGGGGCACTGTTTTTCTTCAAATACTAAGTTCAAGTTTAGTTTTACCCTGTCTGGGCCCTGCTTTCCTTTCGGCTGAACTGAGGTTAGCTGCTGTTCCACAAAGAGCACGGCTGAACATGCATGAGGGTTGGGAAAGTAAGGGAAATGTACAAATGCATAAAATGTTGTGTCTTTGTGGTCCTCAGACTACGGTCAAGTGGCTGATAGATCTGGCAGACTCATCTTTGCCTGGGATTTTGCTGGAGTCTCATGGCCGACCAAGCTTCTTCCTTCTCCAGGTCTCTGTGGATCTATCGGTCTTCCATAGAGGACAAGCTGCTTATTGGACACTTCCCTATCCCTAGGGCTAGCTAAGAAGATTTCTCCTACTTCTATGTTCGTAGGCTTCCCCAGGTCCAGGATCCTTCCCTGCTGACAAGAAGATTTTGCTTTGGTTCAAAGCATTGTTCTTAGAGTAAGTCTTCTGCAGCAGCTGCAAATCACCTGACCCTTGTAGGAATACAGATTCCCAGGCCTATTCAGTAATAAGCAAGTATGAACAAGCATCCAGGAGATGCTGATGCTCACTGGAGCTTGACAACCAGTGGCATAAAGAAGCCACTCCAGCCAGTAGGAGGAGAGCACCAGGTGCTGTTCTGTGAAGGTCATGGGAGGTGGTCACAGTCCTGGAAAGAGCAGCCACAGCCTCCCACCGCCGACTACGTAAGAAATGGTGCAGGAAAAAAAAGTATCTCTTGACTCCAAACCTGAACTTCCGGCTCACATGCATTTGTCCTTAGCTCATGGCTGATATCCTATAACCCTGGATACTAAGAAGCTGGGATTAGGACCTAAGTAACATGTCAAGTGAGTCTTACTTACCTACTTTGGAAAATTGGAAGGATTGATCTCAAATTCTCAATTTGTAGCTAACCTCTAAAAATCAGATTATCTGACAAGTCTTGTCCATGGTGGCTTTCCTGCTTGACTGGAGCCCACATTGTCTAGATCTCAACTTCTTAAATACTGGGTCACACCCTTTGGCTTTGTCATTTCTGGCTCTGCTTTCCCTTCAGCTGAACTGAGGCTGGCTGCCATTTCCATAAAGAACATGGTTGAAAAATGTGTGAGCCCTGGGAAAAGAAGGAAAATGTGCAACGCATAAAATGTTATTTTCTTGATCCTCAGACTCCAGTCAGCTTGGATAATTTGGATAGTAGACCTGCAAGGTTCATCTTTGCCTTGACTTTCCTGGATACTCAAGGTTGACTAAGCATCTTCACACTATGGAGGACTAGTAAATTCCTTGTTGAAATGTAGAACTTCACCGATGCCCCAGTTCTCAATGCAACATGCGCACTTTGCACTGTCTCATGCTGTAAGCACAGATTAGCAACTGATGCCTGGAACATGTGGCTCAGATCTGACACCAATGTGTGTTATGAATTCAATATTCATACTATACACATGAAGTTTTCTGCTCTTTAATTACCCAAACAAAGGCCTATAATAGTTTTCTTTCATCACTCCTTGGCATCAAAGTATCAAAATATTACCTTTTAAATTATATTGTTTTAAAACCTTTGATGAAAAAAACTTGTTTGAGTTTGATGGTAAGTTTTGTAGGGAAATCATTTAGATGAATTTGGGGATAGGACAGAATTTCCAACAATCCCTAAAATAGCCCTAAACATTCTTCTGTTTTTGGATTATACAAGTATGTGAAGTAGCATTAACTGAATTGATGACTATAAAGTCAAGAGTCTGACCAATGCTGAAGAAGCTTTGTGTCCTGCAATATCAAATTTTCAGCTAAAATTTAATTAATTATGTAAAATATACACACCCATTTCATTAGATCTAAGTTTCTTTTCATTGTTCATAAATAGTAAAAATTGAGTGTACACCAAATGATTGGTTTAAAATAAATTTAAAGTATTTGTCATTAGTTTATATCTGATTTGTATATATAATTTCTATATCTATACACCTAAAAGTTATATAAAATTTTCTCTGGAGAAATGGGGTCATTTATAGAAAGTTAAGAAGATTTGACTCAGTTTTTGTTGTTCCCTATTGTTTCCTAAACCAAGGATGGTTGTCAAATGCTGTCTGAGCTTGACTTGTTGGAAAAGATGCTGACCAAGAAGGGTCAGGGGTCAAGAAAAATGCAAAGACATAGTTTCTTTTTAAATTAGCATACCTACACATGTATTCTTTATACAGGTAGGGAATGTACCTTGCTCATATCTGCTAATCACTGTCATGCCCCTCCTCTTTCATTTGTGTTTTTCACTTCCCAAAGAGTTCTCTTTCCACTCTTAGCCTCTATCAGTGTTTAGAATCTAGACTCTGCATGTGATAAGTGTTTGTCTTTCTGACTCTTGCTTATTTTGATTGACAGGAACGAGCCAGGTCCTTTGCAGGACAGAGGATGAAGGGTGAGTGGAGTATCTGCTTGAAATAACATTGACAACGTACACCCTAAGAAGACACCTGCCTTACAACAGTCAAATCATATCTTTGACATTATCATAGAGGTTCATAGTCTCCTCCATGGGAGATCCTTGAGTCATGGTTTGAGTTTCTCTTCATTACTTCTCAGTGTCACGAATCCTAAAGATTTGGATCTTCCATCTTGGTTCTGGTATCACATTGTGTTCTACCAAAAGACCCAGGAAATAGATGCCAGATTCTGAGAAGGCTGGGTAAGGCTTTGCTATGGGAACTAACTCAAACACTAGATATAATATACAAAAATGGAGGAAGTCCCTGTATATGGTTGAAAGAGGGGAGGAAAAGAGGATTGGAGAACTGAAGTACTGAGTGCCCAAGCATGCTTCTTGAACCTTAGAAGCGTCAGTCCCTCCTTGAAGGTAGTCTTGATCTTCAGGGAAACCTTCATACCTTACTCAGTTCCCACTCACTGGACAGATGGAAGCCAAAGGCGTGCAAGAGTACTCATTCTTTTCCTGCTTTTTCCCCTCCCTCCTTCCTTCCCTCTCTCTTTCTTTCTCACTCCTTCCTTCCTGCCTCCCTCTCTTCCTTCCTCCCTCTGTCTCTCCTTCCCTCACTCCTTCCTTCCTTTCTCTTTCTCTCCCTCCCTCCTTCCTTCCTTCTTCCTTTCCTTCTTCCTTTCTCTGTCTCCTTCCTTTCTTCCCTTCTTTTTGAGACAAGATCTCTAAACAGTCCTGACTAGCCTCACACTGAAGCTCTCCCTGTGCCTGCATCTGAGGTTCTAAGATACTGGTGTGTACCAGCACCCCTGGAACGCACATCATTTTGAGGGGTTTTATTTATTTGTTTGTTTCATTGGTTTCTTGATGTTTTAGAGACATGTTTTTATTTATCTGGCCTTGTGGGTCTAATTTGGTTGGGCACATTGAGAGTGTGAATGAATAAATGAATAGTTTTATATAAAAAAATAAGTTGGCTACAGATACTTCGGTTAGTTTCTGAGTCCTAACTCTATTGTTCTGCATGTCTGTTTTTATGCGCATAGTATGTGATTTTGCATATGGTAGCTTCATAGTCCAGTAATGAGACACCTTTAGATTTGATTTGTTCTTTTTGCTCAGAGTTATTTTGTCTATTTGAGGGTTTTGTTATTCTATATTAATTTCAGGACTATTTTCTTTGTTCTGAGCATGTCTTTGGTAATTTTGATAGGCATCACATTGAATTTTATATCATGTTAGATGGAGTGGACACTTCAGTAATATTCTTTTTTAATGAAAAAAGTTGGTATGCAATCTATTCTGATCAGGCTTTCCTCTCCCTCAAGTCCTCTCAGATCCCCCCTCCTCACCCACCCACACCTTTTTCTCATTCTTTAGGAAAAAAAAAACATGAACATGGGACATTTTCTATTAGTTTGTGTCTTCTTGAATTCTTTTCATCGGTGTTTTATAATTTTTGATGCAGAGATCCTTCATTTCATTGACTAGATTTGCTTCTTAGTGTTTAGTGGTATTGTATATAGACTTGCTTGTTTTATTTTCTGGATAATTACACTATTGATATAAAATATTATTGATTTAACATACTTTGAGGAAAAGACAGTCTCTTCAGTAAGTGATACTGTGGAATTTGGACATCGGTATTTGGAAGAATTAACCTAGATCCTTATCTCTCACTACACAAAAGTCAGCTCAAAAGGTTTAAATGTAAGACTCAGTTTATACGAAGAATATGTAAGGAACTCAATAAAAGAAAATGGACAAAAATCTAAATAACCATCACGGAGACTAATAGATACAAATGGCAGATGGTACAGGACAAAACATTCAACTTGAGTCATCAGGAAAATGGAACTCAAAACCACAATAACATATATAACCACTTTTATAAAAATATTAAAGGGAAGTTCCAGGGAAAGTATGAAGAAAAGAGGATCCTTACATGTTGTTGGTGGGCATGTAAGTTAGCATCTGTGGTAAACTCTGGAGAAGTTTCTCAAGGAAACTAGATGGTAATTACTGGGTGGTCTTCCTGTCTCACTATGGATATATACCCAAAGGAAACTAAATCAGTGGCTCCAAGAGATTTCTGCAGTGCTATTCATAGAAGCCGATAAGTGGCCACCAAGAAATGAGTAGATAAGAAAATGTGGCACACACATCTGAGCATCATTTAACCATAGATAGAGGGCATGGCCGAACAGGAAAGACACTGTGCCTAGCAAGAAAGTCAAGCACAGAAAGATAAATACTGTGTGATCTCACTGCTGTGTAGAATGTAACAAACACTGTTGTCATAGAAGCATGGAGCCAGTCTGGGGAGGACACAGTGGAAGAGGAAGACGCAGAGGTTCTGAGCAGGCACAAAGTTACAGAGAGGAGAATTTCAGTTGCACAACATGGTGGCAATGTGTCCAGTATTTCAAATAGCTGGAAAAGAGGGAATTGCATATTTTGAAAAAATAGATGACAAATGCTTGAAGTGGTAGAATGTTACTTAGCCTGTAATCAGTGTGTGTGTTTGTGTGTGTGTGTGTGTGTGTGTGTGTAGACATAGACACACTTTTATGGCCATACAAGTAAATGAGTATTGTGTATCTCCTTGTAAAAAAAAAGTGAAAAACTAAAAGACCAGTTACATGAATGGATGTAGGAAGAAGTAAGAATAATTCAAAAAAGTTTAGATTTTTTTTTATGGTGAGAAAAAGGCATATACTTGGCTGCAGAGGTTCAGCTGTTCCTGTATAGATCACTCAAAAGCTGAGCTTGATAGGATGGGGGTCAGGAGGTCCCGTGGTGACCTGGAGAGACAGGCAGCTGGACTTAGGTTGTGAGAGAAGCCCCCTCTGCTCAGGAATGCTGCCACAGACACAGGGGCCTCCCTCCCTCCCAGGGAGCCCCAACTCTACCCACTTTTTGTTTCTATTCTCTTTTGTTAAGTTAGTGGAATAAACTGATAATTAAGCAATTAAACATCAAAGGGAGGCTCTGACAGCCCTGGAACTTGTTCAAAAAACCCAGTAAGGAAGCTACTGTGAAGATAAAGGCCTGCCAAGCTGAGACCACCTTGTAGTGGGTGCTCAGGTCCCAGGAGACCAAGGCTCCGCATGGCCCAGGGCAGATGTCAGGGTTGCTCTCGTGTGGCGGCATGAACAGGATCAACTGTCCCCTGACCTTCCTAGGGCGTGGCTTCCTAGATCCAGCATCTTCACAGTTGCAAGAGTGTGCTAGCATGGAGACATGCATCTTAGGGTAGTGTGTGAACAATTGTGTCAGGTGGGAAGGAGGATTGGGCTGTGGCAGTAGGCTCCAAAAATCTCTTCCTGCTGAGTCATTTGTTATCAAAGCACTGAGATCATAGATGCTTAAAGTGGCTAAGTCAGTAAAAACACCATTAAACACTCCGAATCAAGCACCTGTTTGTTAGAAACATTCTATGGACCAAGAATACTGCGACACGGGAAACAAATATGGTCACAGGAAGTTTCATTTTCTAGTCAGTGGTGACAAAGCATAAACAACTTAATAAGTAAAGAACCCAGCATATCAGAAGGTAACTCATGCTGTGCAGAAGAGCAGGGGAGAGCAGGGACACAGATGATGGAGGTTGTGACTCCTAATAGGGAGTATGAAGAAACTGCAGCATTAAGGAAACCAGGTTGGTGAAGGTTCCCACTCCAGCTCAGCTCCCCAGCAAAGCCTGCCTTAGCCCCTTCCCACTGTCTGAAGTTTGTCCAGTGGTTTCTGTTTCTTGATGTTCTCCTTCCTGAGTACCTTTAGCATAGCTTTCACCTGTGCCAACCTGTGCACACTGCTCGCCTGCTCAGAATCCCAAGATGATCCCGTATGATGAGTAGACTAGGAATGGAGTAAGAAGTGGGGAGTTGGCCGGGTGGGGTGGACCAGATGGAATAGGCGATGGATCTAACATAGATCCATCCACCACTTAGGAAGCTTAGAGAAATGTGGGCAGACCATTGTTAGATGTAAGATATTGTTAAATGAGTTTTGAAAGATAGGCAGGTAAAATCTTGTTTTAAAATTGGCAGCCAATGAAAATAATTGTAAGCATTAAACAGGCCAAATCAAACATGTCTGTGAGCTGAATTTGTGCCTCTAGGGTCACTAGTTTGCTAGTGAGAGGTTGAGCACAAAACATAACCTCTTTACCAGAGCCTCTTCCTGTCTGCACAGATTTAACCTCTGTAACATCTCTGCTTTGGCTCAGCACCTCTCCAAACACACAGATTCTGGGGTTCAGATCCAGTGAATTCTTATTTACAAGGCTCAGCACTTCCAACACACTGGTTGTTGGTTTTTTCCCACTCTATAAAATGGTAAACTCCTACTCCTACCAGACCCAGCTCAGAGTTACCTTCCTTGAGACTCTTTCCTTTCCCTCCCAGGCAGAGATGATTTCACCTACTTCAGATGCTTAATGGGCTGAGGCAGATGTGCTTACTGTCAGGCATGGTATGTTACATGGTGAAGCTTTAACAAGTCTGGCTTCTGCACTGACTTGGAGCCCTCTTGAATCAGGGCTAGTGGTTTTTGCCTGTCTATATTTTACATCCTTCATGGAGCTTTCTAAGATGTGCTCTGAGAGAGCAGCCTAGTACAGATCAGGCGCTTAGGCTCCAGAAACTGGACTGAAGTCATGGCTCTACCATTCACGTGTCCACTGCTCACTAACTTCACCTGAAGAATAGGGGTGAGCTCAAAGGAACTATGTCCATGAAAGCATAGGTGTTTGTTTGTTTGTTTAGGACAGAGTTTTGATATGTATCCCAAGTTGCTCTTGAACTCATTCTGTATCCCAAGGTGGTTTTGAGCTTGTGGTAATGTTCCTGTCTCAGTCTCATGAGTGCTGAGATTACCGGTATATAATTCTGATGACCGAAAAATGAATTCTCAAACAGGCTGAAGGGGAAAACCCATTTCCAGTGTGAGTAGGGTATCTTAGCTTTCCAGGCTGTCCTTTAAAACTGTGCTGGTTTGAATATGTTTGGCCCAGGGAGTGGCACTATTAATAGGTGTGGCCTTGTTGGAGAAAGTGTGCCATTGTGGGGTGGGCTTTGAGACCTTCTACCTAGCCATGTAGGAGATAGTCTGCTCCTGGCTTCCTTTGGATGAAGATGCAGAACTTTCAGCTCCTCCAGCACCTTGTCTGCCTGGATGCTGCCAGGCTTCCTGCCTTGATGATAATGGACTGAGCCTCTGAACTGTAAGCCAGCCCCAATTAAATGTTGTTCTTTATGAGTTGCCTTGGTCATGGTGTCTTCACAGCAATGGAAATCCTAAGACAAGAACTTAGAGACAGCTCTATACTGAAAGTATATCTCCATACTGCATGAAAGTCAGGCTCTAGGCACAAACTCTCTAGTGGAACAGGAGCTCCTCAGGTAGAATCTGTCCTTCTCTACCCAAACCCTCTCCTCTTTCTGCCCAAACACAACTATGTTCGTAGCTTTATACAACTCTCTTATATAATCTAGAATTTTTGTTCTATTTAGTAGCACTAAAGCCACAACCCTTAAACTCTGATACCTAACCTCTAATTTCATAACAGTTGTTAAGATGAGCTATCAGAGGATCAGCAATGGCATGCAGTAGCTTTGTTCTGCCGCTTAGTAGAGCAAGTGATGGGTCTGGGTCCAGACCGCACTTTTACCTTCTTCACCAGCCACTCACAATGAGCAGGTGTCTGGTGGCCTTTCCCCTCACACTTGCGTTGTTGTGTAGGGAGCTGAGCCATGGTGCAGATTCTTAGAAGAACATTGCATGTTTGCAAGCATGAGTCATCAGGAGAGCAGCTTTGCTGCGTTGAGAATGTGTTAAGTTCCCATGGATATCATCATGCTATACCCTAAACCTAACCATATTTGCAAGCATGAATCACTAAAATAGCAGACTTGCTACATGAAGAATGTACAAAATTATCACGGATACCATAATGTTGTTCCTCAAGTTGTAGCAAAATCAATAGAGGCTTGGTTCCTCCTAGTTCCGGAAGGAAGAAGTTCAAGTTAAGGGCAAACTCCTACTGTAGGCTCTTAGGAAAAATCCTTCCCAGACCTCCTGTACCTGGCATTGGTGGCTATTGGGAACCCTGCCTACCTAGGGTGTACCCCAGCCTCTAATTCAACCTTCACAGAATTCTCTAGATATCAAATTCTTGTATCCCCTAAGGCTACTTATCATTATGAATCTAGGGCCCTCCTAACCCAGTGTGATCTGCTTTGAAGATCCTTGATTTAATTACATCTTCAAGGATATTTCCTGCAAGTTTGTCTTTACAGCACATTGATCATCTTAGGTGGGATTATTCCTCTCCCTTCCCTTCTGCCTGTTTCTCTTTCTTTCTCCTTTACCTTTATCTTTTCCTTCCCTTCTGCTCCCTTTCCCTCCCCCCTCAGTTCGCCTTCTCTTTCCCTCTCCTCTCCTCTCTTCTTCCCTCTCACTTCCCCTTTTTCTCCTTCTCCACTCCCTCTCTTCTTTATGTTCCCTTCCTCCTTTCCTCCCCATCTCCTTTCCCTTTCCTCTTTCCTTCTTTTCTTCTGAAACTTTAACTTACTGGAGAACTCTACAGAAGACCTGCTTCCCTTGGAGTGAGAGTCTGTGCCTCTCCTGGTCTGGACGGATGCTTGAAACTGTATGGAAAGATCTTGCCAGGATTCCTGCTGTGTAGGTCACTGCTCACCCACAGAGACTGCACTTGCTTTGTATAGCAGCTTCTGTGGAGGGGAAAGCCATCCACCCCAGACTCCAGACTCCTAGAACCACAGAATCTAAAATGAGACCCCACACTATTGAAGCAACTCAGCAGTGATCAGTAAAGGTGGGTGCTGGTCCCCAGACCCCAACCCTGAAAATGGTGAGTGCTGATGGAGGCTGGAGGCTGGGAATGAGCCTTCTTTTCATGGCATACCTGAAAGTCATCCCATTTTGATGAGTGGGCAGGATCTTACTCCACTGGAGTATGACAGGAACACTTTTGTGTGAGGAGTCCTCAGGACCTCAGACTGCTACAGTCCACTGAGCACTGTTCCTGTGATTGCTTGAGAAGTTAGGTTATGTAGCAGTTGAAACCTCAGATTTGGAGTTTAAGTAGCAGCTCTGCCCTGATTGGGTAGCCACTGGCTGGGTGCTCTGACTCTGATGGGTGGCCACTGGCAGGGTGCTCACTGGTCTTCTGTTCTTGTGCACAATAGTGCAAAGAACAGCAGAACTCACTAAGCAGGATTTGGACAATTGAGGGTAAACTGAAGAATTGCTAGAATGTAATTCTTCCCTATAAAATGTATCATTCCTCATCAGAGCCTCACAAAAGTTAAGAATAAGAACACTGGCAGAAGTGGTGTTAATTTCTTCACTGACTACATTTTAATCTTAAGCACTACAAATGCCTCCTGATGAAGGATGGGAAAACTTGAGCACTCATGCATCTAATGCCTTGTCTCCAACTCTCTTGAATTGTTAATTACATTTTTAGTTGGATTTCATTGCCATTTAACTTAGTTTGTTCTTGGGATGCTGATGTCATAGCAACTGAGTAAACTCAGTGATAAGAAGGCTGTCCACTGTAGTTCTGCGTTCTTCAGTCTCTTGTTTTGCTCTAACTGGTGGGGTTTTGCTTTGTTTCATTTTCTGAGACAAGTTTTCTCTATGCCTTTTAGGTTGGCCTTGAACTCACAATCTCCTATCTCAGCCTTCCAAGTTCTGGGATTACAGTCGTGTTCCTCCCTACCTGGACTGGAAGCTGTGGAGTCACACTTTTTTTTTTTTTTTTTTTGCTTATAGAGTGAAATCTTTCTTTTTGTTGAAACCCTGTAAGGTGTAAGGCATGTGCTGAAGTTGTTTGCTTACATCGCTCTTCCTGGAATGGAATGTGTGTTCTCATTCTACGGACTCAGTTCTGTCGATTGTAGGAATTTTTCTTCTAATGTATTTAGAAGAATATGTAATTCTTTTTCCTGGTGGTTTTGTTGGATTCTGTGCTACAGCTACATCAATTATCTTCCCACTGGTTTGTCTTTGCTCTGCCCGATCACCTAATACCTGACTCTAAATACTTTGATCTCACAGCCGTATCTTTGTATTTCAACTGTAATTATGTCAACATTCCCTTCTGTGTTAGGAAATCAATTTTCAACTCTATTTTATTCTTCAGTGGCTTTGACCCTGAGCACTGATTCTTTTTTAGGCCAGAATGATATCTTCTTGCCATGGTATCCTTGATGTATAATGAAGTATACCACAGGCAAGAGTCACGCTTCAGCCCAGCGAACTTTGGACCATCCTTTATTAACCCTCTGCCTACAATCAGCATACCTCAGTACAACCTCTGTACATTCCCCTGCACAATACCCTCTGCCTGCCCTCTGCATGCCCTCTGAACACCCTCTGCATGCCCTCTGCACACTCTCTACACACCTTCTGCCCACCCTCTCTCTGCTGCCCTCTGCACACCCTCTTTTCACATCCTCTGTACACACCCTGTGCACACTCTGTTCACACTCTGTGCACACCCTCTTCACACTCTATATAACCTCTGCACACCCTCCGCACACCCTCATCAGTGGTGGTGCAGATCATGGTTGGGAAGAGGCCACCAGCATCTTAGATGTAGAGCTGCATGGGATCTTAGTTCTCTAGCTGCATGTTTCTCTTGGCTTCTGATTTCTATGTTGGGGACCACAATCTCAAAGCTTTACAATCACAGTGAAAGCACAGAGCAAGGGAACCCCATCTTAACATCTCACTTCATTCTGTGTAGATTGCTCAAGACCACTGTGATCCAGAATGTTTTATCTCCTACTTTCTGAATTCTGTTAGGTACCAGAAAGATCCTAAACTCTAAGCAATGCCACTAAAGTAGGAAGCACCTCATCAGCTTTGCTCAGACATTCATGAATATGATGGTTAACCTTGATCATCTTCTTGATTGGACTGAGAGGTGCCCAAGAGGTTAGTCAAGCACACAGATGTCTGAATTTTCTAGAGAGGATAGATTAGGTTGATGACCTGGGAGGAATAAAGGGGGATAGAGGAGGAAGCCTGCACAAAGCCTTCTGTGCCGAGGGAACCTTCTCTGGCTTCCAAACAGCATGATGTTCATTACCTCAAGCACCATGCCCGAAGCCATGAAGAATCTGGGACCTTGAGCCAAAATAGCACCCCTCCCCATCCCAAATGTGCTGTGATTCAGTAAAGCTGCTGTGGCTGGGACTCTGTGCATTATGATGAACCTTGAAATCTGGCTCCTTTCTGTTTTCCTAGTATTCCGTTTCACAAGTAACAGAAGGCCACCTGGATGTCTGGGCTATGGTACTCTATCCCACTGGCACATGACCTTTCTTCCTGGAGATGAGCATGTTTTTAATTATTTTCTTTTTTTGAGTTCTCCCTCCCTCTCTTCCTTCCTCCCTCTTGCCCTCTGTCTCTCATCTTGTCTTTTCTGCCTCTCATTTTGCACATTGGATTCACCCCTCATGTCTCTGAGGGATCATTCAGCTTACCAAAATATCTATTACAACACATTTTCCATTGAAGGTGATGCCCAGATGAGAGCCGGTCCCTCATGGCCCTTCATGGGAGGAGCAAAAATACCAAAGAAACAATTTTCTCCAGTATTCAGACATTCCACATTACAACATGGGAATGGGATGTTCAAGAAGGTGAAAAGAAAATACATCTATGCAAAAAGTTCAGGCAGCAAGCCCTAGACAGGAAACCCAGGAATCTGGTTTACCTGGGAAGCCTTGGAGGCTGTTTAGGTAATATCCTCATGCCTTTTGCAGGTAGAGGTATAATTGTTCCATTATGTTTTCCTGTGAAGTGTGAAAACTCTCTTTACCAATCCTCTTAAATTAGTTAAATATAATATTCAGCGAGACAGGAGACAGAGCAATGTTAATTGAAAGTGGAGAGGTGTTTATAGGTTGATGTGGTGCAGCCAACTGTGACTAAAATTAATGTCTGGGGGTTCCTGAAACTGTGGGACGCCCTCAAGTTTATCCTGTATTTCCAATAACATATCCTGGCACCCAGAGAGTCTTATTCGGTGCATCACGATTCCAGCCTTGGAGAAGATTTCTTTAAAATAGGTCTGAGAATTTTAATTACATTCCATTTGTAAATTTCTTTTTGCCTCATAAGGATTTGAGCACAATAGGAAATTTTTCTGAAAGTTCAGCTTACAGCAAGTGAGCTGTTGGTAAACTGGTTGCTCAGACTGTTTGCGACTACCTAAGAGCTCCTCCATGCTGGGCCTGCTCTCTTTTGGGCCAAACCGCAGTTGGATTCCTTTAGACTGTAGCAAAATGGAACTTGTAGGACAAAGACTGGTCAAAGGGCTTGATTCTGCCTTTTCTTTAGTCATTGACACTGACGGCAGTTCTCTATGCTGTTGCTGCTTGCCAGTAAGTTCCTTGACTGGTGAACAGTGCTAGGATTCATTACTCACTTAGCTGAGAGAGTAAGAGCCAGGTCTGTAGCCAGAGACCCCTGTCGGAGCCCATCTAGCAGAGCATGACCAAAGACGGTCAGCCATCTCTGAAGTGTGAGCAGACCTATTCTGAGTCCTTCCTTTTGTTTTGCTAGAATAGAAATTATGGGGCCATGCTGGCTTCCAATCATGTTTGTTTATGTCAGATCCACAGCTCAATGGGTTGTGACTCTTCTTTTAAAAATAGCCTTGCTGGTCTGGAGGACACAAAGGAGCCCAGGAAGGGAGAGAAAGGAGAGGTGGCTTTGTTCTTTCTCTGCTGGGTGGATGTCTTTAAAGCTTGGATTTGAAGCGGAAACAGAGCTATTAGCATAGCTTGATTAGGATCAGTGGCTAAAAACCACTGTTGATATACTATTTATTTCTCATAGACAAGAAAATTGTTATATAGTGATGTCCTGTGCCCAGTGGGATATTGTGCCCAAAGGTACAGAGGCTACATCCCTCCAGCTCTGCACTGACTTTAGTGTTATGCTTAGAACAAGGGCATTTCTTTTCCTCTAGGTGGGCTGATAGACAAACAGGTTACTGATGCAACCCACTTGGGTCATTATATCAGCTAGACTTCTATTTCTGAAATGTTTTTATACTTTAGACTCCAAAATATTCTCCTATCAACATTTAATTCATTCCCTCACCCTGCCTAAAGAAATCTCTCTTCATTAGTAACCTAACCTAATTCCCAATGCCACTTCTGAGGGCATTTTATTTTTTGCAGAGACCTACACAGAACCTTTATTTATTTATTCATTTTTAACCTGTCTTAGCTGGAATGTAAAACTCACTTTCTATGTTCACACTGGGTCACATGTGTTTCAGTCATGACCTGTCACATGTCAATCATTGGGTAACTGAATATGAAATTCTCACTGAGGAGACAGGAGGGAAGAAGTAAAAGCATTTGAACAGAAAGCAAATTCCATGGAGGGAAATGGAGAAGTTTTGGGAAGGCCTTAGAGAGATCCTTTGAGGGGACACATGCTAGGAAGCCCAGGGCTGGGTCAGTGACATGTATACAAGGGCCTACTGAAGCCTAAGAGATGGGCACCCAAAAAAAATAAAACTGTCAGAGACTCCAATAATCCATTGCAGGAATAGCATTGTTTATCATTAATTCAAAAGCCACATTTCTCATCTGCAGCAGTACAAGTCTAAGGTCATAACCAGCTTCTCTTCACTCAACAGCATTGGGTGGTAGAGCCTAGACAATTGTCCATTGAAAACTCCTTTCATATAAGAGAAGGAGCCACCTGGATTGCCCCAAGAGATATCAAGAAGAAATCCTTTACCTGCTGTTGTTTTTATCAACATGATGGACCAAATATTTATTTAGCTTCCTGTGTCCCAGGCCAACCCACAGGCTTCTTACTGTACCTCATACTCCCAGGCCATTGCTATAACCATTTCTCAGTAGAGCAACCAATACCTTTCCTTGTGTTTTCTCTGAGCACTGGGCAGGCCACCACTCAGGCTCACTATATATTTATGTTTAGCATGGCTATTCTTGGAGTTAGATTTAGTGTCTCAACTCAAATGATGACAAAGATACAAGGACAGAAACATTGCTAATGTCTTCTATGCTCCCCTATTCCAGATGTCCTTTAGGTTATCTTGGACAGGATTTGGCATGTTTAAGAATTCAATCTGTTTCTTGTCCTTGTGTATAAGAAGATTATTTTGAGTCCTCTCAAATGTCTTCTCAGTAGTTACTCTGTTTCACTGATGTGAAAGAAGTCTGTTTATCATTTATCCTTCAGGGTCTTAGCTATCCCATCTCTTGCTCCAGGAATGTATTGGTGAATGGAAAGGGTTTTCAAAATTATTTTTGCTAATAACTTCTCTACTGCAGGTATGTACCCTACTTCTAGTACATTGTTCCCAAAGGCCTGTCTCTGTTTGAAATTAGACATGGTATGAGAGGAGCATTTGAGAATTTTCTTTTTTCTTTTAAAAGAAAAAAAGATTAATTTATTTTATATATGTGATTACAGTGTAGCCGTCTTCAGACACACCAGAAGAAGGCATCAGATCCCATTACAGATGGTTGTGAGCGACCATGTGGTTTCTGGGAATTAAACTCAGGACCTCTGGAAGAGCAGTCAGTGCCCTTAATCACTGAGCTAGAGAATTTTCTTTAGTCTTATCTCCTTTACCCTACACAGGCAGCCTTGAGTGGTGCAATGTCTAACTTAGGCTCTGCTATCTACAAGTAGACTTTCTACCCTGTATTTGGTATTCTGGGGCCCAATGAAATCAAAGAGAAACTGTTGCAAGGGTGCAAGTGAGCATTAGAAAGATCTAGTTTCAAATCCCATAATATAAACTAGATTTGTGGCCTCAAGCCCCAGTTTCCTTACCTATAGAGTAGAACTAGAACCTGTGCAAGATATAGCCTCAATGTAGTGATGAAATGATGTAAATGCATCCAGCATTGAGGTCACAGGAGGGAGGATGATGATGGTGTTGATGACGATGATGGTGGAGGCAGTGACAATGGTGATAGTGATTGTGGTAGTGATGATGATGATGTTGATGGTGACAGTGATGATGGGGTGGAATTGGTAGTGATGATGTTGACAGTGATAGAGTGATTGTGGTGGTAGTGATAATGGTGATGATGATGGTAGTGTGATGGTAGTGGTGGGTGATGGTGATAGTGATAGTGACAGTGATGATGATCGTGGTAGTGATGATGACGATGTTGATGGTGGTAGTGAGAGTGATAATGATGGTGGTAGTCATGGTAGTGGTGGCGGTGGATGATGATGGTGGGGGTGATGATGATGGAGATGGTGATGATGATGATGGTGGTGGTGGTGGTGATGATAATGAAACAGGTGTAGTCTTATTACCCAGTTTCCTTTGACCACTGCTCTCAGTAGGCCACTCTGCTTTTTGCTTATTTCTTTTCTGACTTTTCTATACCTATTCCTCTGTTTTTCCTATTGTCCTTGGGTCAGCTGCCCTAATTTAAAACATGCCTCCATCACTTCAGGTACATTACAGCCTGTGGTCCCCGAGGCTGATTCTGACCCTAGTGCAGGTGCACAGATTCACCTGCTGCTCAAGGCCAGGGCCATTTCCTGTTCACTGCTGCTCCTCGCTGCCACTCTGATATGTTTGGATCTCCTTGTATATCTGATGCTGCTTCTCAGGCATTGCAGTGGGGAAAACTCAAGGTCAGAGAAAACAAACACATAAAATCAATTTTACCTTGGGAACTAACTCTTCTACAGAGCAGCTGTCTGATAGTCATCGCCTTGGCCCTGGCTCAGTGTTCAGTGCAATGGCAATGCTGTGAGGACGGCTGCTCCCAGGATCCGTGCAGGGGAACACATCACAAACAAACCCATCCACCAGAGAGTTTGTGCACATGCATATCCATATGCACTCATGCAAGAAATGGCTTTCATCCCCACCCCCTTCTACCTTGTTCTCTGCTTTGCTCTGTGTTTTCTTTTTTCTCCTCTGCCCTGATTTTCTGAGCCGTCTCTCTGGTTTTTCTTTGTTTCCTCCCTGTCTCTCCTGAGCTTTCCCCTTGACCCCTTCTCTCCAGCTCTCTCTGTTCTGTTTTCTTTACTTCTCTGCTCTCTCGTACATTCTTTATCTCCCCTCCCCTCTTCTCCAGTCTTTGTTTTTTCTTCATTCCTCTCTGTCACATACTGTCTCCTGAGGATAGTAGCTGTTTCTATTTCAACAACTATCATGGTTTTTCTTAAGTGTAAAGGGTCCTGGATTTTCTGGCCTAAAACTGGTGTGTTCTGATTTGACTTGGCTACACTGGGCAATGGGTGGTGGTGGTGTAGTTGTGTGTGAAGTCAAGATTGGGGGGAACAGATTTTCATCTTGCAGAGAGGGACAGACATGTCCAAGAGCATTTTGGCATGGTGTGGGGGACTTGGATACATGGGAGAACTGAGTGTGGATGGCTGCCTTCTGGTATTGCCTCACGCACATCAGTCTACATATTCAGCCATCTTCCCACTTGTGAAGCTACTGAGAGTCCATACTAAAAATGCTGCCCCAAAATTTGCTTTGTTTCAAGGATGAGGTAGGATGGTATGGACTTTGAGATCAGCTCAATTTTTTAAACAGTTGTTTAATCTTTATGTGCCTGTCTTTGTCCCTTCTCACCATCTGGGAGATCCTACTAGCATGGCTATTGATAATGTATCCCGTGTTCACCCTTAATTTTAGAATCTGTGCTTCATTTGTTTGAATGATCTCTCTCTCTCTCTCTCTCTCTCTCTCTCCTCTCTCTTCTCTGTGTGTTGTGTGTGTGTGTTTGTGTGCATGTTTGTGTGTGTGTGTATCATATATATGTATATATAATAGATAAGTATATATAGTTGTCTGGGTCTGTTTTTATAGTGTTGGAATTTTATTTAGAAGTAATATCTCCTTTAGGAGTACTACTGTTGAGCTGGGGTGATTACTCAATTGGGAGGTGCTTGTCATGTAAGCATGAAGATTGTGTCTGAGCCCTGGCACCCACATAAACAAAGTAAAACCAGTGTTGCAGAATACAGCTAAACCAGTGTTGGGAAGAGGAAGATCCCAGTGACTGCTGGCTAGCCAGTTTAATGAAATTCATGTGCTGCAGCTTCACTGAGAGAGTATCTGTCTGAAAATATTGCATGGAGAAGAATAGAGAAAGACACTCAGCATTGACCTCTGGCTTCTACATGGACTCTCACACATGTACTGTGTTTGTATACACACACATACATGCATGCACGCACACACACACACACCACACACACACACACACACACATAAACAGAGTAAAACTATCTTTGTAAAGGCCACTTCATCACCAAAGAAGAGGGGAGCCATGTAAACACGCCTATTGGAACTTTCTAAAGGTATATTCCCATGTTAATGACAGTCCTTTTTCAGGAGAGGCAGGCACAAAGAAAGCAATCAGCCACACAGCCAGGCTTGACACTAAGTGGACTTGTGTTCAAGCTGCAGCCTTCTCTAAGTTGGTGCTAACTGGAACTTTCTTCACAGAAGACTGGCCCTGGTTTTCCACCTTTTTTGACCTGATTAAAGAAAGAGATCAAAAGGAAGTTAAGCTCCCTGGTTGGAACACTTATCGCTATACTATTGGAAATCAGCCTGGGTCTCTGATGCTTAGAGGCTACAAGCTGGCAAAGTTTGTTAAAGAATGAGAGCCCCAGTGACCTTACATTCTAGGCACTTTCTCTCTTTCACACTAACCACTTATCCATATCTTCTTTATGGCCCTGAACCCTGGATACTCTGAGAACTGTGTGTGTCAGATCCCACCACAAACATGCAGGGGATTTTTAATTAATTCTTCTGATGAGACCTATTGCAGATTATGGCAAAGAACTGCTTCTGTTTCTGAATGAAGGAAACACAAAATAAGAGCTCTCTAACAATATTGAAGTACTGGGTTCCGTGAACAATAATCTTAGCAACTGAAACATAGAGAAAGAGGTGGGGTCACATGCCCATTGATACAGCATTTTGATGCCCGTGTGTTCAGTTCCCTCCCACTTTCCCCAGCATGCTCCTGTCGTGGGGAAAGTGGGCCTAGACTAAGTGCAGCCTGAATCTACTCCAAAGAATGAGTAAGTAATTTTCAAGCCTGGATGTGGATGGTCCTGTATTGAGCCTCCCATCCCTGTCCCATTTTAAGGCTGCCTGGCATGGATGGAACTCAGTATGTGGCAAGTGGTGTAATGGACGGTTTATTCAATGCATTAGTTCATTTCGGCTTTCCTGAAGCTTCATGAAGGCGTCCTCTTGTACTCTGTTGAAGCCGAGGAAGCAAAAGTACAGAGAAGACAGTGGAACAAGGCAGAGCTGAAATATAAAGGTTCACTCCCCAAGCACAAATTCCAAACTCCTAACTACTGCACCATATATACCCTCCTCCGACCTGTTGTAGAATGTTGTGATGCCACAGTGTAGTTATCCAGAGAAACACAACACACAGCAGACTTATGAAAAAACACACACACACCACACACACACATTCATATTTAATATGAAGTGTTCCCAAAAGGCTTATGTGTTTGAAAGTGTGATCCTTGGCTGATAATGCAGTTTTTGTAGGTTGTGGAAGCTTTGGGAGGTAAGACATAGCTGTCAGTCACTAGGAACAGGTCCCTTGGGACTATTTTCTCTGGCCACTTCCTGTCACTCTCTGCTTCCTGCCGTGGTTGCAAGACTTGAGCTTCTTCACTATATCTTCCCCATCACGATGTCCCAGGCCAGGTCTGGCCACTATATAGACAGTGACTAATACATATATCTTAGATTAATAAATCACTTAAATCTATTATAAAGAATTGACTCATTTGTTACGGGCCATGTGAAGTTCTACAATCTGCTGTCTACGGCTAAGGAAACTTAAGAGAGTTGGTGGTATGTTTGAAGAGCCGAGAGTCAGAGAACCAATAATATACTCCAGTTCAGTTCAAAAGACCTGAGAACCAGGAATGATGAGGGAGAAGGAGGCATACCAGCTCATAAAGTCAGATAGGTGGCAAACCCAGTCTTTTTGCTTTTTACTCTCTTTGTGTGTTCTTTCTTCTCTGGGTTGGGTGTTGCCAAGACAAGCTGGGCTTCTGCTCCCTTCTGCCTATTAATTCTCATGCTAACTACACAGATATGCTTGGGGATAATGGGTAAGCATCTTTCCTGACACCCTACAACTTTGTCAGATGGACTCCAATAGTTCAGATCTGGAATGTTTCCCCAAATGCTCATGTATTAGAGTTTGACCCCAGCTTGGTTGACTGGGAGGTGGTAGAACTTCTCAGAAGCAGAGTCACTTAGAAGGTTTTTGGAGGTCACTAGGGGAGGCTATGAAGAGGATTGTGGGAGCTCCACTCTTCCTTTCTCCCTTTTCCTGACTAGCAGAGGTGAATGGCTTTCCCTGTCACACATTCCCACCACAACGCACTGCCTCATCACAGGCCAAAAAATCAGTGAGGCTGCTCATGCTCATGACTTGGAACCTGCAAGAATGTGGGTCACATAGGACATTTTCTTTATAGTTGATTATATCAAGTATTTGATACAGTCATACAGAGCTGGCTACACACTTGCATATGGCATACTCTTAACCCCTCCATGCATTTTGAATTGAATGACCTATTAAAATGTGGACTTGAAGGTCAGGATGGAGGTACATCCTGAGAGTATGCATATATAAAATTCTACTGGGGACACTGCTGCTGCAAAGTATACTTTAGGTAGCTAGATACAGAATACTGATCTCTATTGACAAGGATGGAGGAGATACAATAAGTATCTAGGTCTCTTCAATGGTCCAGTTCAACATACAAGTCCATTATAAAATTCTGAGGCTACCTCTGACATCCCATGCACAGATTTGCTGTGGGATTGTCATCTGATGACCATCTTCAAAGCCACAATATCCCTGATGCCCTAAGACACTATACGAGTACCACCATGGAACAGCAGAGTTTTTCTATCCCTCACCCCAGCATACCAGGGACTCTTTCTCTCCCTAGCCTGTCTCCTTTTTGAGCCTTGTCAGAAGCTAGCATGTCTAGTGATGGTTACAGGACTCTAACAATGAATACACAGCCATCCGAGTCTTCACTGTCTTCCCAAATTCACCCTCTGGTTCCCACATGGGGTTAATGAGGTCTCAGTGTGGCTACCAGAGTCTTTTGCTCCCCACACATACAAAAAGAATTCTGCATCCTTCCTCTCTCTCCTGCTAGCCCTGCAGGCCTGTGGCGGTGTACCGAGTCGGCAAACCCAGCACAGCAGCCTCTGCCGCTGTGCAGAGAGGCGAGAAGGTCAGGGGTGTCTATGGGAAGGAGGCGATGCCTTCCAGGGACATTAATTTTTCAGTTTGTGTGTTCAGATGCGTGGCAGCTTAAGGCTGACAGGCTGGATTGCAGGCTTCTGTCAGGCTCAGAGCTGAACGATGGCTCTGGGTCTAGAATGTAATTTAGTTTCAAGCAGGCTCCTCTGGCTGGCTGCTGAGGCCAGCAGTGGTAGGCAGGCAGGCAGGTAGGAAAACAACACTAATGGGCTCCCTACTACTAGGGATATTGCACAAGATTTCACTGGGGGAGTCATCATCACTTTCTAAGAGGTAGTCAGCGTCACCCCCAAACTGTAAATGAGAAAGCTGAAGCTTGGGTAGGTCTTCAACATGTTGTCTAACTGTGCTCACTCCATTAGTAAATATTGATGAGAAATTACTTTATTCCAGGAAGCATAGCAGTCACTGGAGACCCAGTGCCTTAGTGGTGTGAATAGTTTTTGTCTACTGTGTTATGAAACATGATTTTTGAAATTTTATTTTTTATGTATTGTGTATGTGTGTTAGTGTTTAATTGCTGTGAAGAGATACCTTGACCAAGGCAACTCGTATAAAAAACATTTAATTGGGGATGGCTTACACATTCAGGTGTTTAGTTCACTGTTTTCATGGCAGGAAGCATAGCACGTGTAGGCAGACATGGTACTAAAGCGGCAGAGAGTTCTACAGCTAGATCTGAAGACAGCTAGGAGGAAACTACTTCTACACTGGGATGAGCTTGAGCACAAAAGACCCCAGAGCTCACCTGCACAGTGGCACACTTCCTTTAAAAAGGTCACATCTAATAGTGCAAGCATTCAAACACATGAATCTATGGGGGTCAAGCCTATACCACAGTCTCTCTGTGTATATGTCACAAACGTGAGTGCCCATGGAGGCCATAAGAGAGCATCAGATTGTCTGGAGTGGAGTTAGAGTGGTTGTGAGTTGCTAACATGGGCGTTAGGTACTGAACATTTGTCCACTGTAAGAGCAACCAGGGCTCCTAAACTCCGACCCCTCTCTTCAGCCCCACAATACCTGATTTTAAAAGTAAACCATTTAAAGCAGGGAAGATTTTATTTTATTTTATTTTATTTTATTTATTTATTTTATTTTATTTTATTTTATTTTATTTTATTTTATTGTCTCATGGATTCATTCAGTAATCACTTGGCTCTGTTGTGTCTGGGTTTGTGACAAGGTGAGACATCAAGGCAGAAGGACAAGCAGCCAAGAAACAGAGCACGAGAAGCCAGGGGAAGAACACAGTCCCTAAGAACACATCTTGTTGACAAGCTACCTTCAACTAGACCCAATGGCCTATCAAATTATGAGTCCATGGATGGATTACTGTGCTGATGAGATTAAAGCTCTCCTGACCACTTCCCCAAACACAAGCTCTGAACAGTGCTACACTAGAGAATGAACCTTCAACACAAGAGCCATTGAGGACTTTCTCAGCTCAAGTCTTTGTTACAGTTTCTATTGCTATGATAAAGTACAATGACCAAACTAAACTTGGGAAGAAATTGTTTATTTTATCTTACAGTGTATAGTCCATCATCCAAGGAAGTCTGGACAGGAACTCAAGACAGATATCTGGAGGCAGGAACCTAAGCAGAAGTCATGGAAAAGTGGTGCTAACTGACTTGCTCCCTATGGCTTGCTCAGCCTGCTTTCTTATACAACCCAATACCGCCTGACCAGGGTGACACCACCCAAAGTGCCCTCCTACATCAATAATCAATAAATAAAGGTTTATGGCTGTTATTTGGGAACTAAATGATCTAAGGTGAGATAGGAATCCTCAAATAATATTTACCTCAACAAAATATACATCAGGCTTGCCTCCAGGCCAAACTTAGGGAGGCATTTTCTCAATTAAGATCCTCGCTTCTTAGATATATCTCTGGCTGTGTCAAACTGACATTAAACTAACCAGCACAGCTCTAAGCTATCACATCTCCATATGAAAACATGCAAGAGATAGGCAATGGGCATAATTTGAGAAGCACAACTCCTTGGGGACAAGAGAAAAGATATTTGGAGAGATTTACTTTACAGAGACATTCCTAGTACCCCCTTCAAGAAGGTTCTTGACTGGGAAGAGAAAGGCCAGGTGAAGAGAATGGTCTTCAGGGTCACAGGGGGTGAGATTAGCAAAGATTCTGAGAAGTCTTGTCACCCAAGAGAAGATCTGTGTGGCTGTTTACAGAGGGCCTGGGAGAGTCAAGAGGCAGGCAGGCAGTGAGCACAAGATTTTGCAGACAATCATGGCCATCTTGGAATTGTTTGCCATAAAATCCAATAAAGTGAAGATTTCAACCCATATTTTATGATCTCAAAGCTTTAGGTTTTGCCCATGACAGTAGTGATTTTCAAAGGTAGATTTTCAAAGCAGCAGAAACCTTTTATCAATGAAACCTTATTATTACCCTCCAAAACACAAAATTCATCTGAGAGGTGTCAATCTGATTGAACCATGGTTTAGGGATCCCTGGGTCTACCAATGTTGCCTCTGACCAATGTCCTGTAACACAACAGCATCTGGTAGGCAGGGGACTAATTCCTTCACTTGGCTGTCTATCTATGTGTTCAATTGACACATGTTACCATGTTCAAAGTGTGTGTCTAGCACACGGAACAACACAATGGACAGAGATTCAATCCTTGATGTCTTGAAGGCAGCATTTTGGAGGAACAAGGGGTCACCTGAGGCTCAAGAGGTGCAGGGTGTTTAAAGTATTAGAACTCAGGGCTAACTAGATGGGCTTGGGTACCCAACCCAGACTCCTGGGAGGAAAGACTGGAAGCAGACAGCCATGCCAGACACCTTGATCTATACTGCTTCCCTGCTTCTGTCTTCTATGGAAAGCTACCACTTCCTCATTTCCGGCCTATTCCCCACTCTCTTTCAGATTCATCTTGATTGCCACCTCCTCCATGAAGCCCCCACTGTTTCCTACACTTAATGCACATTCCCCTTCTGTTTGAAGGATAGGGTAGCCATATCAAATTGGTTGCTGAGTTATAACTATGTGTCACCTGCATAGTCTGTCTAATTATTATTTAACTGTCACAACAATACAATGAGGACAGTGAAGTCAAGAGAGGTGTCACCTGGTCAGGATAATTTAACATTAAAGAGGAAACATTTGTGGTCCTTGTTGATCCTCTGAGCTATTACTAACTGCTCTGTCTCCTTGCCCTTTACCTTGCTCTTTCCATGCCCATGGTTCCCTAAAAATGTCCCACATGAGTTCGTGAACATCTATAGACGTTGAATAAGTCTTGGCACTGTCTGTATGTACCCTGTGTCATTTCCCAAAGCCCAGAATATAGTAATCTCTGTGTCGAGTTCTGTTAATGTAAATCCTATGAGTGATGTCATATGAATTCATCTTGGTCACTTTTGATAACAAATTAGTTCATTAAAAAATAACCTCCTAGACTATGTCCTGGGCCCATCTATATTACATTCCCTTCATCCTCTCCTGTACCCTCAGAGCTCACAGTGTGGCTAAAAAATCAGAGTCTAGCTTTATGAGTGGAACAAGAAGACATAGATTTTAGATGAACACTCTAAGAGGTGTGGAGGTTGGGGAAGAACATGATGTTCATGTTGAACTAGGTTTTCAGAACTCTGGTTCCCAGGGTTTAAAGGTAGACATAGAGAAACCCTCAGTTTGTCATAGTTTTAGGTAAGGCCTGAGTGCTAGGCACCTACATGCTTGGTACTATAGGTTTGATAGGACTTTGGTAATTGTCAGACATGGGACTTTCAGGTAAGTTCCTTATAGCAGTTGAACCTTGAGGAAGGTGCCAGGAGCCATGCTGTGTAGATTGCTCAAAGCACCAGATGTGCTGTGTGAGAACAATGCGGTGAATTAGAAGCTTGGTTGATTGCATGGTTATTTAACATGATGTGGAGCCTTTGTTTGTGTGTGTGTGTGTGTTTAACTGCAGATATGGAGACGAGCTGTAGCAAAGAAAGGAGAAAACTAGGACAGAAGCCTTGTCCATAGCCTAGACTAATCAATCAGATGTAAAGAGCAAGCCAGAGGTTGCAGAATGCTGGTTTGAGTAGCCTAGGGGCTGTCTCTTATGGTTGATTGGCAGCCAGGGAACCTAGACTGAGTGGAGTTGAGACCGGTAGGTTCTTCAATCACATCTTGTCATGTTCTTTCTTGGAGGCTTTCTTTGCATCTCCCATGAATGCAAGTGGTGGTGTTGGGGTAGCCAGGAGGCTGGGGGCGGAGCTTTAATGAACAGCATAGTCTGCCAATCAGCTTTTGAAGATACTGACTGGTCCTGAAGCTAAAGTGGTTCACTGAGTGGTTGGAAGATTTGGTGCATGATAACCAAGCTACCTGAGCTGTAGATGTATCAGCACTGGTTCCTGCCTTTCCTCTGCTTTCCTTGGGAAAATCTGAGTTCATCATGGTGACTGTGGTATTAGCTGCCACCTGGATAATATCCTAGGCTTTGCAAACAGACAGGAGTCATCCTTGTGGACTCACCTACATCTCAGGCAGGACTTCACCAGCTTAGCCACCATCCTGTTTCTCCTTCCCTGACTCAATCACCAGCCTGCTTTCTCATCCTATCTTTCTTACCTGCTTTGTGAACAGAACCAGGGCCGCTTCTCTCTCCAGCCGCTCATTGCTTCCCCACTGACAAGTGTGGGTTGACCATCTTTCACACTTAGCTACAATAACAGGTAAAATGCACATTTGATTTCAGTCACTCACACAAGCACCCGAGTGCATGTTTGCTCACAAATATCCACACAGATAGAAACAGGCATGGCCCGCAGTCAGTCATGTGTAAAATGTCAGCCTGGCCTTCCAGTGAGTGTTTAAGGCAGGGCAGAAGCCCTTGTCAGGATGCTCTAACATTCACCCCCATCCTCACCTTTCCAGACAATGAGAATCTTCTCACTGCAGAAAGGAATACAAATTGATGCTGTTTATTGGGTGTGGGAAGTATCATAAGCACAAAGCATACTGTGTTGGGGAACCGGATTTCCTTCGCCACGCAGCCACGGGGAAGCTGCCGAAAAACCTTAGTTCCTGTTTGGATTTTGAGAGGGAAGGTGGGGATCAATCTCCCTTTTGTTTGGAGAGCTGAGGCTGTGCCTTCTTTTCTATCCAACATGGAGATAACCTCTGCTGAAAACCATCAAAAGCACCATTTATCGAATTCTTTTCCCAAATATGGAGAGCCTTTAGCGTTCAATTTTGCAGTCTCCAACACTAATTAGCACCAAGTGCTTGGCGGAATTCTAAGCATGTACTTTGTTGCTCTTTGTGACTTTTCCTGGGGAGACATAAATGTCTAATCACCTGAGATGGAGAGGGTAGGGACAGGCCGAGACCAGAATCCTTTCCAAGTCCAACTGAGTGAAGCAAAGAGTGTATTGGGGCCACATAGAGGGGTATAGGTGACCACAGACACCACTGATTCCTCTCATCCTGGGCAACTGCTCACTTCTTGTATTACCTTGTGGAGAGGGTTTAGATGCCTCATGAGTCTTGGAAGCTTCTCTCCCCTGTTCACAAAGGGATGTTAACTGCCCTGATCTTCTGAAGATCCCCTGTGGCCCACACAGCTTCTCTGTTTCATGACAGCGGTGACCTTTTCCAACCTGGAAGGAACAGTCACAGTACAACTACAATTGTGTTCAGTTACTCCACTCTGCATCATCCCTTTGAGGCTGTTCTTATTATTATAAATCCATTTTCTGTGTATGCAGAGAAACTGAAGCACAGAGAGATTAGTCTGCTTTGCCTACAAAAGTAGCAAGGATGGGAGTTGAACTCTTGAGAATCTGGCTTCAGCATTTGAGTTTTTCAGTGTGCTATAATGTCTTGGTGAATAGGGAAAGCTGTATAAAAGTCAGGTATCTCCATGGATGTGGAGAAAAGGCATCTCTAAAATCCCGCACCACTCAGGACTTCTGGGCATGTGCAGGAGAGAGACTCGCTTATGACTCTCCACATTTTTCATGCGGTACTTGCACGTGTCAGCCGGCTGCTGAAGGCAGCATGTGAGCCTTCTTCCTCTGCATCTCCTCTCCGTCACCCAGAACAGCTCCAAAGAAACCCACATGCTTACATAATGGCTCTTTGGAGTCTCCACTTGTTCTGTTTTCTGGAAAAGCAACATTCACATTGTCACCAGACACTAGATCTTTTACACTGATGTTTGGGGAGGTTTTGCCTGTGAAGCAATTGCTTGAAGTGTTCCATCTTTTGATTTTGTGGGTCTGTTTTTTCATCATTTGACTCACTTCTGCTTTTCAGTGTTTCTGCTGGGCTCCTGCAGTCTCTTGTGTGCACCCTCAGGAGTCCAGGCAGACTAACCCCAACCACCCTGTGAAATGGAATCTGCAAATCACCACAGAGAGACCTTTAAGAGTCTCCCAGTTTGACATTTTGTTGTTGTTCGGCTAAAAGGCACTTTTTTATTGTTATTAGTAACTGAATCTTCTTTTCCAACCAAAATTTGCAGAAGACAATGATAAAGGAATGTCAAGGAGGCATGTCATGCCTTGTGTGACCCTAGCACCATCTTCCACCCAGGCCTCTGTCCCCTTTCTGTTTCCCTCAGGGGTAGCTCATGCAGACACTGGCAGAGCGCACCACACTGCCATGCACAGATGCTGCTGGGGGCCATCATCTGTAATCTCAGCACTAGGGAAGCCGAAGCAAGAGGATTCCCAGTTTGTGGCTAGCCTGGTCTACCTAGTAAGACCTTGTCTACAAAAACCAAACCAAAAACATGGGGGCTAGAGAAATGTCTCCTTGCTTCGGGTGCATACTGCTCTTGCAGAGGATCTGAGTTCAGGTTCCAGCACCCACCCTGCTGGCTTACAACTAACTACCTGTAACTAATTCCAGGGAGATCTGATGCTTTTGGCTCACAGTCAAGTACATATATCCACACTCACACATACACAAGAGTAAAAATAAAGTAAGTCTTAAAAAGACAAACAAGTAAGACCAGACAATAAACACTGCTGCTCTCTGGGTTCCAGACTTCCTGATGCCACATTCATGAGTCTGATATGCACCCTGCAGTGTCACCGTCCTCCCACCTCTTGGACCTGGTCTCCCTTAACTAACTCCTCATGTAAAGTCTAACCCGGCTCTCATGTGGTACTCTGATGCTGATGGGATCTCTCTAAACTTCATACAGGTCACATCCCAAGTGTTGCAAGGACTCACACTTCCCTATTGTTTCTCACTGGCCTGAGGTTGAAGCCAAGAGACCTTAGGAAGTTGAACAGATGCATTTGTTTGTGATCAGGTTTTGTTAAGTCTCCCAGGCTGGTCTGGAATTCACACTCTTCCCTCTGTGTTCCATGGGCTATGATTATTAAATTAGGCCTGGGCTGGACCTTTGCCAGAGCATACCTGCTTTGTTGAGAAGTGTTTCTGATCATATCCAGATTCTGGCCAATCACCTGGGCTTGGGAGAGGGACCTGGTCCCTGGTGCTGTGTTCTGGCTGTTTTCACCTCAGCAGCTGTACCACAGGCCACTCAGAAAGCTTCAGCCTCCTGCAAGAGGGAAGATTTCAGTTCTTAGGAGAATTTATTGCACAGATTAGATGCTGCCAAACCCTTCAATATCAACTCTCATCTGAAGGCAGCCCAGGAATAGGAATGAGTTCAAGTTGTCTCTTTAGGAGCTTTTGTGAGCTCCGAGAAGCTACTGCCTGTCCTAGAAGATTGATTTGAAGGGCTCTGGTAAGGAAGCCTGGTCGTTTGATGATGGAGCATGCCCTTGCCAAGTGTTCTCAAATCACCCAGGCACAACATCCACAGAGGCAATGTCACCTGAGTCACCTTTGTTCATAGCTGCAGGGTCTGAACCCTGAAGACAGCTTTAAGCAAATGATCTCATAATGATATGCGTTCAGATAAAAAGAATATTTTTTTTTAAAAAAATAGGAAAGTAATTTATAATGTGTGCAGGACATTTAGCTAAGAATTGGAGGGGAACTGGCAAAATTAAATAACACACAGGTGTTAAGAAAGTTCGCACAAACAGGGTGAAGAAAACATGGAGTGAAAAATGATCAAAGGCAAAGCATCTAGAAACGAAACCCTCTCCAGAGAGTGATAGTATGCCAGAGGGACCAGTCTGGGAAGAAGAGAAGTTTACCCATGACCTTAAAGTCATGGCTCTAGGCTGTATCTATTCCCATTTGTAAGGTGGGCTAAGACATGGTTGTGTACTTTTGGCTACACCACAGTATTTCCCTGGGAAAAAGCCCCATTACACTCATCTGTAGAAGAAGTCAGTTCCTGTATGCCAACTCAGACATGGGGATGTGCTGATATCTGACCCATCCTACACCACTGTGGGTGGTAGATCCAGCCGAAGGTAAGATAGATCCCACCTATGACACCACTTTTACCATGTCCTTTCATGCAGTCTGATGTGTTTCTCTGCCGAAAAGGGGTGGGGGCCAGATTTGTGTATCCCTGACCTCTGCTCTTAGTCAGATGCAGTGGAAATGTTAGGCCTTATTTTTTACTATGGAGACTGGTTACCCCAGTTGCTCTTGAACCTCTGCTATCACCATGACAACCTGCTTGGGTTGGTCTGTTGAAGGAAGAGAGATGTAGAGAGTAAACCCAGTTCACTCTCACTGCCTCAACTTGTAGCTAATCATGTCCCAGATAAACCAGAGAAACCCCATTAAGACTGGCAGAGCCACGGCTAACCCTCAACTGCCTAGTATGTGAGCATGCATTACTTGCATTACTGCATTGCCTGTGGCTCAAGCCTTCTGTGATAGCAGGTTGCTGATATATTCAATGACTATATTTTCCAGAATCAGGGTTGGTATTGGATTCTTCTGGAACAATCAGCACAGAAAGAGCCATTTCTTTTTCTACTAGTATTGTTTTGCTGAAAAGACTGAAGCCAAGACCAATGTAGAGAAAACTAAGACTAAAGCCAGTGCTGAAGAACTGAACATTAAAGATGTGAAAGAAAAGTCTAGCCATGGCTGAAACAATTAGAAGAAGCTTTTCTGCTATGCCTCATAAGTAATGACTTCTGCTTTTTATTTGCTAGAGTCAATTTATCTTGAATTTTTTTTTGACCCTTGCAATCAAGAGTACCCAAACTATGGAATATTTCAAGGGTTAATGGGTTCCCAGGACCCAAGGGGATTGGCATTAACCAAAATACCCAACAGAGGGGTGATAGAACCTATAGAGACATCTCTAGTAGACAGGCATGGTCCCTAGTTGAGGGATGGTGGCCATCCACCCATCTCAAAAATTTTAACCCAGAATTGTTCCTATCTAAAGGAAATGCAGAGACAAAAATGAAGTAGAGACTGAAGGAAAGGCCATCCAGAGACCACTCCACCTAGGGATCCATCCCACCTGCAGACATCAAACCTTGACACTATTACTGATGACAAGAAGTGCTTGCTGACAGGACCCTGGTATAGCTGTCCCCTGAGAGGTTCTGCCAGCACCTGACCAATACAGATGCAGATACTCACAGCCAACCATTGGATTGAGCCCGGGGACCCCAGTCAAAGAGTTAGGGGAAGAACTGAAGAAGCTGAAGGGGATTTCAACCCTATAGGAAGAAAAATAATATCAACTAACTTGACCACCCAGAGCTCCCAGAGACTAAACCATCAACCAAAGAGTTGATGGAGGGGCTCATGGCTCCAGCTGCATATGTAGCAGAAGATGGCCTTTTCTGGCATCAATGGGAGGAGAGGCCCTTGGTCCTGTGGAATGCTGGATACCCCAGTGTAAGGGGATGCTAGAGTGGTGAGGTGGAAATGGGGGTGGGTGGAGGAGTACCCTCATAGAGACAAAGGGGAAGAGGGTTGGGATAAGGGGTTGTGGAGGGAAATTTGAGAAGGGGGGCAACATTTGAAATGTAAATAAATAAAATAACCAATAAAAAACGAGTTGTAAATGAGCCCTGGTCTAAAAGACAGAGATTAGGAAAGCGTTGCCATCTCCATGGAGCTTCAGGTTTACTTTCCAGGGAGATAGGGCTTGAGAGTTTGCCTGTCACCTTGCTCATTATAAAGTGCCCCCACAAGATTTTGGCAGTTCCTGGAAACAAGTGACTCACCCCTTACTCCGGTTTGGAGAACACAAGGATGTGGTGATTCTGAGAAAGAAGTGGCAGGATGCTTTTCTGAGCCAGGCACCTAATTCATACCCTAGAAGAAAGAAAAAGAAAATAACCATTTGTATCTGGTGAGACAGCAAAGATGATCTCACCAAAGACTTGTGGCTTAGTGAGGAGGAAATGGAAGGTAGAAGTGGGGGTTGGGAGAACGCTGGCACTGTGAACCATTCTGCACAGGGGAAGAAGAGGGCCTTGGAGGCAGAGAGCTGGGGTATGATCCTGATGTACCATCTATAAACGTAGCTACCTGGGGTTCAGCTCCCCTTTCACCTTCATTCCCACTGCTATAAAATGGTGAAGGTTACCATGAAGGAAGCACTTGTCTATGACTGTCTTAGGAGCTGCCCATGGCAGACTGCACTTGACAGTTTCATCCCAAAGAATAAAGAGCATTAAGTGGAGAAACACTTGCTCCTCAGAGAGGAACCTGGAAGAGTCTACCTGAGCCATGTGATGAATGTTAACATTTCCAGTGTACTGGATCGGATCGTCAGTACATACTCCTGATATGAAGTGACAGCAGAAACTCCGCCTTCACAATGCTGTTCCTTCAAACCCAGCACACTTAAACCACAAGGGATTCTCAGTGAACCCAAATCTATAGTGCTCGGTCAGCGTTTCTCTTAAGGGTGGTGAAACTGAGAGCCCATCCAAGAGAGATCAGAGGAGAGCGCAGACACCACAGCTCCATTGACTTTGAGTGGAACCCAGAAATGCAATGCTGGTGGAGAAACAACAAGGAAGCTTAGCAGCAAACTGATAATTGTGGACCAAAACACTGGTGTTCCAGTTGTAATGCTTTGCCAAGGCAATGTGTGCTGTTAAAGAAGCCAGGTGGGGCTTTATGGGGAACTTCTGTGTTGTGCCTAAAATAATTTTAAATCTCTATAATTATTTACAAAGAAAAGTTATGTATATGTATATGTATATGTATAATGCATATAAATTTAAAACTTCAAAATTGTTTGTACATATTCATCGTACAAAACAACTTGCTTCATTTTATCATCTTTGCAGCTGTGTATCACTTACTTAGTTCCTATTTATCCTATATAGACCCCTCTTTTCTCCTATGCATGCTTCCTGCTGGCTCCTCTCTCTTCCCAAATAGTTCCCTATCTACTCTGATGCTATGGATATTTCCCTGCAAATAGCATAATTTTGTTCTTTATAGCTAAGCAGAACTGCATTTATGTATATCTATACTGCATTTTGTTTACTTAAACCTTCAAAACAAACTGTTGAGTTGACCGTGTTCTAACTGTAGCTTAGGATGTCAGCTTCAGTTTTTAGTCCCACATTCTCAGGTCTTTCATATCTCCGTGGTTCAACTCAGTGGTTGTGTTTGTTCTGATGTAGATATTGGGAAATCTCACTGTGCTTCCTCTACACTGGACAACACTCATCCAGCAGGCTCTCTACTATGCTTCCCTGGGAAACTCAGGTGATCACAAGGTTGGCCAATTACTTGTTAGCCTCGAGTCATTTAAAGTCATTGATAAACTATGCTGTAAACATACCTTGGTGAAAGCAGAGACATAATGATTGCCATATCATGTGTGTGTTCTATGTGAGTCTCCAAGTTGGTGTTTTGTGCATATCTTCTCCTTGGATATCTTTGCAATATGGAACATCAGGAAAAGGGGGATCTGATTGTCTGAGAGGGTCTTGTCCAAGACTACATAGCCCAGAAATGGGAGAGGGCAAAGCATGCCTTTCTTAAACCCTGTACTAAATTGTTTGAAGAGAGTTCGTCAGAGCCTGGGAAGTTCCTGGGGCATTACTTTATACATTGATCTGAATCGTGACTTATGAGCTATCTATACTCCTGGTTAACACCAGGTTCAATCCTCAGTCCCCAGATGTTATATGGTGCTGTATGGCGGGTTTTGTTTGGTTCGTTTTATTGTTATTGCTACTTCTTTTTAGATGGAATCAATTGCTATTTGAAAACAAGGAGATTTGACTTTCCAATGTCAGACAAACAAAAAGACAAAGTGGGCGGGGATGGAATTCTGACCACATTAGGCCTCGATTGTTGTCTGAAGGTGAGCCTGATTCTCAGCTTGGACATATTTTCTAGTTTTCAACCCTCTCCAGTTCCCAGCCCAACCCACTCTGTGTGTTTTTTTTTTTCTTAGCCTGACCTCTAGGATTCCTAGCATGCACCTGACTGAGTTTAATTTGTTGTGGAGAAAACTGCCATTGGAGGGGTGGTGACTGGCCAGGACAGCATAAGTGGACAGCATTCCAGGGATAGCCCACTACTGTCGGTGGTAGACTCTAAGGGCAGGTGGTCTTCTCAGTTCTCTGACTTCCTATCCTAGGTTCCCTCTCCTTCCTCTGTAACTGACTTGTTTAGTTTTCCATCAGCAAATGTTAGGTTATATCTTCCTGTCTTGGGCACTCGTTAGAGGAATTGGCTGTTTGCAAATACCCTACAAATAACTATGAGGAAAATATTGGGAGGATGAGAAGTTAACTGGAGATTTTTGAAATTTAATTTCATCCTAAAGGGAAGGATGGGAAAGAAAGGATGAAATAAAGGAAAGGGGAGAAAGGAAGGAAGAAAGGAGGAGGAAAGAAAGGAATGAAGGGAGACAGGGAGGGAGAAGAGAAATCAGAACCTCAGTCTCAGGATGGAGAAACAGCTCACAGACTAGAGTACAGTTCTCAGCACCCAAGTCAAACGGCTCAAAACCACCCATAAGTCCAGTTCCAGGGCAGCATCCAACACCCTCTTCTGGCATACTTGAAAACCACACACACAAAACACACACACACGCACACACACACACACACACACACACACACACACACACACAAAACCAACCTTGAAAAACAGAAAAGGATCTCAATCTCAACATTGTGGTACCTCTGGTGTCCATTCGTTGCCCTGATAAGTCCTTTGCAAACATCACCAACAACTGGCATCTTTGAAGAAGGAAGGTGGGATGTGAATTCTGTTCCCTTTCTGGTCCTAAGCGATCTGGAGTTGAGGGAGTCTGGGACATCAATGCAAAGGCCTTGTAGGGGCAATCTCAATCCTTTTCTAACCTCTCTAATAATAAAAACATATTTTGAAATGTATTTTTTGTAAATGTCATGTTAAGTACAAAGGTGAATACAGCAAATGTTTAGAGTTTATGAACCATTGAGATGACCGTCTGGGAGAGAGCTACTCTTTTCTCCCCTTAGCAGCTCTGTGTACTCCTGTGTAGTATAGTCTCTCCCTTTGGTTCCACTTCACTGGATCTTGTGTGAATTATTCTATCTATTCTCCTACTTGGCCTTGATCTTTTGTTAGGAAATGGTGAAATATGTAGAAATATCGAAAGTGCTAAGCATGTGCCTATTTATTTGCGTTCCTCCCTTTTCTGAGGCTGAGAAGCTATGTGGCACATTATTCTGTAAGCATTCAACCGTCTATGGGCCCAGAGATGCTGATATCATGGGCTCCATGGAACCTCATGGCCTCGGCTTGTGGTTACCTCCTACTTGGCTCCCTAGTTATCCTTGCCTCTCTGCCCCATTTCTGAAGGCTTTGAAGCAAACCCTAGGCTGTACGTGATCTTAGCTGAAAACAGGCCAGGCTGCATCCATAAAGGAGAGTGGCTCCTTCAAAATATAATCACAACACCACTGTCAAAGCTAAAATACTGACCACTTCTCTATGGGCTGCAAACCCTTCTCAGTGTTCATGCTGCCTAGCTGACCCCCCCCTTCTCCCTTGCATCCTCCTCTGCCCTCTCCATCCATCTATCCCAGCTTCATCGGCCTCCTGGACCTCCTGTATTTTCATACTTTTCCTTTTGAATGAAGATTGAAAGCTCCCGTTAGTCTACTTGGTTGGTGTTTGTTTAGCTCTTTGGGGTCCATGACCCTGGTTTACATATTGTTTGTCCATTGTTTGTTCATTTGCTACATAGCCTCAGTTTCTCTTGGGAAAATTTCCACTTCCTCAGATCTTGAGAGAGTGTTAGTCAGACAGACCCACAGGCCAATATGATCTGGGTAATTTCTCAGCTGAGATTCCCTTCTTAGATGACTCTAGGCTGTGTCTAGCTGTCCGTTAAAGCCAACTTAGGAAAAAAACAAGACAAAATACCTCGTGCCCCTCCCCTCACACATACCAGGTTCTATGTCATTCATTTGCTTTATTGTTAGCATTTTTGTTACAGCTAGCAAACAATTCTCAGCTAAATTATTGTCTCTATTGAGATTCTTTTGTTTTATTCCAAACATCCTTCCTGTGGTCTAGGAGTCTAAGATGCTGTATTGAGTTCCATCTCCATGTCTCCTTAAAATATTTGTGACATTTTCCATCTAGCGTTTGTTTTCCGGAACTCCTGTCATGTTATGTGTATTCTCCTGCGGTGACTCCCATGTGGGTGCTCTACCTTCTCCTCCCGGTCTCTAAACAGCCCCACAACTCTGGTTGTCAGAGACCCTGGAGGTTAGAATTCAAGGTTCTACTGGATTCAGGGCAGACAATTTTTCCCAGACCATTTCACAGGTCACCATGTTGTGTGGTTACTGCTTTACAGTGGGGGTGGGGATAGAGAGCCAGGCAGGAGAGTCAGGCTGAAGTGGGGGTGGGACCTCATGGGAAGCAAGTACAACTGTCCTGTGTCCTTATTTCTTACTGCTCAAGTCCCACTCAGTAAAACTGAGCCAGTCTTACACATTAATCTGTATTATTGATAAGATTGCATTATCGCCTTTCTTAGACTGTAGCTGGATGAGTGTACTGCATCAATTAATTACAGCAGGATTCACTTAGCAAATGACTGCATGCACTGAATTGAAGACATTCCCAAGTTAGATGCTCTTACCAAGTGTTTTGATTTATCTTTGTAATGGCCACAGGTTTAATCTGTTTCCCTTTTATCATTTGTTTGAAAAAGTGAATGTACTATGCTACTAGTCACAGGAAGTGAGACATGAATAAAATTTCTCAGAAGTTGGTACAGAGAGAGACAGAGAAACAGAGAGAAAGAGAAGGGGGGTTATAAAAGTGAAATCTCTATTATACCAAACCCATCCTCCTGATTTCATTATTGTCTCACAGTTAGGGAAGACTCAGTGTGAGGAAAGTCAGGTGAAACATATCCAGAACTATCCAGTATGTTTTCTTTGCAACTACCTGTGAATTGATAGTTCTTTCAAATTAAAAGTTTAGAAGAATTAATTGGAACAATTCATGTCCTGAATTTTGTGGCCAGAATAACAAAATAAAGAAAGGAGTTAAAATTTTATAAGGTAAGAGATCCAATGGCCATTATTTGCAGATAACATGGCTGTCTACATAGAAAACCGAATAAAGCACATTTTGGACTCATAGAAGAATTCAGCAAGGTACAATATAAAAGATTAACAGATGCTATTTCCCATAATAGCAGCAAAAACAAATGAAAATATCTAGGAACACATTTAAGTGGCATTGTACTGGAATTATGAGGAAAAAAACCCCAGCTTCACTCACTAAGGGTAAGACAGACAACGTGTGCAGAGCACAGAAGAGGAGGCAGGCAGCAGCATTTATTATTTAGAGTTTTAAAGATCGCCGGTTACAGGTTTTACAAAGGAGAGTGTGTGATAATTGATGAAATCGGAATAAACTCTCAGAGTTAGAGGAATGTGATACTATATAATCTCTAGATTTTGATCTTTGTAAGGTGTTTTTGTGAGCAAATACCCTGGTTATTAGGAAATAGACAGTATTTATGATTACTGGGACATCTCATCTGCATCCCAACCCAAAGAGTTCCCTGACTCATGTGTAACACACAGCTACACGGCTGTCTCTAGCCACACATAGTTTAGACCCTTGTGTCTGTTACTTACATGTATATTGCTATTTCTTTGTTTGAGACCAGGTATCAGGAGCCATCTAAGATAGGCTAAAGCTAGCAGGCAGCTTTCCTGGAGGTGGCCCACCAGTTTTGCATGGTTTGCAATGGGTGAGCTAGATGGCAAGACCCAAAGAGTGTGTTCCTCTCAGGATTGCTTCTTACAGCTAATATGCCTTTCCTGTCATTATTAAATTAATATCATAATCCTGGGCATTCGTGTACACATGAGAGTGTGTATATATGTTTGTGAGCATGCATGAATACTTGTGGAGTATATGAGACAGGTGTTGGGCCCAACAAAAAATGTGAATGTGATCATGTGTAAATGAAGATGTAAATGTGTGTATGAATGAATATGTTTCTGTTTATTTTTCCTGTGTAAAGGATGTTGGTTCTTTTCCTTTCCCTCCTCCCTGGCTCACAAAGAGTTAATCAGTCTAGCCAAAGAGACTTCTGGTTGTTGGACAGATAAAGGATTGCAATAGCAATAAATCCTTTACCTAATCACCCCAGCTGTTAGCAAAAAGTATCAATAGATCCAGAGGCCTGGGGCTTCTGGCCTTAGAGTAACTTAAAGTCAAGATAGGCTATAGAATAGAACTAACCTTAACTCTCTTGCCCTCACCATACTCTTTTCCCCTCTTTCCCCAGCCTGGAGCTTAACACTCAGAACCAAGCCTTACTGGTAGCCTTGAGTGTCTTAGCCTTCCAGGAACTGGGATCACAGGTATGTACCACCACACCTACTTATAGCTAAATATTGGACAGGTGATGATGTTATTTGGGGAATTTAGGTTAATAGAGTGCATAGATAGATTATTTTAAACATTGATGACTTTTTTCATAATTGGAATTATCTCACAGTAAGACTGTGTGTGTGCATGTACACATGCATGTAAGTCTGGTGTATGCATATGTGTAGAGGGAGATGCTTGTCCATGTAGGTATGTGTAGAGGCAGGAGGTCAAGGTTTCCTGTATCCCTTACATAACTGTTCCACATTCATTTTAGATTTATTTATTTTTTTGTGTGTGTACCAGATTGAGCACACCACATGCATGTGCAGGTGTTCACAGAGACCAGATTCCCCTGCATCTGAGTTACATGAAATTGTGAGCCTCCTGATGTGGGTGCTGGGAGCTGAACATGGAGCCCCTGGAAGAGCAGCAGAACTCCTGACCACCGAGTCATCTCTCCAGCCTCTTCACCCTATTTGTTTGAAATAGTGCCTTTCACTGAGCCTGGAGCTGTCCAGATTAGCTAGATTAGCTGACCAATGAGCTCCAGAGATCTGCCTGCCTCTGTCTTCTAGGGCTGGAGTCCCAGGGAATGCTACCCTGGTTTTCATGAGGTAGTTAGAGTTAGGACTGAGGTCCTCATGCTTCCACAGAAAACACTTATCCCTTGAGGCAAGTTTCAATGATCAATAGAACTGGAGGGAATACAATAGGAAAAAGATATTGGACAGAAAGTGAAAAGGGAGACATGTACTAAACTCAAACTGTGACACAATCAAAGCCGCAGAATCAGGAGTTCCACAATGCAGAGTGTTTGCAATAGGAGTATGTGTGCCTTACATTCTGTCTTATGGAGATAATCAGTACACAGAGTCCTGAGAGTTAGGAGGTGAGCCATGGGTCACTGGGGTGCTGAGAAAAGGATGCAGAGTTAGTTTTCTGTTGTTAATTCTTGTCTCCATTTTGGAGACTGAATCTATGGTTCCTATACACTAATCAAGCACTTTACCGTGTGCAAAATGTTGTTGAATAAAATGGGCTATGGCCTCTCGTTTGAGGAATGCTGTGGGAGAGATATATAGTGCACACAAATAAACAAACATATGATCTCAAGTTGTCATAAGTGTGGCAATAAGTGTGGCCAGACACAGTAACAGGGAACACTGTAACAACAGAGGGGGGATGTAGCATGCTTACCCCTGCCACAGTGATCTTGGTTTTGTTGCTAGATGGCTCGTACAAGTGCCAACCCCAGGGCCTTTGCACTCACTATTCTGTATGGCTGCTGTCACCCAGATCCTGCATGATTCTCTCCCTCATTACATCCTGGTTCAAAAGTCACTTTCCCAGAGACACTTTCACTGGCTAGGCACTCACAATATCTCCTGTACTTAGAGATGGCTGCCTGCGCTTGGGTTCTGCTCTATCCTTTATACCAACTGATGTTATTTAGCTAAGCATGTGCATGTGTACCTTCCTACATGGATAGTAACGATCTTCTTAGGAATAAACTGCATATAGGCTGAGAAACCCATTTACCAAGAATAATAGCCATCTGCAAGGTTAGACAATGAACAAATTGTCTGCCCTCACTCAGCTTCCTTTTAGTTCCGAAACACAGTTCATGGATGGTGCTTTGGATGGTAAATTTCAAGAAGGGTGAACATGGAAGATGATTGGAATAGAGCAGCACACTGTGAGTGAAGAAGAAGGGTTTGTGAAGCCCTTGTTGAGAAAGACACATTTGAGCAGTGATGCCAGAGAAAGCAGGACATGAAGGGTGTGGGCTGTCTCTCTGCAGTGCACTAGATATGGAGAGATCCAGGTGCCTCATACAAGGTAGCCTAAAGAAACAGCAATGGCACTGTTGTGACTTTCACAGAGACTTTGGAATTCATTCTGAACTACATGGAAAATCTCGTGAGATGAACAATGGATTTTAAAGTCACTTTTACTGAGGTATAATTTGCCTTCAATGACATGTTCTTATGTTGAATGTTCAGTTCAATAATATTTGACAAATGAACTGCCACTCAAACTGATAGAGGATATTTCCACAACCCCAAAAGTTCCTAGTTGCTATTTTTTCCGTTACTCTTTACTCCATTTTGTACAACTCCTGGTCTGATTTCTATCTGCATACTTGAATTTGTATTTTCAGATAAATGGAATTGCACAGTATATAGATTATGTGTATGCCCTTATGTGTGTGCTTGTCTATGTGCATTTGTGTGTGTGCACATGCATGCATGTGGTGTTTAGAGATGGAATCCAGGACCTTGTGCATGCTAGGTCTCTGCATTGAGCTGCATTTTAGCCCTAGTATGCATACTTTTGCATCTGGCTTCTTTCTTTCATAGAGCTGAGATTCTTCTATGTGGTGCATTCCATCTTGGTTCTTTATTACTATGAAGTATTTCATTGTGGGAATACACTGTAATTTTTTTATTGGTAGATATCAGGTATGGGGATATTATGACTGATACTATGCAGAGAAGTCAATAATTTGCCCAATAGAACAAAGTTAGTAAAGAAACAAAAGGTGAGGCCACTAGACTGCCTGGAGAGTCTGCACAGTACATGACACTGAATATAAAGGCTCTCCTGACCTGCTCTAATTAGTCAGACTAGAGTATGAGTACACACGTGCCTGTTTGTATAGTACAGCATCAATATAGCATCATTGCTCAGTATCTATCAGGTATTTATTATATGTCCATCTATATCTGTCTCTATCTATCTATCTATCTATCTATCTATCTATCTATCTTTCTATCATCTATTTATCTGCCTATTTTTATCTTCTTCTTCATCATCCTTATCCTCTCATCTTCATCCATGCATCCATCCACTGATCCATAAAACCTATGTTGTTTGTTTAGATATACAAAGTCTTCTCTTTTAGAAGCAATTTAGTCCCCCGTGTTTCATAAAATCATATTTGGAAGCTGTTATCTAGATTAGATGTTTTAATATACTTTTATTAATTCTTTGTGAATTTCATAGGTGCATGTACAGTTTATAATTTTAATCATCATGGCTCAAAGTAATATCAATGAAGTACAAGTTATCTTGCAGGATGACATCCTCAGGTTGAACACATCTCACTTTCCATATGAAGTCTTGCTGTTAACTTCTGTTCATCCAGCAGCTTGGGTTTCTCCTGGCTGAACCCTCAACCACATACTCCACTCAAACTTTGTTTCCTCTTTACAGTCACAGGACTTGTCCCTAACCTGCATGAAGACAGTAGTTCTGGATGCACTGTTTCCTTTTCTTCCTGGTCACATGGCTGGATCCTGCTTTCCTAATTTCCAAGGTTAGGTCCAAGAAAGGAAGTTCTGTCCCCTAGCATGAAAGAGGATCAGGGTATAGAGATGTCTTCCCATAAGATCTGGTGCAGAAGAATGACTGTTCCAAGAGTCTTAATTGTGAAGGCACAGACAGAAAAGTGACTGTCTAAAGTAGATCCTTCTACCTACCCAAGCAAAGCAAACTTACTGTGGCTGGCTGCTGAGATGTTAGAATTGCCCATTCCAGGAGTCCACATTGACTGAAGGACCTCATCCTCTTTTGGAGATGCCTTTGATTTTCTCTTTACCCTTAAATCCTTTCAGTTAATTCAAGGGCTCAGCTACTGGCTTCCACTTGCTGTGTTTCTGTTCAATACTGACAGCATGAATATCAGCAGGGAGTGAACTACTCTTAATCTTGTTTGCAGGTTCCATTTGCTTTAGAATGGATATGTTGGAGAGACTAAGAGAATATCGCATTTAATGGAGTGGCCAATGACCAAGACTTGGAAACAAGAGTGAAAGAGACCCTGCTACCCATTGCATCAAGTCCTTTGTATCCTTAAAGTTCAGGATCACATCACTTATTTCAAAGTTCAAGTTCTTGAAGCACAAATATGATTGGTAGCCCATTGGCTTTCAGCTTTTAGTAGGCAAGGATCTCATTTCTCACAAGTGCCGTTTAGTTCTTCAGCAGACTCTAGCATGAAGAAGGCCATGCTGCACAGTGGTTAGGAATCCCAAGTCAGGCAGACTTGTACTAGTCTGCTGCTCTATGTTACCACCTGTGCAGCCACATGTTTCTCTACTTCTCCTGGCCCAGTTTTCCTTATCTATAACATACGATAGTGATAGGACCGATGTCACAATTGATCAGAAGGACTCCATGAAGACACTGGGTATCCACATGTCACGTCTCGGTCTGTTGCGTGCATGTAGCAGCTGCACAAATGTTAGCAGTTATAATTAGACACTGAGTAAATGCCTTCTGAATTGCTACTGAACTGGATAGCCAGATCCTGTTCAAAATCAAACAAACAAACAAACTGAAATGACTCAGAGATCTACACACCCTGTGTTTGTGCTGTCTAGGTTGGTTTTTCTGAATTTATTTGAACTGTAATTCAATCAACAGCCACAGACCAGTCTGTGGCTGGGCTGCCTCCCTTCCTCTGTCCTTTACATTCTATTTGGCATGTATTGATGGCCATTCAGAAGGAATGCTTACTCCCTGTGCAATCACATTTCCGGAAGGCTCAAACAAGGAAGGATGGTGGTATGATGAGAAAATTTTATTAAGAGATTATTTAATGTTATTGATAACATTGTACCAAGAGTCTAGGAAAGGCACTAATCGATAGATGCCTACATCAATGTTTAATCTACTTCCAGCCCTTTGCTGGGGTATTTAATTAGCTTGTGATTTGGAAAATTGCATGGCATACACAAGGCAGTGCATGTTCTGGAACTAAAAGCAGAAGTGATTACTTTTGCTTCCACTGTCTGATGAAAAATGTCTGGAAGACTCAGAGATGGGTAGAGAGTAGACTAGACAGGAGGGGCATGGTGGGTCCAGAGGCCCTTGCTCTGAGATTCCTGCTTGTTTATTCCCTGTTTGTGTCCTTTACATTTCGTTCTCACCCTCTGGGGCTGATTTGTTCCTCATTTTGTGGATGATGAAACACACGGTGTGTTTCAATAGCTTGCTCTCCACTTCACACATGGTAGCTCGGTTACTGTCCTCCACTGTGTCAGCTTGTTCGTTCTGCCCTCTGGAAAAGGTTCCTCAGTGTAACTGATCCCTGCTACCTATGACTCAAGGGAATGGTAGTAAGATGAGAAAACATCTATTTGGTAGGGATGGAACAGGACAACCAAGAGTTTGGAGCCCCAATAGCTGTAGCATTACCACAGGAAATAGAATGTGATCTGTTACTTGAAAGGGGGATTGAGATTAAAGACAGAATTGAAGTTAGTTATCAGAAACCTAGAGATGGAAGTAACTGGATGGCTCAATAGCCCCTGCATAATTCTGGGGTTTCTTGTAAGTGTAATTGGGGGAAAAGGCATGGAGAGAGGAAGAGAGGGGGAAGAGAGGGAGGGAAAAGGAGAGGGGAGAGGGGAGGGGAGAGGGAAAGGAGTGAGGGAGAGGGAGAGGGACAGGGAGAGGGAGGGGGGACAAGTGATGTAGTCAGAGTTTGCTTACTTAAAAAGTTTGCTTTCTTTAAAAGAAAGAGACCTTAGGGCAAAGAAAGAGTCAGTTCCTCCTAGTTGGAAAAAGCAAGAAAACAAATTCTCTCCTAGAGCCTTCGAAAAGAACACAACTCCTGCTAACACTTGGATGTCAGCCAAGTGTCTAGTTACAGCAGCAACAGAAAACTAATGCATGTACCATCAATTATCTCACACAGTCACCTCTGTCTCTTATGATGAGAAATTTCCAATCTGCTTAGGACATTGTCTAGGGCAGCAACTGGGCCGTATTTATCAATAGGTGAGATAAAGGTGGTAAGTGCACACTGCCAAGGCTTGCTTCCACTCTTGGCCTTTGTCCCTAGGAGGGAGAACCTGTACACAGCTATTCTCTGCCTGGGCTAGCCCTTTCTTACCTCTGTCTGCTGTTCCTCATGGTGGCCAGGTGGTGGTGTCACATGTTCAAGCATCTACTGCAGGCAAGAGGGACAGGGAGGGTCTCAGTGAAAGTAAAAGCCAAAGCTACAAGTTCTGACTAGTTTGTCCACAGATCTGATGTGGCATCTTAGGTTTATGTCTAGTTTAGTCAATTAGTACTCTTATTGCCTCCCCAATCTCTTCTCTGTCTTTGTCTGTCTCTCTGTCCCTGTCTGTCTGCCTCTCTGTCTGTCTGTCTATCTGTCTGTCTCTGTCTCTGTCTCTCTCTCTATGTGTGGTCATGTATATGAATGTGGTCTGGGAACAGCTTGGTGATGGGATGGGACAGTTCATATGGAGATCAGAGGACCACCTTAGGTATCAGTCCTCTCACCTTTTGCTATGTTTGACATGGGGACTCTTGTCTGAAGCTGCCAGCTGACTGATACTTCTAGGGTTTTGCCTGTCTCTACTTCCAATCTCCCTGTAGGAGTGCTGGGATCACAGGCATGTGCTACCACACCTTGTTTACACAGGCTCTAGGGTTCTACCTTAGCTCCTCACACTTGTTCACCAAGTGCTTTGTCCACTGAGCACATCTCTCATTTCTTTTATTCCGTGTTACTGGGAAACACACCATGCCTCACACACTAGGTGAATGCCCCACTGCTGGGCTACAGGCCAGGTCCCTCCTCACTTTTTAGTTTTAGACAGGGAGTTGCCCAAACTGGTCTAGAACTTGCTCTGAGTCCCAGGCTGACCTCAAACTTGTAAGCCTCCTATCTCGGCCTCCAGAGTAGCTGTGATTGCAGGCCTGTTCCAGTGAGCTTACCTTGTTTTTCTTTATTCCCTATGTTTATGATTTCTTTGGGGGCTCTCTTGTGCGGTGAATCTGGTTGAGACAGCATTTCAATACATACCTCAATGTAAGCTTCAGGGCAATGTCTTAAACCTAAGACATGCCCACTCTTGTGCCCACCTCCTCCTCCCTTCCACCACCCAGAACAAGGTCAGCAGCCGCTTCAGTGCCACAGGGGCCAGGAGGGATAGAATGCAGCTTTGCTTCTGAGGAACCAATTCATCTGTATATGGAGGCCATGAAGTCCCATGTACTGCCAGTGAACTGGAGACTTGAAAGCCAGTGTCACAGCCCAGGCTGTGTCAAGCCCTGAGATCAAAGAGAGACTGAGAACCAGGCCAAAGGTAGAAGCCTATGTCCCATCAGTAGGCAGGATACAAAGGGACATAGTCTCCTTTCAGTCACTTTTGTTTTATTCTATTCTGGGTTCCTAGAAGATTGGCAGCTTCCCACCAAAAGATACAGAGATAATAGTGTCTAACCTGGGCACTCTACCAACCTGACAACCAGGTTTTTGGGAACATATTCAGAAAGATCAGGATGTTTCCCATGATGTTACCATAATCAGCACTGTTGTAACTGCCAGTTCGACTGCTCAGATCCAGGCAGGCTGAGTTGTCTCCTCTAGGAAGACTTAACACTCCTCTGAGCAGTTATGGACTTCAGATATTCACAAAGTAAAGGTGTCACAGTCCCCTGCCTTGGAGATGACATCTGGCCTGTCAGTCACCAGCTGTGTGCTGCCGAGAAAGCCACTTAATGTCTCTAGGTGTTGGTTAGCTCATCTGCAAAGAGGGTTTTGTGAGTGACATACAGAAAGCTGAGTGCCTGCAGGTTGCCCGGTGCTTGTCCACTGCTCACCACTGGAACACATAATGTTCAAGGAGCCTGAAAACAGTAACTCTTGCTGTGTGCTGGATTTTTCTCTACCAAATGGCATATTTAAACTTTTTCCTTTTTATTTCCTTTTTTTAATTGAATATTTTATTTACATCTCAGATGTTATCCCCTTACCCCATTTCTTCCCCACCCATGAACCCCTATCCCATCCCCCTCCTCCTGCTTCTATGAAGATGTGTCCTCACCCACTCTCACCTCTCCACCCTCCAATTCCCCCACACTAGGCATCCAGCCTTTACGGGACCAAGGACCTCCTCTCCTACCTATGCCCGACAAGGCCATCCTCCTCACATATACAGCTGGAGCCATGAGTCCCTCCCTATGTGCTCCCAAGCTGGTAGTTTAGACCCTGGGAGCTCTGGTTGGTTGGTATTGTTGCTCTTCCCATGAGGCCAGCAACCATTTCAGCTCCTTCAGTCTTATCTCTAACTCCTCCATTGGGAACCCCATGATCAGTTCAATGGTTAGCTGTGAGCATCTCCTCTGAATATGTCAGGCTCTGGCAGACCTCTAAGGAGACAGCTATATTAGGCTGCTGTCAGCATGCACTTCCTGACATCCACATCAGCGTCTACCTTTGATGACTGCACATGGGATGGATATTCAGGTGGAACGGTCTCTGGACGGCCCCTCCTTCAGTTTCTGTCCCACACTTTGTCTCCATATTAGCTCCCATAAGTATTTTGTTACTCCTAAGAAGAACTGAAGCACCCACACTTTGGTCTCCTTCTGCATGAGCTTATTAATTAACTAATTAGCTATTTTGAGTCAAGATCTCACCACTTAGTCCAGCCTGGACTCAGATTTGCAATTCTCCTACCTCAGCCTTCTAAATTCTGCCTTCAGTTATTTTTAAATGACTGAATGAGTGAAGTGACTGCTGTAGTTTCGAGAGTCACATCTAATCTTTCCTGGGAGCCCCACAGCCCCTGGCTCCTGCAGGGTGCCTTCACCAATGGGCCTTTTCCCGCCACTGTCCGAAGCCCCTCCTCCCTGCCTGTTGAGCTGTAAGATTGCTAGTGCAATCGGCTCCATCGCTGTGGTGAATTACCTTGTTCTTGCTCTGTTTGTCAGCAGGAAGGATTTATGGCGGGAGAGAATTCTTCCTGGAGACTTTCATCTTGTGTGTGCGCGCAGGCTCACCCCCAGCCCTCCTCCCAGACCCCATCTATCAACTGCCCTAAGTACATATATATTATCCCACCTGCGCCCTCTGATGCCTTTTCTTCCTCTCTTGCTTCCTTTGAGCCAAACACAGGTAGAGGTTAATGGGGAAGATGTGTAACCCGGTTGGCTTTGGCAGCAGAAATCTCCAAGACGCTTTAGGAATGTGCCTTCTCTGCATTCATGGGTGTCCGGAGCTGAAATATGGTCCCAAGGAGCCCAGGAAATAGACCCCATCCTCTTTCCCTGATAGAATTGAGCCATCTTTTTCCTAGTTGCTGCCTGCCACCGGTGCTGGAAGGTTAATCTCTTCCTCCTCTCAACTAGTGCATTTATCATAGGGAAGTGGTCTGTGGTGCAAAATATTGATCAAGGGCCTGCCAGGTCCTCTGCTGGGTTGAAATTGAGTGTTGCAGTCAATCAGTTGCCTGGCGTTTGGTGGTGTGGAGAGCACCGTGACCTGCGAGTGTGGCAAGGCTGATGGATGGAGCTGAGGGACTAGAGATGGGGTGGGGAGCAGGTCTCTCTGACCATCTCTTTTGATTGGCTCACAAAGCAGGTGTGGTCACTGTTGCTGGGCAGGATTGGGAATCACAGGAGGGTGATCTTGCCAGCCTCAGTGACCTCATAGAGACACAAACACATACTCACACACACACACACACACACACACACACACACACACACACACACACACACATAGCACTATTGGGGAAAAGTGTCAACTACTAAACTTGCAAAACCAGTCAGAAAAAATTGGGGTAGCCACTTAGCAATCAAAATATTCAATTTAGTTGTGATGGCAGAAGGGACCACACTCTGAGACATTCTTATTTTTGGAAACACCAATGCCTCCATCCCTGCGTTCTTTCCTCTCTCACTCTATTTCTTCTTTGTGTGGGGCAGGGTGCATGTGCTTGTGCTTCCTAATGTGTAGAGGCCGGCAGTGTCTTCTAGAACAGTTCACTTTGTTTTCGAGACAGGATGTCTTGCTGAGGTTTCAATGAGACAGACTGGGATTCATCCAGTGCTGGAGCTCCAGGCATACACAACTGTATCCAGGGTGCTGCCAGGCAATTTGTTGGGTACTGGGAGTAAAGAGAAGTTTGGAGGACATTGCGTCTTCCCATGTTCCAGTTCTTCATTCTTGTGAGCAGTGACTATCTATGGGATGTTTCCTTATAGCTTCCCATGCCTCACACTGAGGCAATAGTGAAGGTACATGCACTCTGCTAATAGGAGCAACATATGCCAGATAGACTTCAGAGAGGGGGTGGCTTTTGAACAGTGGGTTGAGAGAGGGCTAAAAGTACATCAAGAGAGGCAATGTGAAGTGATGATAAAAGAAGGCATGCATGCAAAATGAACCCTTGTGCAAAGGAGCCTGACGGAAATTTCGTATGGCTGACTTAACAACCAGCCTGGAGAGGCAAGAGGAGCTACGTCATTAACCATGTAACAAGCTTGTCCTGTGTCAAGCTAAGGACGTTATTGTAAGAAGTGAACAGGATCTTGTAAGCAAAGGGTTTACCATTGTGCTTGGCATGAAGTATGTACTTGAATGATATCAGTCTCTATAGTAACTGGGATAATTGGGTATAACCAACAGAAAGCCATCTGTATCAGTTAGAGTCTCACATGGACAGTTGGATTTCGATGTAGGTGAAGGAACTAAATACCAGTGTGAGAAGTGGCAAATCCACAAGGCACATTCATTGCTTGAGGAATGGCAAGATTGGGGGAGCATTACTCCATCAAGCCTGGATGGCACAAGAGGAGATAGCTGTTATCATATCTGGGGGGAGGCTAGTGGGTGACACTGTTGTAGCCCACCCTTCATAACCCCATGGTCAGGGCCAAGAAAAAGTCCTTGCCTCTTTCTCCTCTCTCCCTCTTGTTTTCACCAGTACTCAGAATTATCTATGGGCACGGGAATCTGAAGGCCTAGGAGACAGAGCCTAAAGTCTTGGGGCCAGAGAGAATGAATAGGGTAGACTACAGTTCAGCCTCCCAGGTGGTAATACAGCTGGCAAGTACTTGTCAGGCAGCCAGGTAGTTTACATGTTCAGTGTAGCTGAGAACGATGTCATCAGAATATAGGCATGAGACTGACTGCAGTCCCAGTGCACTTAGATGTGTTTTGCTGACACATCTCACACCACACACTTGTAAGATGGTAGGATGGTAGATCAATGGTTCTCAATCTATGGGATGCGATGCCTTTGGGGATCCAATGACCTTTCGAATGAAGTTGTGTAAGACCATTAGAAAATACAGATATTTACATTATAATTCATAAAAGTAGCAAAATTACAGTTATGGGTAACAACAGAAATAATTGTATGGTCGGTGGTCACCACAACATGAGGAACTGTACTAAAGGGTCACAGCATTAGGAAGGTTGAGAATCACTGTGGGTAGATTATACAAAATAATTCATGAAAATTCCTAGCAAAAAAAAAATACTTAGTAAGTTTGTCAAATGATAATTGATATAATTTTTTATCATCAATGGCACCATCATCACCACCACCATCATTGTCATCCTCATCTTCACCATGACCATCTGCATAGAGTCTATTCAGATGGATGAAACCCTTTGCTTTTGAGTTTTAGAAGGAGGATCCTTGAGCATTCCTAGAAGCTCGCCTCAGCTGTGCTGAAAGTGGTACCTAGGTACATGCTCCCGGCCTCTAGTCACAGGAGAGGAACACACCAATTTGTCTCACATATCCCATTCTCTTCTCTTCTCTTCTCTTCTCTTCTCTTCTCTTCTCTTCTCTTCTCTTCTCTTCTCTTCTCTTCTCTTCTCTTCTCTTCTCTTCTCTTCTCTTCTCTTCTCCTCTTCTTTTCCTTTTCTCTCCTCTTCTCTTCTTTTTCTTTCTCTTCTTTTTTGCTTCCTTCCTGATATTGTTTCTTGTTGATTGCATACTCTCTCAAGTTGCTGTTCAATAGAAACGACCAGTTTCTCATGCTCTGGGAGACCAGGTAGCTGGCACCTACTGCTCTTATCCCTGGTGCTCAGACTCCCAGTGCTCACTGGTGGAGATGCAGCCTTAGGTACTTGGCAGGCTTGATGACATGGTTAGGGGAGGGGAGATGGACTCCCAGGTCAGTCTCCTACACTTCGATGGGCTTCTCCTTCCTGGAAAACATCATGCTTAGAAGAAGGTGCAGCAGGCTGCTTTTTATTTTCTTTTGCTTTGTGAAAGAACCAATTGTCCATGAAATCAAATAAAGGTGAAATACATATTGAAATACCGTGGGCCTGCTAAAATCTGTTAGATGAAGAAACGAAGCTCAGAAGTCCTGCCAGTTCAGGCCTCTAAGATTTATAATCACATTACATTGCTTGTAGTGTGGCAGCAATAGTCACAGAAACATAAGTGTGTGAGTTTAAAATACGATTCTGGGCAGCCTGGTGTGGTGCAAAAACCTCTCCAGCAGAATCAGGTGACCAGATCCAGTGCACACCACCCACCTCTCGCTGGAAGTCTTCATCCCTGCAATGAAGGTGTGGGCTTTATACATCCTAGCCGTCATCATTTGACTTTCTGTGATTGGTTGCTGGGGGACTTTCAATTTAACCAGCTGATTCTCATAGGTCTCCTGCCTCTTAGCTACAAGAAGATATTTACTTCCCCTTGTTCTGCATGGAGAGTATTGAGCTTGGCCGTTTGGGAAGCCCCTGCCTTGTAAAATGTTCTGGCCAGACAAATCTAAGGATTGAATCATGGAGCAGATGGTGGCAACACTGTTAGGTGCTCAGATCACTGGGTGCTATTGAGAACTAGGAGTTCCCTCAAGGTACCCCTTGTTTGATTGCTGTGATGAAAACACCATAACCAAAAGCAACTTGGAGAAGAAAGGGTTTAATTCAGCTTATATCCCCACGTCATAACCTATCCCGAAGCAAGTCAGGGCAGGAACTCAAGGCAGGAACCCAGAGGTAGGAACTAAAATAGAGGCCATGGAAGATCACTGCTCACTGGCTTGCTCCTCAGGGCTTGCTCAGTTTGCTTTCTTAGTACCTAGAAACACCAGTCTAGGAGATTCATCACCCACAATGGGCTGGACCCTCTGACACCAATCACCAACTAAAAGAAAGTATCTTGCAGGCTTGCCCACAGGCCAATTTGGTGGATCCATTATCTCAATTGGGGTTCCACTTCCCAAATAACTCTAGTTTGTATCAATAAAACTAGTCAGCACTCCCCTGTTCCTGGGAAAACCAATACTAGTAGAGACAGGCTAGTTAGGCCCAATAACTCAGCCCTCCTTAGCTCTTGCTCCTGGACAATCCTCTCTTGGAAGACAGTTGCTCTTTTGACACTTCCTCTCTTTAGAGACCTTTCTAATCTTGTTCTTACCCTGTGAGAGCTCATGATCTCTCCTTTTGGATTAGTTTTCTACTGTGGCTATGACAAATGAGCCCAGGCTTTTCACCTTAAGTAACACAGATTTATTATTTTATGATTTGGGAAGTCAGAAGCCTAAGATGGCCCTCATGTAGCTTAAGTCAGGCTGCTAACAGGACTGCAAGCCCTCTGAAGATTCTAGTGGAGAATCTATTCTCCGGCCTTTGCTAGCCCCTGAAGATTACTTCTTCCAGCTTCAAAGCCATCCAATACACCCTCTGACTTCTGCCTCCATCACCAGACTCAGACTCTTTAGTGCAGTATCTTTTTTTTAATAGGGATCACTCAGATGATCCTAAATCATCTCTCTCTTTTTTATTTTTAAAGTCAAATTTTAAAATTTCTTCATTTTTGAGCATTATACAGATAGATAAGAAAATACTATCACATCTATCTCTTATTTCCATTTCTAATTCCTCCATCTCTCCCCCAAATGTCCCCTCCCAACTTTATGTTTTATTAATTTTTTTATAACCCTCTAAGTCTAGTTAGTATTGTCTACATGTACATGGCTGAGAGGCCACCCACTAAACTTACAGGTGGTCACCCCCTGAAAAGGAAATGATGTCATCTCCCCAGAAACTATAGTATGTCCTCAGTAAGGAGCGGGGTTTGGAGGTCATCAAGCATCTGCACTGGAGTTAGTCAGGCTTGATTATGTTCTTATGTAGGCACCGACAGTGGAGTGAGTCCAGGAAGAGAAAGTTTCATTCCTTTCCACGCTTACATTCTTTCCTCCTCTTCCTCCAATGTCTTCTTATCTCACCATCTTTACTTAATCACATCTATAGGTTCACCTATTACTTTCAGGTCCCAGGGATTAAATGTGGACACTTAGAGTACACTGAAAAAAGGCATTGCGGCCAAGCCAGATGATCTGAGTGTGATCCCTGAGGTCCATATAATGGAAGGAGAATTCTCCCTGAAGTTGTCCTCTGGCTTCGGCTTCCACGTGTGTACCTAAGGTGCACACACTATAATGTTGTAGGATTAGATTTTTAAAAATCTACTTTAATAAAGATTCTCAAATGCTTTGATAGCTGGGGGAGGGGGAAGATGGTAAATAGTACAAGGGGATTTTGACCTGTTTAGAAGTAGCTCTTTGGGGTAATACCCATCTCCAGTGTTAGGATACCAGCAGTCCAATTCAGCAGTGTCTGTATACCAAACATAAATCAGTAATGGCAGAATGACCCAGCAGAAACTGCCAGGCCTCCCCCAAATTGGCAGGAGTCAGTGGGAGAACCATAACCAGCTGGAATGCCAGGGGTTCTCTGTTGTGCCTCTTCAATGAAGTGAAGATCAGCAAAGATGAAAGACCAAGGAAGCGCTCTGCCACTGTCCATGTAACTCTCTTCAAACATCACTTGTCCTCCTAAGGGCCTTGCTTCATCAAAATATCCCATGAGTGGGCCTCAACACCACCACTGAGTCTGCATCAATGGCACAACCAGAAACTTTCACTTCATAAAGTGTTTTCAAGTAGATGTGGACATCTTTGGGGAATATTATTCTGCTAACCACTTCCCTTAGTTCATTCTTCCCTCTTTATCTCCTTTCCTGCTAGAAATGTCTGCTCTTGAAGTTCAAGTTGAATGGAAACCTTATAGATTTCTGCTCTGGTGGCCTCTCTTATGGCTTTTGATGCCACACTGTGTCCTCATATCAGAATGTAAAAGGATGACAGACAGGGAGAAAATGAACTACTATGGACAAACAGGTGTTAGTGAATGTGCGCCACACTGTCCCAACAAGGGGCACTGGTCAGTCCTGGTTGCTTTCCACTTTTCCATCTGGAGAGAAGAGACTGGAGTCTGGGAGTCCTTGCTAACATGAAGTCATGAAGTGGTTCAGTGCCTGCAAGTCACTGCCGCACACTCGGTCTTCTGTGCAAACTGTCTGAGTATCTACAAAAGATGGGGCATGGCTTCAGATAAAAAAGGCTGGACTTGCATTATTTGAAAGAACGTAAGAACACCACACACAAGAATGGTCTAACAGAAATGATAGAAAATACCAAGTATGGCTGAAAGCCTGGGCAGATGGGAGTCTCTGTCACAGCTGCAGTGTACATTTGCTCAACACCACTGCAGAAGATGACATGCCAGGAGGGAGTGCTGGTACACACCTGTGTTTGTTCCCAGCACTCAAGAGGCCAAAGGAGGAAGAACAGGAGTTTCAGATCAGCTCCCCTCCAGACTGTTGTTTTAACTTTGCATTCATGCTAAAACATGATGTTTCAGGCTTTGCATGCAAGCTCTATGGCCTGGCTTGTTCAGAGAGGTTAATGTACATGAGCACCAGAAGACACATTCAGGAATGCTCACAGTGACAGTGTTTATAATGGTCCAACTAAAAAGGACGACATGTCTACTATAGGACCATATATAAGGGCACATTCCTGGAAATGAACAGAATTAAATACAATAGCATCAATACAGTGAGTGACTAGGTCTGAGAAAGAGGTAACAAGAGGACACCCTGCATTCACCTTTATCACATAAATCTCAAGAGCAGACAGAACATCTTCCAGTATTGTGAGAGTGACACTCTTCCACCAATAGGTGGTTCCTTATTTGTTCCTGACTCTGCAAGCTGTAACTGTGCTGGAGGGAAGTAACTGTCTTTTGAAGCTGGGTCACAGGCTTCAGCCGGGGTTCTTCATGGGATGTACATTATGGAGTTCTGAACCTTGGTAAGGAGTTTTTCTACCAGCAAGGACTAGACTGGAGAGCATGCAGACATAGAGGTTTTGGAGGGCCCCCAGCTATGGTTTGTATTTCTCTCCCCTAATGAATTCAGTGCTGAGCCTTTGAGCTGCCCCCACAAAGACAGAGTAGAATAGGACAAAGCTTGCATGCCCTGACTGCAGGGTCCATAAGCCAAATACAATAGACCAACCAACTGGAAAGTAAAGAGGCAAAACTATACTAAGTGATGTTAGCAGCCAGGAGTATGCTTAACCTAGAGAATCAGTCAGGAAGCAGAGCTAGCAGGGCCCTGGGCTTCAACGCTCTGTCTTCACCAGAGGCTCACCTGTGCATTTGTGGACATTTACTGGTCTGCACACCAGGGTTCCTCTCTCCTTTCCTTTCTCCCTCCCTCCATCTTCCTCTGCCTTACACCTATCTCAGTTTTTTCTTCTATAGATATTTATGTGCGTATGTGTCATGCTTCTATAAAAAGAACATATGCAGTAGTGCAGTAGTTAAGCTCTGGCCCAGATCCACCTGAGTTCCTGCCTTAGACAGAGAACTTGAGCTGTGACTGAGCTCCTCAGAACGGTTTGTTCCCAAGGAACATAAACGTAGAATCAGAAGAGGCTCCGGGACTCTTACACTAGTGAAAAGGCCAGGCATCAAACATAGCTGTATTCAGGGGCTTGAATGATGTGTCTGTACTTAGTCCAGGCTGACTTTCCCTAGGGAGAATCTACTCCTAAGTCCTCCCAGCCCACAGCTGGGACAAAAAGAGAATTCATGTCCCCACTTGTCCCCATGAAAGAGGTGACGTCTTTTATCTCATAAGTCAAAGTGGGTCATATACATTTTCCTGGGTCAACGGGTTTTGCCCAGGAAAATGTAGTATTGTGATTGCCCAGGACATTGTCAAACATCAGTCCTGGGAGCTGTTACTCAGACCCCAGACACATTAATGTAAATGGAGGGACACAGAGTATCAAGGCCTGGGCCTGATGTTCATTGCCTGTACACTGGGTTGAATGCTGAGCCTCAAGTATCTCCCTGAAAGTGAATTGCATGTTATTTTTTATGAATTAGAATCCATATATTTTATTTAGGTGAATAAATTTATAATTCTAGGAATACAAAGATATAAAATTAGGTCTTTTAGAGCCACAAGATTTTAAACCTAATGCTAAAGGGTTTCTCAGTGCAAGATGGAGTTTCTCGGGGATGTAAGCTGACCAATGGCCTTGCTCAGGTTATAAACTTCTAACTGTGTACCCGATTGCCTCTAGAAAGGAGGAAGAGAGAGGGAGGGAGATTAGAGCGAGGGCTTGCTTCACATTCTCCAGCAGATTCTTCTCACCTTCTATTTTAAAGATGATGATAAATGAGGCTCAGAGAAATTGAGTGACTTTTTTCAAATCACATAGCTGCTGCCAGCCGGCACATGCGAAGCCGTCTCCTAGCTAACCACACACACCTGGGGTTCTAAAGCCCACTTAGTAGATGATTCCATAACCCACACATTTCTGCGTTCTAAGCTGCCCTTAGCACTGTAGGAGTTTACAGGCATCTTGGGCTTCTACATGATAGACACTGGGAACTGCTCCTCCATAGCCTTCAAGCTGTGGCAATCAAACTGTCTCTGAACATTGCTGAAAGATCCTCCACAGAGCAAGCACTATAGCTGAGAACCACAGTTTCTACAACAGTCACTGCCCTGTCTTTGTCCCTCATCAGTCCTCTGATTGATGGGAAGTGTGGGGAGGTCGTTTCCATGAGCCCCAGTTTCCTTATCTGTAAAACGGGAATCCAAGTCATAGCTTGTGTGGGTGTGTGACTCCATGGCAGACCATGCGCCTAGGATGAGTGACATGCTGTGCCTTACTCCAGCTTGGCCTGCACAGTGTCTGCCTACATCATATGAACAGGAGAGTTGGCAATTAGCTGGTATCTTAAGTGCTTCCTACCTGGCAGGTGAGGAAATCTCTCTCACTAAGTTGCATGTGATTTTCCAGAAAGGATGTTTTATATTTGGCAAATTAGAGACACGCTGAATTGCAAATGAAGACAGGCATTTGGGGCTACTCCTGTTGCCTAATTAGTACAACTCCATTGACAGTCCTGGCTCCTTCAAAGGACTTTCCCTGGGATGTGGGCCTTCTGCAGAGCTGGTTGAGAACTCGACACAGAGTCAGATGTCCGACATCAAACGTTTCTGTGTTCAGAAATGAGGCCAGGTTCTCCAATGAGAGCTCTCTCAGTAAATGGTCCCCTGCTTATTAAATTCCTGCAGTGGCCACTTCTAATTGGACCCGCCTCCCCTACTTGGCTAGTCAAGGCTATACAGCTCTACTCTAGTTTGGGATCCCAGTTGGAGGTGATTGCCTCTGGTTGCCCAAGTTCCTTAGAGATGACTGGCTGGATCCTCACTGACTCCTCCCACCCTGAGCACATACAGATCCACTAAGTCAGCTTTTTAATCTCAGTGTGAGAAGATGAGAATCTGAGAAGATGCCACCATTAGATAGTCCTGTAGGGAAGTCTATGGGACATTTTCTTTATTAATGATTGATGTGGGAGGTTTCAGCTTATGCTACTCCTGGGCAGTGATCCTTATGATAAGAAAGCAGACTGAACAAGCCATGGAGAGCAAAGCAGTAGGCAGAGTTCCTCTCTGGCCTCAGCTTCTGTTCCTGACTCTAGGATTCTATTCTCAATTCCAGTCTAGACTTCCCTTGGTAGATTGTGATCCAGGATACGTAAGCCAAATACTCCCTTTCTTTCCCAAGTTGCTTGTGGTCATGTTGTTTATCACAGCAATACTATGCTCAAGATAAGGCATATGAGTATGTGTGTGAGTGGGCAGGTGGGTGGGGTTGACTGACTACCCTCCCCCCCAGAGAGAGGTTCTAACAGGTGGGTCAACCTGCAATCAGATCCCTCAAACTAGGTTCTAACTATCCACACTGGTCTCATATTTGTCTGGCCTGATCCATTTATCCTCCTATCCAGTTAGATCCTGCTTTCTTCCTATCTTTTCTCACCAGCCTTCTGGCATCTGATAGTAAATAAAGTCATGGTACCTTGCTGTTTACTCTTGACTCTGTCTTTGATTCTTCTGGAATCAGATATGGGCTTCCAGAGAGAATGGCTAACTTCACACAGGTGCTAAGTACCCATCCAATTCAGCATAGTCCTGTTCCTTCTCTAGCCGATCTGAGGGAATCCGGCCTCTAAATAGGTCTTGTACAGTCAGTCACAGGTCTATGTGTTTCTAGTGAGTCAGGATCAGTGTGTCTGAAAGATGCAGAGCACACACAACCTAGAGATGCTCTTGTCCCATCTCATGCCCAGCATAAGAAAATTCTTTGCACCACCTTTGAGGGAAGCTCATTACATGCAACCAAAATAGGTTGTAGAACAAATGTCCCAGGGAGAAGTCAGATTGCTCTAGAGAAGGTCAATGAAGTTCAAGTCCTATTTCAAGGAGCCTGAAGGAATGTGGAATTCCTTTGTCACGGAGAGTGGCATGCCTATGGAAACTTAGTCTTCAGTGTGCACGGAGAATATGGTTGATATCCAGCATTGGGTTTCCTAGGATACAGAGGTAATGATGTTCACAAGGCTCTGCATTTCATCCTTCTATTTCAGAGCTAGGGAAACAGAGGCATGAGAACTTCAAAGTCAGAATGGACATTGGAGGAAGCTGGGAACCCTGCTTGGCCACATTGCTCCTTGAACTTGGAGGAAGGATGTCTTCCCTCTGCACCTCTAGTTTCCTATCTGTAAAATGCATACAGCACAATTCAGGCTTGGACATCCTAGATCATATCTAGAATTTGTATTTGTCCTATTTACCCCTTACTGTTATTAATTTTTATTATGACAATTTATACTTGTACACAATGCACTGTGATGACATTCACCCCAACCCTACTGCCCTTTCTTGTCCCTTCCAACTCTTACCAAGCCTCTAACTCCCAACTAGTCCTCTGCCTACCTCTTAACCTGTTACTGTTTTTCTCTCCTCCCTCCCTCCCTCCCTCCCTCCCTCCCTCCCTCCCTCCCTCCCTCCCTCCCTCCTCTTCCCTCCTCCTTCCCTTTCTTCCTCCTTCTTCCCTTTTTACCCTCCTCTCTCCTTTCCTCCTTTTCTCTCTTCCTCTTGACTCCTCCTTCTGTTTGTGTTTCTTTCTGTGCATAAGAGAATGTGGAATTAATTTAATCTTATTTTCATAACATTAAAAAAAAGAGAGAGAAAGAGAACTTGGAGATGACTGTTTGCTGAAGTGGGATTTGCTTGGTGATGGCTCTAGTGCAGGGAATCAGTCCTTGATGGTGAAGCAGAACACAGACTTAGTGAACTCCTCATCTTCCTGCAGGTGCAGGAAAAGCCTAAAGATAGATAGATAAACAAACAAACAAACAATAACCAACAAACAAACCCAAAAGACTTCAACATGCCTTCATGATAAAAGCCCTGAAGAGCAAGAATATGACTAGAAGGATTACACCTCAATATGACAAAGACTGTATATGAAATCCCACACCCCACATTGTCCTAAATGGAGAAAATTTGAAGCAATCCCATTAAAATCAGGAACTGAGGCAGGGCTGTCCACTGTCTCCTTTCCTCTGTAATGTGGTGTTCAAATCACCAGTTAGAGCAATAGGGCATAAAAAGTAATTAGAGATATGCAAACAAGAAAAGGAGAGGCAATTTTTATGTCTATCTGAAATACATATTATACATAAGAGATCTAAAAATTTCTACCAAAATATTCTAGAATCAGTCAAGAATTTCAGCAAGATAGCAGAACATTGATTAATCTTACAAAAATCAGTAGCCATTCTGTACACCTAACACAAATGTTCTGAGGAAAAGAACATGGAAAAATTCCCATTTATAACAGCCTCAAATAAAACAAAATATCTAGGAATAAACACAATCAAGGAGGTGAAAGTCTTCTATAATAAAATTTTAAATCCTTATAAAAGATATGAAGAATACTCTACAAAATGGAAAGATCTTCCATACTCATGGGCTTGCAGCATTAATATTGTGAAAATGTCCATTCTACCAAAAATAATCTTACAAATTCAATGCCACCCCAATCAAAATACAGACAACATTCTTCACAGAAGTAGATAAAATCCTCAAATTCACATGAATCTGAAAAGACCCTGGATATCAAAAGCAATCCTGAGCAAAGAGAAAAAATAATGCTGGAAAGATTAACATTCCATATTTCAAGATATCTAACAGAGTTACTGTAATAAACATAGCACATGGTACTGGCACAAAAAACAGACTTGAGGACCAAAAAACAAGAGAGAAGACCCAAACATGAGTACACAGAACTAACCCACCTGATACTTGACAAAGAGATAGAAACATACTCTGGAGAATAGGCATGTCTTCAAAACATAGGGCTGAGAAAAGTGTATGCCTACAGGCAAAAGAATGAAAGTAGATCCATATCTATCACTCTGCATGAAAATAAACTTCAAATGGATGGAAAGGTCATAAATGAGAAAGCTGAAAACCAGGAACGTCAAGAAACAAACAGCATCCTCAAAATATAGGTTTAGGGAAGGACTTTCTGAATTGGACTCCATCTGTCCAGAAATTAATAAGGTCAACAGATGACAATTGGACCTTATAAAATTAGCATACAGTTCTTTAGGATAAGAGGTCCAAAAGCATGAGTTTGAAAAGTTGCTGGACATCGGTGAGTGCCTCCCACTGTATCAACACAATGAAGACATCACATGCAAGGAAAAGCAAATGGATGAGGTCAGGTCCCTCTGCACTGATGCTATCACAGGGGCCCCATTCCCATGGTCTCATCTAAGGCCTGAACTTCAAAGGCCATTAATGAATGAATCAGAGGACTATGGTGAATTAAGAGTATAGCAGGGTGAACCAAACTATAGAAGCACTCATAACCTCTCCATTTCACAGATGCAGAAACAAAGTCCACAGAGAGACTAAACTAGTTGTCTCAAGCTAACTTTGTCTCATTTGTTCTATGTCATCATGTCTCTTTAGAGTGCATGGGAAATGATTTTAATCTAATTCTAATTAATCACACTGATTAATTAGGCCCAGAGGACCAACAGGTAGGATTGAGGTAAGGAGAAGGGAGGAAAAGAGGCCATACTCATTCATGTTCTTGATTTAATCTTGAGAGGTCATAAAATTTGCATTGCAGGTCCCTTATTCTTTTCCCTTACTTTGTCCATACCCATTGGCTAGAAAATGCCCTCAGGGATTCCAGGAAATGGGTAGTGGTGGGAGATCTGTGCTAGACAGCTTCCTGTCACTATGATCAAATATCTGACCTAAACAACTAAATTAAGGAGAGATCAGATTGGAATAGTTTCATAGATTTCAGCCCACACTGAGCCTGTGGTGAGGCAGATACTTTATGCAGGAAGGAGATGACAGAGGAAAGCCTTTGTCTCATAGAACCAGAAAGCAGAGGGCATGTGAGAAAGATATCAGTAGCAGGAGTGAGTGAGTCACTTTTAACTCTACCACCCCTGAGGTTTTTACCACAATGTTATCATTCTATCAGTCCACCAGGCATCCACCCATGGGTCAGAGGTTCACGATCCAATAACTTCCCCAAAGTCCTATCCATGAACTCTAAGGGAAGAAATACTTCATGCCTTTGGGGAGCATTACATGTGCAGGCTATAATAGGGTCATGATTAGTGCTCAGAGAGCAAAGACCCTTGCCTCCCTCTAAGAAGCTTCAAATGAAAAACAGAATCTCTGCCTCCCTTCTTTCTTTCCAGAAGAGGTACATGACTCCTGGAGCAAAGCACAGAGGTCCATCACTCACAGCAGACATCAAATGTTTTGCACTCTCAATGGATTTAAGGTTTTCATAAGGCCTGAAAGGCAGGGCTTCTTATCTTCCATTACACTAGAATAAAACCGGGGCTCAGAAGTCTGGATGATCTGTCCTTAGGTGCAGAGTTAGAAAATGGTGGAATTGGACTCAATGCCAGTCTTGACCTTCAGCCATCTTGATAGTCAGCTTCCTATCAGGAACCTGGAAATTGGGCACCTCATCCAATTTAGACATCAGGAACTCAGCATTGATCAAAGGGCAGCAAACACACACTGCTCTGTTTGTTACTGTCTGAGAAGGGACTAGGCAAAAGCCACAATGTCTGAGACCCTGCAAGTCTCAGTCTCAGGGGAATTACACTTGCCCCCATCTCCCTTCATGTATCTCCTCTCATCTGTCATGCTTCTTTTCCTGTCTTAATTTTCTTTTTCTTGTCTCTTTCACATCTATCATTTAGAAATATTTAGAAGTCCTGTCTGCTAGATATCAAGTTCAGTGCACGGTGCTTATCACCTTGCAAGTATGAGGAACAGCTTTAAAATTTCTCTGGGTCATAGGCCCAGCATGCAGATTACCCAGAGAGATGAAAAGGAGGGGTCTAATGCAGCACCAGACAGGAGAAGTCTGGGAAGATGTGTGCATATGTGCATGTGGAAATAAACATTAAGTAATTGAAGTATCTTCCTAATACTCTCCATCTTTTATTTGTTTTAAGACAGGGTCTCTCGTTGAACATGAAGCTCATGGATTCAGCTACACTGGCCAGCCAACAAGCCCCTGGAATCTTGTCTACCTGCTTCCTAGGACTGGGAGTACACGTGTGTGATGCTGTAGCTGGCATTTTTAACATGGGTTCTGGGCGTTGAGGTCAGGTCTCATGCTTGTAAGGCAAGCACTTTACTTACCTACCCCTTAGGCTGACTCTTAACTATATTATATCCCAGTGTGTCTTCTGTAGATGATTTGATGGTAACAATGGTCCCCATCTCATTGATCAGACTCCAAAAGGAAATCATTGAATGTAGCAAAGTCCTTAATAGAGTTCCCAGCAAAATATTCCTATTCAGTAAGCTAGAACTACTATGATTAATATAATTGTCCTTATAATTAAGGTGCAGGGCTTGCTGTGGGAAACTTTGAGGTTGTAGAACCTAACTTATCATAATAGACATTGCTGTACAATAGATATATCTGGAAAAAGTGGAGGGAATCTCAACTGAGCAATTGCCTCTACCAGGTTGGCCTATAGGCAAGTCTGTGGGATTTTTTTTTGAGACAATATCTTATTGTATGGCCCTGTCTGGCCTCAATCTCACAGAGATCTGCTGCTTTTTGCCTCCTGAGTGCTGTAATTAAAGGCGTGGACCACCACACTTATCTCGGGGCATTTTCTTGATTAATGATGAATGTGGGAGGGTCCCAGCTCTCTGTAGACAGCACCACTCATGAACGGGCAGTTCTGGATTGTATAAGATAGAAAGTTAGGAAAGCTGTGGGGAGCAAGCCAGTAAGCAGTCCCTTCCATGGCTTCTGCTTCAGTTTCTGCCTCCAGGTTCCCTCCTTGGTTTATCTCAATGGACTGATGATCCCAGATATGTAAGCCAAATAATCTTCTTCCTTGTTTTTGTTCATGGTGTTAGCAATAGAAACCAAACTAAGTCACAGATTTTAGCTAAAGATGCATGTATGACCCCTTCTGGCTAAGAAGAGCTAGCCTTCTTGTAGACGTAGATTTTTTTTTCGAAAACCTACTTTATTCAGGTTCTTAAATGCTTCAACCTCCCTTCAAACCAACTGGGCAGAGGTAGGGGAAAAAGAAGGTTAATAGTTCCTTGGGATGATTCCAATCTTCATTGTCAGGATATCAGCAGTCTAGTAGCCTGGTTCAATGGCAAACACCAAACACAAATCAGTAGCAGTGGCGTGACCCAGCAGAAACAGCAAGGCTCTGCTCAATCAGCATGAGTCAACAGAACACTACAAGATGTTCTTTGGTCTATTTCTCTCTATGAAGTGAATATCATCAAGACCAGAGAAGGGTTTCACAGTGTAGCAATGCAAGAGTATCCTCTCACTGTCTGTGGGGTCCATATATACTCTTTCTAAACATCATGCTCCCTCCACGTGTCTGGTGTCTGTTTTAAGCAAAACATCACTTGCCCTCTCACAAGACAGCTTCCAGAAAAACATCACATGGCACAACAGAGTTGTTAAAGAAACCAGAAATTTCTGGAGAGTTCAAAGTTCAGCCTTGTATAGGAAATCCAATGCAGCTGAATAAAATTGTAAAGCAATCTCTTCACTAGAGTAGGAGAGCCCACTGTGGACCAGGACTGAAAATGGGCTTTGGGAAGATGCATTTACACAGGCAGAAAGCAGCACTATTCTCCACAGAAGCCAGAACAGTGACTGCTTTTATAGGGCCTTTATGGGGAAGAAGGCCCTTCAGGCTATGCTGCTTCAATGCCCAACCTTGTGTTTCTATGTGATCACTCCTGTAGGCAGGTTATTACCACAGGGCATGGGCACATGTCACCTAGAGAGACTAACTAAATCCTCAAGAACAAATTACAAGATGACACAGGGGTCCCAATGGCCCAGCCTTCCACTGTGGCACAGTGATTCCACTTACACTTGCTGGCACTAAAGAACTTGATCTTGAGGGGTGTTGCTTAATTGTCTGAAGTGTGTCTGGGATATTGAGCCTGCGTGTTTTCTCCCCAAATTTCCCAGGCAGTCTTAAGCTGTTCCTTCATTAACTAATTAATTGATTGATTGATTCTGTCAGTCAGAAATATCTATGAAGACTTTGAATGCAATAGGCATTGCAGATAGCACAATTATAAGCATTCCTGCCACCAAGGAGTTTCTCGTCTGGTGAGGGAGACACACATCCCATGACTGAGTGTGGGCAGCATGAAGCTGCAGACTGTATTTGGGCAGGGCTTGGTGCAGTGTGGACTTGATATTTCTGGATCCATATTCTTAACTCTGCTTTGCTAAGATTGGCTTCATTCTTGGTCAGAACAGGCCCTCCTGGTGGTATGGCTTCACTTGAAACAAACTAGAACAGCTGGCTTATGAGGGGCTTTGCTTGCTTACCACAAAAGTGGGAGTTTGTTTGAAGTTTGGTGTTTGAAGGTTGGTCCCCAAAAGTATGGGCGTGCTCCTTACTAGATGGTATCTGAGTGAAGACACTGTATAACCATGGCAACAAGAGATGTTTTCTTGATGGAGAGGGAAGATTAGAGCCTAGAAAAGTGGCAGGGATAAGAGACTACCATACATATGTATTATATATACATACATCATTTGGATCTTACCCTTTTGGTCATCCATCTCACAGATGATAAGACTTTAATACATGTATGTAAAAGAAAAAAGTGGTGAAAAGGTGAGAATCACATGATCAATACACATTGCATGTGTGCACAGCCATGTCACAGAGAATCTCATTAATTTGTGCAACTTACATTTGTTAATAACTGTAATAATAATGTGGAGGAAAGGGAAACAATTCTTGAGAATTCCTGGAAGGAGCAGGAGGCTGTGATGGCCCTTTTGAGTCACTGAGTGTACACTGCAGTTGCAGCACTTCAAAGGCCAGCTCTGCATGTGATTCTCACTTCATCTCTGTGTAAGACTTGTCACCTGCTCCTGTCTCTGCTGCTTGTTAAGGTACACAGAGTTGTGTTGAGCAGGACCTTGCCCATGGATCCGTGTGCAGCTCCAACACCAAGGAGAACCAGAGTGCACTCAGTTTCTAGAGATCATTATGAAATGATTGCTCAATATTAGCTATAAGCATTTCATTGGCAGAATGTTACTTGAGATATAAAGAGTAGAGATAAGAATGACTTAAATTCTAAGTATTTTGAAAACATCTCTATTTTTGTACAGGAAAACAGTAGTGGCATTTATATGCTTTGGTTGGCATTTCAGAAAGCTGGGATTACTTGGAGCACTACTAAAGAAACTTCAGATCAAGGGAGGGGAAGAGAATGTAGGTGATGTGAGGAGGAAGGAAAATAATGTACTAGGAAGAGGTAAGTGGAATGGGGCAGGGTACAGGAGGGAGTATGGAAGGGATAACTAACACTAGAGACCATTAAAAAAAGCCACATGGAAAGCTTTTACTACAAATCATTCCCATATATGTGTAATATATATATATATATATATTACACACACATATATATACATATATATGTATATATATTATACATATTATATATATAATACAGTTATAAAGGATATATATTAATATAATATATATTATATATGAGTTTAAATGGAATTACCCTATATGGGGTAGGGGCAAGTACCTCTCTCAAATACCATTGGTTATCAAATAAAGAACCCATTACCAACAATGGGTTGCTTGTTTTTACATTGTTGGTCAATGAGGTCCCATAGATTTCCCCCAACATTACACGTTGTTGCCCTGACTCTTGGTTACCCTCTAGAACTTGACAGTAAGAATATATTGCTAAAGATTCTACATACTTCTGAAACCACCCTGAAAACTTCATCCCTGCTGGCTAGCTGACATGGTATTGGAAGGTGCTATGAAAACTACTGGAAGAGAAAAGTTACCCAACTTTGAACTCTACTAACTACAATAACTGGTCTAGTAAGATATGTCCACTTGTTCAATAGTGGCAAGGATGTCATTGGAGTAACCAACCACTTTCTGACTGGATTTATGGCCCACTACCCAAGACAATTCATACTGTTAACTGTGTCAAGAACCTAGCATCTAGGTACATTATAGGTCTCAGAGAAGTGCTTGGCCCTAAGTGGGACATCTGGGCCACTGTGGCCTAGAAATTACTATGGGGTTGGTTTCCAAGGATTGTAACAGTTAGAAGTAGTAGATAATTACAGCAACACAATGCTTTCTGGGTATGACAACACTGTGCACACATGGGCTCCCAGCAACTGTGGCGACATGCACAAATCCAAGCCTGTCCAATCCTAGCATAGACTGGGAAGGACTCATGAAATCTTACTCCTAGCTGTGTTGCTATTGACATTTGGTGGTTTCTAGGAAGGGAGAGTCAAATTTCTTCAGAAATGCTGCTCCTGAGAGGTTGTCCAAGCTCCAGAAGTCTGTCCATACTCAGAACTTACAGGTAGCACCAAGAGGACTCTGGGCTTAGAAAAAGATCACTTGAGGTAGGGAGAGAAAATGGCCAGGGTATTGTGGAGTAATTGAAGGGGAGGAGAATAGGATTTGACCAAAATACACATATATGTATGAAATTCTCAAGCCAAAATTAAGAGAAACTACAGTTCCTTTCTCTATGTTTTACATAGGAATTATAAAGTAGTTTATTTGAAATTTTAGAGAGTCTTGTGGAGCTTTAGGTGGCCTCCAACTTGATCTGTAGCCGAGGATGACCTTGAATTCCTGACTCTGTCTCTCAAATGCTGGGATTATAGGTGTGAACCACCATATTTGCTTGAAAGTTCTTTTCAAGGGCTCACATATGTGGGAAATCATGTGACATTATGTAGTGATCATCTTTCTGAGCATAGAATATTTCACTTAACATTGTAACCCATGCTGCCTAAGGTGGCAGGACTTTATTGTTTTATGGCTCTATGGTATTCATTTTATGTATGTATACACAGGCCTACAGGTGTCCAAGCACACACTCACGTGCATTCACACACACACACAAACACATATACAAACACAGACACACAGACACACAACCACACATACACATACAAACACAGACACACAGCCATACAAACCACACACACACACACACACACACATCACACATACACACACACACAGCTTTTTTTACACAGTTAGGTTGAGTTCTTGGGTTGATTTGCTTTTTACATTGTGCTACAATAAACATATGGTGCCGAATTTAAATTGCTGACATCATAGAAGTGGAGATTAGATTTGTGTCCATTAAAGGTGGAGAGTGGAGGGAGACACTGGTGAACACAAGTCATGGCTAGACAGAAGAATATGTCCTGCTGTACTGCACAGAGTGATTATAGCTAAAAATGACAGGTCCATACATTAAAAATTGCCAGAAAATAAGAGTTTGAAGGTTGTTATCACAACAGATGACAAATACTTGAGCTTAAGGAATAACCTGAGCATGCTGAGTTGACCATCACACAATGAACTTGCGTGGGGAAATGTCATTCTGTACTCCATAAATATGCACTAACTGTATAATACATGGTGAGCAATGTTTTAACATAAGTGCATCAGTGGCATTGCATAGACTCAAGCATCTCTTCTTCAAAGAAGCTTGTCCTTGATGTTTATTTGGCTAATCCAATTTGTTCTTAGAAATGTACAAGATATTTTCTCTTAACAACAAATCTCCTCCATATTAACGAAAAGGAGAAAATTTTGTAAATGTAAGAGGGACTTTCCAAATTTTCATAATCCAAATATATAATATCTTCTCCCAGCTTCTATTTCTGCACAAAAGTATCAGTGAAGAGTCTCGTAATTTCTTGAATGTCAAGGGCATAGTCTGATCTCTTTGACTTGCCTCGAGGAACATCAATAATGAATCCATTAAGGTGAAGCTCTAGGGTGCTTAAAGAGGCAAATCATGCACTGGACGCTAACCCACAGTGGTCACACCACCATCTGAGGCAAGTGCCTTCTCTCTTCTCTCCTATCTGTGTCCTGATCTCCTGTGGGATATACCCATCTAAGAAACAAACCTCAGGCATTCAATGATGTAGTCCAAAGCTATTGTCAGGGGAAAAGCCTTGAAGCAAGGAGTCAGAAACACAGGGTTTAGGTCAACTGAGGACTATTCAAAGCTGTTTGATTACTTGGTTCCAGATGATCTACAAATAACCCCAACTTATTTATTCAAAATTAGGATTTCTGTTAAGAGCCAGCCTGAGGACCTAACATTTGACTTATATATTTGATAAGATGAAATGCCTGTTGATCTGTCTTTAATTCTCTTTGAAAAGCTATGAATAAAGCTTTGCCTCATCCTAAAATAAAGGGTGTTTCAGAATGAGGGGGTGTGGTATTTCTGGAGCAGCCAGGGTGGTGCCCTCTTAATTAGATACTATTCTGATACTTTTCTTCTTTGTGTACTTATATGGTTATTTTTCAGGATTGTCAATCTCTGCAATCTTGGTACCACCCCTCACTTCTTTTCCCACAGTTACTTGTTTCCCAGTCTCTACCTGGGTCTTGGACTTTTTCTCTGCCTTGTCTTATCTAGCATTATCAACTTTCCTAAGTATGCAGAGTAGTCACATACATTGATGTTAACAGAGACATGGTCTTAAGCTTCCTACCTATGGTTGTCTATGCTTTTCTCTAGAATGAACACAGTTACCACAAATTAGCTATGATTTGGGGAGAGCAAAAGTCTCTTTTGCACTTCCTCTGATGCTGTGCTCCTAATGGTAAAGTGTACCAGCCTGGACCTTTGTGCATCAGTCTAAGGACATAGACTCCAGGAGAAGAGAACTGATCCATGTGTTAAATTTACTAGCGATGACTCATTCAGCACTGACAACTATGTCTGGCATATGGTGAATATTCAGCATTTGTCAAATGAATCTGTAAAAATAATTTTGATGATATAGACACAAACTTGTTATTTTCTGAAGATAAGTAGTATGCTGTATCTTGTTTTTCCTTGAGTTTAGGTTTTCCAAAAGGTAAGCAAAAGTAGAAATTTTCATGCTTGTCGACATGCGTCTCCCAGTGTGTGCAAATATATCCATTTGTACCATCTGTGCACATGTGAACCACAATGTGTGAGTATAGAACAAAAGTATATGACTCTGTTCACATCTCCTTGCCTTCCTATAGTAGTTGTAAATGTGCATGTGTCTTTAAATTCAAAGCTGTACATGATACCATGTACATGAATATGCAGATTATATCAAATCATATCTGTTCACAAATGAGTACATGCATTTTTATGCATTTATATATGTCTATGCATACATTAATTCTCTTTTGTAGGTGTCTACTATGATAAGATTGGGAATATTCTCATATTTATGTTGCCTAATGCAATTCATGTCAAATAGAGCAAAACTATCAGACACCAACCATAGATTTCTTACTTCAATTCTATTCTTTCCCCCAGACTCAGTAATAACACAAGGAATTCTGAGGATTTTTATGGGTTGTAGAAGAGATTCCTGAGTTTAATTTCCTGGAACAGGTCAATGAACTACTCTGGGATCATCTCAGAGCAAGAGACCCCAAATATTGCATGTACATCTGGAATAACCCACAGCTAATAAAACCAAAACACTGAGTCTGGTTTTAGCATCAGATTGCTTGTTTTTCAGTCCTGTGCTTCAGAGCAGTGTTACAGCTTGCAAAGCTCCTGCTTCCTGACTTGCTTCAGTTCCAGTTCTGATTTCCTTTGGTGATGAACAGTAATGTGGAAAGTGTAAGCTGAATGAACACTTTTCTCCCCAACTTGTTTCTTGGTCATGATGTTTGTGCAGGAATAGTAACCCTGACTAAGACAGGAGGAAAGAAACCAGTTTCCCTAACTAGATATAACACCTATGAACCAGAACAAGGGCCAACATGGAAGGAAACCCCAAGTGTGCAATAATGGAGCTTGAATCTTGAAGGCAACTAACAGCTCTCTAACTGGACTCAAGACCCACTTAACAGTATAGAAATTATACCTTGTACTGGAGACCTGACCATCTATCTGGAACTAGAAAAGTCATGGATCTCAGAGGGAGAACTTAGTACTGTCACTTTAGTAAATCACATAATTTCTAACAGAATTAGACATATTTATCCCTATGCTCACAGAAAAGTATAGATCTTACTCTTCGTCAAAGACATTACTTTTCAGCAGACAGAGACTATTCCAGAAAGGCACAAGTTGTAAAAATGAAGAGAATAAGTGATTCTACGCTCCCTAGTCAAAGGGATGTGTCTACAATATGATTGCTACACCTAATACTCAGGGAGCATCACAGAAAAGGAGCAGAAAGATGGTGAGAACCAAACTGAGAGCTGAAGGCAACTAAGAGATGATGAGAAGCTGGAGAAATAATTTTCCCCAGGAATTGGTTATCCAATACCAAACAGCATATTCATTGTGTGTGTGTGTGTGTGTGTGTGTGTGTGTGTGTGTGTGTGTGTGTACAACAATAATAATTAAAGAAAAAGGGGCTATGTTCTGGAGAGGAGGCAAGACCAATAAGTACATGGATTGATTGGAGGGAGGAAAAAGGTTGGGAAATTTATGTAATTATATTTTAATTTTTAAAATGTAAAAATAAATAATAAATACAAAATAATGTTTAAAAAAAACCTACTTTCTACCTTAAGCTGTTTCTGCTGAGTGTTTTCCAACAGTAATGAGAAAACAACTAAACAGTATTTCTACTTCATGTATTTAGAAGGAATTAAATCCTACAGAGTGCTTTGAATAGAGTTGTACATCACATGGATTTATGCCTGGAAACTGTTTCCTAAGGGATATGGTGCCCCCCATCACAGGTGTATCTAACTTCAGTTATCGCCCACTCTTGAATATTTCTGTTGCTTCCCAGGCCTGACAACTCAGAGCTAAGTTGCTCTTTATATTTTTTTCAGAAGAGGAAATAGAGGGAGGCTTAATTTACTGAATAGGTTGGCCATGTTAAAATCATGGATTTGTGACTGACACCACTTGTTCACATCCCATGGCAGTGATTGGTGCCACACCCAACTGAGCATTGAGCTTACCACTGGCCACACTTGTACTGTGACTGATTTCACTAGAGATAGGATATTCATAAGCATGGTAAGACTGGCAAACAATTTTTTGAAGGGAAAGACCACTGTAAACCATTGTCAGCACTGCTTGCATCAGTATTCTCCAGAGAGCACCTTCTTGGGCCTGGAAAAGGAGTAATTTTGGAGCGATAAAGGCATCATTCTAAGTGTGTTAAGGACATTTCCTAGGGAGGTCTGAAGGTCAGAGATGAGACAGTGAATGTTATCTGGCCAAATGAATGTCAGTCCTGCTTTTTATTTTGAGCCCTATTTCTACTCATATGACTACAGATCAGTTCATCAATTCTCTGAGTGCAGTCTCCTCATCTGTATAATGCCCACCCCTGTTTCCTACTCTCTTCTCACGTACTTTATTGTTGTGAGGCCTGAAGGAGGTAATTGATGTAAATGCAGGACCCAAGTGCTTAAAGAAGTGATTAGCATTGGATTCTGGATATTAGTTAGGGAATCCCTAAGGAAGGTTTAAATAATTTTTCATCTTTCTGGTTTGGAGAAAGTGCAGCCCTGGGAGCTAAAAATCCTCCATGTCAGAAATCTGAGCTGCTTTTGGTACTCTCTGAGGTGCCAGAAAAGTGAAAAACTAAAAATTGCTTCTACAAATGGGAAGACTTAGGGAAGAGAGTTCATGCCAGTGGACTTCTGACATGCTCACCCCTTCCTCACACATTTCCTTCCACTGATGTCTAGGAAGCACGAACCTTATCCTTCCTGAGGGGACAGTGCAGGTTGAAGCAGCTTGAGGTCATACCATCAAGGCTGACACTCTGACACCTGAACTTCTGGTCCACCATGGATTCTGATGCTCTCTACATTTTCATCTGGAGTTGCCAAATATCCTTGTGTCCAGTCACTACCAGGAGTAATTTCACCTCTGTGGGACTTAGCCTCAAAGATGGCAGTGCAGACTAGTTCTGATCTTTATAAAATGATAAGTTTAGGCTGGTAGGTGGCCTTGTTGGTGCCTTTTTTTTTTTTTTTTCTGCATCATTCAGATATGTTCTTTGACATGAAGCTTAATCATTTTGTCCGAGTGCCAATAAAAGACTCTTGTGCTTTTTGAGAGCACCACTGCTAGGGGTGGTTCTGATGCTAAGGTCCTGTTCCCCAATTGATTCTTGATCCATCAATAAAGATGCTAGTGTCCAATGAACTGGGTGAAATGGGCGGGACTTTTGGGTCCCCACAGGCAAACTAGCAGATGCAGGGAAAAAGGAGGATATTTGTTTTGTTTTGGATGGAGAAAGGTGACCAGTCATGTGAGTAGAGTGGCCATAGGCCATTTTCCCAAGCAGGAGATTAGAAGTGCAACTAAAGCTAAGGGCAGTTTTGGGTTGCTGACCAAGGAGAAGATAACTGAGCAACTAAAGCTGAAGGCAGATTTAGAGTGCTGAGCTAAGAGTATTGGGAAGGGCATGCTAACCACAGAGATTGGAAGCATCCAGCAATTGAGTCATAGACAGGTTGAAATAAGTGTAAGGTGTGTGTGTGTGGTGTGTGTGTGTGTGTGGTGTTATCTGCAACCTGGGCAGGGCTAGTAGTGGAGTCTGCTTAGAGCTTAAAGTGGGGTAGCAAGACCTACACACTACACACCACTATGCTCTATTTCATCCTCTTTTTTATCCCCTGGTCCTCTTGTCACTTTTTCATTTCCTATCATTTCTTTTCCTTCCTTTTTCTTCAGACATACACTGTCTAATCATGTGTCATATGAGGAACATGGCTTTATATTTAAGGGGCATCTCCTATCCTTCATCTACTGATGGCTTCACTAAAGACAGACACAAGTAAAATTATATTTGTCATTTCTTGCTATACAACACTGTCTAAATAAGCAGCTTTACAATAATTCATTGGCATGTGAATAATACGTATTGACTTACAACAAAGACTGTTCTCTAGCTGAGCTCTGTGAAAACACTCTAGGTTTGGAAGTACAATTTATATATACTTTTTATTTTTCTTTTCTTGCCCATAGAGTTAATGTTACATCCAAATCCATTGTTAAAATTAAGGTAGCCAAGATTTATCTTGATGTTTTTCTGAGAATTTATAGTTCTAATTGTTCTCCTAGACAGCCAGACAGGAATAAGAAGTTCTTGTGTGCTGTCTCACAAAAAAAATGACTATAAATAATAACTACATGCTGTATCTTCAACAAGATGGAAGGGAAGCATTTGGATGTTTTCATCATTAAAAAAATATTTGTGTTAGGAGGATGGATATATTTAACCTGATTTAAAAATTACATAATGTATATATGTGAAAATGTGGCATGATACCCTTTAATGGTATAATTTCATATATTATTAAAAATAAAGTATTAAAGGTGGTGATTTCTATAAGAGAATTGGAAGATTGCCCAAATGCTATCTAAGCACCAGCTGTAATTTTTACCCAGAAGAGGTCACTTCTTATTTTCATTTCCTGTCGCTGTAACTAGAGTCTCCCACTCAGAAATGTCCTATAAATTCTCTTACCTAGAGTTGGGTGTCCCACTATGTGGCTTCTCACTGGCTCCAGAGCCTCAGTTCCCTAGTGAATCCTTTGATGTTCATTAGCTTCTTCTCCAGGTGAAGCAAGACTGCAGCAAGCTGAGTGACAAGCTGGTCTCCACACTTGGGGCAGCTTCATTTGGCACTAGCTAATCCTTCCACTCACTTCAAAACCATCTGTAAAGTGTTTGCTTGTGTCAACCATTATCCTAGAAGTTGGATAGGGCTGGCATTCTGGTGCATAACAAAAGAAAAAATATAGATAAAGCTGAAAAAAAAAAAACTATCTACAAGCAAACTCTAGTCTGTGGGAAGGTGCTCTGTTGTGGCAGTGAGGAGTGATCTGCAGGCCACTTGAGATGAGGTGGCTGAGGAAAGCACACATAGAGAGGTGATAAAGAGATTTGGATGACCAGAAGGTCTTAGCTGTGGAAAGTCAGTAGAGAGTGATGTGATGGCAGGAACATGTGGCACAAAGGGCCCACCATGGGAACAAAGTCCCACGAAAATTCCTCCCTGACCTTGTTTTTGCCTCTGTGAATCCTGCATTCTAGTGCATGTAATAGACAAGTAACAGGTAAATAATAGGCAAGGCTACAAGAGCTGCAAGAGAGCTTATGAAGAAAATAGATGGAGGGACGTGAGGAGTGGAGGAAGCTCCTTTACACACTGTCACTTGTAAATCTTTTCAAGGAAGTGAGGTTTGAGCTGTAGTCTCTATTGTATTTGAATGTAACATGGTCCCCTCAGACTCATGTGAATACTTGGTTCCCGACTGGTGGTGCTGGTTGGGAAGGTTTCAGAGCCTGGAAGAGGAGGAGCCTTGCTGGAGAAAGTGGCTCACTGTGGATTGACTTGACTGAAGCTTTATAGCTGAGCTCTGCTTCCTGTTCACTGTCTGCTTCAGAACTGTGAACTCAATGTAGTCAGCTGGTCTCCTGCCACCATGCCTTCCTTAAGTGCTGCCATATCTTCCTTGCTGTGGCAGGATGATCCCCTCAACTCTAAGCCCAAATACATCTTCTTTCCCTTAAATTGCTTTGGTCAGGCATTTTGTCCAAGTAAGCAGAGAAGTAACCAATATAACCTAGTGCTCTGGACACCACACCCAGAGTATTAGACTACATTCCAAGTGATTCTGCCTAAAGGCGATACACATACCCATGGCCCATGTCTCAGGCTAGTAGCAACTCCCAGTGGAAGGACATGAAGGAGGGCAGAGAACAAGAAACACTTGTGATATGATGAGCAAGTGCTGTGTGTTCCCAGGAGCCTGTAAGGCAGCACCCTTGCTCTTGATGTATGAGGATGCTGGACTCTAGTAACTTCTGATGGGTCTATTTCTCCAGCCAGCAGCGTGCTCAGGAGGAGATGAGAGCTGCTCTATTGGATGCCTAGCTTCCAACCCTAGGGGCTTGCACATTTGATTCAATCAGCAAGAGTTTCTGAGAGTTCTGATTGTATTCTTGCTGGCACTTTCCTTTTTGGATTCCTGGCTCCAGCTGGTTTCCCACTCCTCCATTTTATTTCCCACAGACTCTGGGGCTTATGATTGATCTCTTTCCCTAACACTGCTTCCTCTCCTGAGTTTATTCTTTGTAGGTAGTTTGAACCCACTAACTTCTTCTTCATAGCACAGACCATGGTCCGGCCACATAGCTTCTCCTCCCTTGAGCTCTTCTCAATCTGATATCAAAGATTCTGTTTCAAAAGTAACCTAGTGTCTGGCTGTCTCTCTAAAATCACCCTCTGGTTCTTTAAAACAATTGTATTTTATTTATTTTTCAATTTTTTTCTCAAGGTTATCAGGGGTTATACCATAATGGGGGGGGGGGACTCAAAAATGTGAGTCTTTGGCAGTGTTTCCAGAATTGTACAAACTTCTCATTTTCCATGAGTGGGCCTTTCCCTACTACCCTCTGCGACAGTCACAGGAGTCCTGCTGGAATTAAACTTACTTTATAATTGCTGTGCATCTTAACAACCCGCCAAGGCTATTGGAAGCTATGCCTCTATACAACAGCCAGAGTCCTCTTGACTCAGCTGGGGTAGTTCTATTTTTTGTGCTTTAATGGAAGAAGAATTATTATTAGAAACATTTGGGTTTAAATTCACATGTAAATTATGCTCTTCAAAAGTTACACTAAGCAGGTGGCCTTTCTATGACTCTGAAATCCTTCTCTATAAAAGGCAATATCACTCACCTTGGAAGATTGCTGAAAACCTTAAATTAATGAACAAATGTGAAATTGTGAAAACTCTAGGGCACCCCACAATCCTAATTCATGAATGTCTCCCATTGGGGCTCATTGTCATCTCTTACTTCCCTAGCTTGGACTAGAAGAATCTGATGACTTTAGATTACTAACCAGAAGCATCTAAAATAGTTTCAATGGCATCAGACAGAGAATGAAGAATTCTAGATTACAGGCCAAATTCTCCACTCTTGGAGGTTATTTGCACATGGCCATACCTAAAGCCCACCCTCCATCAGTCATTCTTCCATACACTAAGGTTACTGTATAACTGACATGCTGTGGAACTGTCCCTACAAGGTCTTATGTGTTAAAGGCTTGGTGACCTGCTGGTGACACTATTGAGAGCTAGAGAAAATTATTAAGAAGTGGGAGCCAGAAAAGGAATAGAGTCACTGGAGATGTGTCCTTTACCCCCTTGCTTCCTACTGTCTGTCATGAGGTCATTGGCTTTGTTTCACCACATGTCCCCTCCCAGGATGTTCTGCCTTGTACTCACAAGCACCCAAACAATGGACCCAGCTGACCACAGACAGATGCTCCTGGAACCAGGGGCCAAACCAAATCTTTTCCCTTTCAAAGTGTTTATCTCAGGCACTTGTTACAACAGACAGCAGATTAACACAAAGTACTTTATCCAGGCCAGCATTAACATGCTACTTATTGATTACCTTCTATCACAGCACCCAGAGTGCAAAGTACACAAGACTATGTGCTGGGTCTCAGCCTCACTGGAATCCTGGCAAACACATCATAGTAGAAGGTATGCTTTTCATACTGAGGCAAGAGTGGGAGCCATGGACTCCGGTATTTTCTTCAGTTCCGACTTCTAAAATATTCTGCTCATTAAACCAAGTCTTAGACATAGACAGCCTTGCTTTCTTCAAGTTTCCAGTGAGTCTTTGGCCCTGTCTTAATCTGCAGCTGGGTCTTCAGACACTACCCAAGGCCTTGCCATGCTCTTTCCTTAGGGTCCTGGTTACTGAGTTCTAAGCCTTCACGCTGGAGTCTTATAGCAGCTTGGGTGACTAGGTGCTTCTCCTGGTCCAAATGTCCTCCCAAGTTCTCTCTGTTCTATCTTAGCTGCATCTCAGCCATGGTCAAAGGTCACACTGGTACTTGCCTACTGTATGTAATTGTTAACTGCCTTGATAGATTCATCTTTAGGAGAAATTTCAAGTCTTTCTGCTTCTGTTTCAGTGTCATCACCATTATCGCCATCACTGCCACCATCTCAATATCATCATTACCACCATTAACATCAACATCACCAGCACCACGTTAACATAGTTACCACCATCATTACTATCACCATGATAGCCATCACTACCATCTTTATCACCATGATCAACAAATTAGCATCATTTATAAAGCAGAGACTAAGAATTCATTTTCTTACCCACATTTGAATCTCAGTTCATCGACAACTGAACCTCTCTGACACTTTCTCATTGACTAAGTGAAAACGGAATAATTTTACAAGATTTTGCTACAAATATCTAACAGAAAACACAAACTCAGCAATGACACTGTATATAATTGACTCCTAATTCATGTTGTTGATATTCATATCATTATCAATACTATTTTATTTATTATATAAGACATAGTACTGATTTCTTACTTGAACTTGGTTGAAATTTTTCTATTCAATAACTCATCAAGATAAAGAGAATGGTCACACTGTGGGAAATATTTCTCTAAAACATAGAGTGATGTTTTTTTTTTTTTTGTCTCATAGTGAATACAAGAAACAAAGCTTCCTTCCCACTGAGTGTATCTCAAGAGAAGGAGAGATAGTTAACAATTCCAAACAACATTTATAAAAATAATATATCCATTTTGCATATGAATGAAAATGGATATGAAGACATATGGAGAAATATTCCAATCATTGAATCATTGTTTAGAATATTTCTTGTACTTTCTCTCATCCTGCCAAACCATGAGGCAGATATTCTCAGCAGTTTTTACAGGCAGCCTGGTCAAATTGCTGTCTTGGATTCATCCCCACTAGACGTCCTGTGTTAGCTCCTTCTGTCTCTCAGGATTTCCTCTTGGTTCCAGAAGTCCTTTGAGTGGCTTCAGAAGGAATAGCTGAGTATCTGTTGAGTGTCATGCTTTCCTCAGAGCATAAAAATATACAAGGCTAGATTATCTCCCTCAGTGGGAACAGCATGTCTCCTCAGTGAAGGGCAATTTTCAGCTAAGTTCATCTTATTTAAGACTCTAAGAATGGCAGTTTAAGCAAATGCAGGGACGAGAAATGTATATAAAAACCATCCTTTGAGAGCCTGTGGCTAAACACATCAACTGCTGAGGTACTGTTTCCAGATAACGATAGCACATCCACTGCATTCATCAGAGGCAGCATCCAAGGAGGGGCAGGGCCCAGGGGTTTGATTTGCTCCCATTGATTTTCTTTATAGATCAGTTTGATACGAGATGTTATAAGGTTAATTTTGGATGATTAACTCCTCCATATCGGGATATTTGATTTAGTTCTCTTTCAGACACTTTCTCCCCATTGATTTTCAATATTGTACTTTGTGGGATGGAGGCAAATAGCTTCAGCAAGGACTTTAGAGCAGAGATTCTTCCTAGCTGCCTAGTGTCCCACCCAAGAAGTCTCCCTGGGCAGAGACAACAATTTATAGCTAGCCATGGGAAAGCCTTGTCTTCTGCCTCTCTGAGAAGGTTGGCTGTGGGTACTTGAGCAGATCTGGCTAATAAAGAGCAATAACAAGAACTTTGCAGTATGTGGATGCTGGGTTTGAATGCTGTCTTGTCATTTTGATGATTGTCCTTGGCAGGTCATGTGCCCAGTATAAGTTCAGGTCCTTACCAATTAGTATAGGATTGTGTGCTTCTTTGGGCCCAGTATCCAGTGTCTCTTTCTTCTAGTGCCTGAAACACTGCAGACTTATGCTGGTCACTTAAAAAAGAATAATGAAGATCAGTGACCAATTCTAGGGGGTTAGGAGATTATATGAAAGCAGAGATATTTTAATTCTTATCTGTGCCTTGGGATTCTGATGGCAAGTTGGCCTGACTTCTCATCTCTCATCATAGGCTTGTCTCACCTAACAGTTAAAGCTAGCACTGTCCTTCAGTGTTCCTGGTACTTTGCTAAGGCTCCTGCTCTTTATCCCACTTGCGTTCCTACCCTGCCAAGATAGGATAAGCAAATTAGAATCTTCAAGTACTCTTTCAACCTTCTAAAAACCCTGAAGTTTTCAGTTAGTGAAGCAGTTTCAGTAGTTTCCACTAACTGACCAGTATGTGCAGATACTCATAAATGTTTATTTTTGTCACAATCTTTCCACAAATCCAAGTGTTAGAATGTGTATTATCATTCCTATTATACATCACAAGTGCAAGGAGGTAAATGACCTTGCCAGGTTGTATCTGTGTATCAGATGTTGTGGGTGTAGCTCCACACATGAATTTTTAGTCCATACTGTGTCATGGTCAAGGTCTGATGTCATGTTCCTCACCTCTCAGGAGCCCATCTCTGGCCTTGATCCTCAAAGCTTTAAAAAGAGCCCAAGATCCATACTGGAACTCTCAAATACTCTTTCAGGACCTATTTTCTCCTTGTTCAGTTCTGATAGGTATTTCATAATGTTTCTCCATGATCTGATTTTGACCTGTAGCTCTGAGTAAGAAAATCACTGCAACCGGTTTCTGTTTTTATCCAAAACTACAACTTGGGTGGCCTTGGTGCTCCTTTTCTGGGTCTTTCTTATCTGACTTGCATATCCCAAACCACCACCTTTTACTCACCTTCAACCCACACATTAGGACTAGGAATATTATGCTGATGCTACTTTCTGCCTCCTTTCAAACCTCTGCTTGGTGCCCTCTTCCTCACTTCTGTCTCTAGCAGGAGCCACAGTCTCTGGATCTTATGTCCAAAAGATGCTTGGTAAGCAAGGCTTTCCATCTATGAGCTCTTTTTACAGAGACCCCCTTCTCCAAATTGTGAGGTGGAGCAGACACAATTCCATTTTGAAGGTGAGCATGTAAAACATGGTTTCTATGACAAAGCTTGGGTTTCATTGTTTATTTTTAATGTACTATTTCTGCTTTAACTGCACAGACTTCTATATCTCCAGGCTGGGATTCCTGTCTATCTGACCTTTCAGACTCAAGTCAGCATTCTCTGCCCTATGTTGTCATCTACCCTTCTTGTTCTCTGCCTACACCCTCCCATCTTAAAGGACACGACCAGAGGTCATGTTGTAACTCTTCCTGATTGAACTTGTGGAGTATTTCTATTTCTCTGAATGGATAGAACAAAAATAACAATGACAAAGGTAAAAGGTGACTGTTTCTAAAGACTCAGAGGCCTGTGTCCTTGCATTTTACATTGGCCATTGGGTTGTTCCCAAGTGAGACATTGAGACCTTATGGGAGACTGAATTTGGGACTCCACATACTCCTTCCTTTTCCTCAATATTTTTGTTGTAGTAATTATTTAATGTCAGTCAGAGGGTTTCTACCCCACCTTTTACCATTCAGTTCCCAGATAAAAGATATACAACCTTTATATTTATAGTAAGTCTTTAATGTACTAGTGCTGGACAGACCTCTACCCTCTAAGTTATTTCTACTTCCCAATCCATAACTTGCCATATTCCATCTGGGGTGCTCTTAACTCCAATTGGCCAGTCCTCATGGCCATGTTTTCATGATTCACTTCTCCAGTGACATCTTCTCCTTTCTCTACCTCCTACTCTCTTCTACTAATCTATCCTCAGACCCCAAGCCCGGGAACCCAAACCATGTCTATCTTTCTTCTGCCCAGATATAGGCCATAGGTATCTTTATTCACCAATTAGGGATAACTTGGGGGCAAGATTATACAGCATTACTTGTGTATATACAGATTCTCATCCCTGGGGGCAACCAGGCCTTGGGGGCCCGTGTTTAGTATTGCAAAAGACCAAATCTCAACATTTTTTGCTAATAAACAATGATCAGACAACTCAATGCCTACTACTCAGCATATCCATTACATAGCAAAAGTGTTTTTGAAGTTTGTGTACCTTCCCTTCATGCCTTGACCTAGCAGACTTGCAGAGGACCATGTAAGAAGAGGAAACCACATAGTAAATAGCTTACCTAATAGATCTCAACTCACCTAGGATCCTTACTCTTTTACTACAAATGCTTAGGCAAATTAACCTATTATTTATATGTGTAGTTGGTGATAGTAGTGGAAGTAACAGATATGGTGATGGTGACTGGAAATGGTGGTGGTAAGAGGGATAGTGTTGTGGTAGTCATTGTGAAATAAGGATGGTAGTGGGATAGTGGTAGAGATGATGTGATAAAGAGAATGATGGGGGATGGGCAATGGTAACTATGATAGTAACTAACAACAACAATGATGATGATGGTGCTAGAAATAGTATTGGTGATGGTCATGATGACAGCAGTGATAGCAGTGATAGCTGCTGCCACAGTGGTGTAGTGGCAACAACAATGATGATGCTGATAGTAATAATGATAGTGGCCTTGGTAATGGTAATAGTAGTGATGGTGACAAGGTCAATAGTGGTGGCAGCTTTGGTGGTGGAGACAGTAATAACACTAGTAGTAGTGTTGGTAATGGTGGTGATCCTAACAGTGTGATGGTGACATCAGCAGTGGGGATGTGGTAATGATGTTGATTTTAGAGTAACGCTGGCATTGGTAATGGTGATGTTAGTGGTGCCAATGGTGATGATGGTAATGACTGTAAATGGTGGTGGGTGATGGTGGCATTGGTGATGGTGATGGTATTGATGGTTAATGGTAGTGGTGGCGGTGGTAATGGTGATTGATGGTGGATGCTGATGGTGGTGGGGATGGTTGCATTGATGATGATTGATGGTGGATGATGACGGTGGTGGGGATGGTGGCATTGATGATGGTTCTGGTAGTGGTAGTAAGGGTAAGATAGTATGTGAGCACAGAAGGAATCACAGGGCCCTCTAGACTTGCATCCCTAGAAGTCAGGAGTACAAGAAAGGTGCTTTGTGAGGATTTCTCAGGAAAAAAAAAATGATTCCTGAGAATTAAGGCCTTGAAAACTAAAGAAAACTAAGAAAAAATAGTTGAGACATGGAGATGTCAGAAGTCTGAAGTGCCATTCCTAGGCTTCTGAAACAAGCTGAAAGCTGAAGTGAAAACTTAAGGGTTCTTTGGAAAGTTGGTTCATGGTGTTTTGCTGGGGCAAACACATGAAGGAACGTTTCATTGAAGCAGACACAGGAGAGAGGATGCTCTGCTAAAGCAAGCACATGAAAGGCCACATGATGAAAAATTCTTTGCTAAAGACATGCACATATTGGTCTGCTTTACACTGCGTGGTTGAGATACATTTGTTCAGACTCCATAGAGAGAAATGCACCAAAAAACTTCTGATTGTGTGCTGCAATTTGTTGCCGTTTCCAAGGATTTGAGCTGATTGGATCCATGTGCTGAGGCAAGACAAGTGCTGAGGAAAGGCATGTGAAGGACAATTGATGTTTGGAGGGTATAAATAAGGCTCCATAGAGTGACAGAGACAGAGCTTGGCTTGCTGGTACAGCTAGCTGTACAAGGCTTGTGGATCTTACATCTTTGATTCTTGCTTTGCTGAGAGAGGAATAGCTGAGAACTTCTCCTGGACTCCCTCCGAATCCCTCCTGCTGACTTGAGCCAAGACTGAGGCCTGGCTGTCTCTGCTAGGTCATGTTACTGCTGTTGTTAACCCAACTGTACCAAACTGGACTGCTAGTATATCACGAGGTGTTTATAAGTGGATCAAGCTGCCGCTGCCTGCTAACCTGTGAACTAAACAGCCGATTTCCAGACAACACAGACAAGAGTTGCCCCAAAGAATCTTTCTAAACAGGTCCATTTTCCCTGTATCCTTTCTTTCCCACTACTTCTGGTGGGTGGTGGGCTATAAGAAAGTTTAAGGCATTTAAGAATCATCATCAAACATAGGATTAGAAAGAATTAAAGTACCTTGTGATTGGAAAATGTTCTCCTAACATTGGAGTTTATGTCAGACACTGAAATGCAGGCAGGGAAAAGTTGGAGCTGTTTGTTTATATGTTAGAATATGTTGAGCAGTGAACAGCATATAGAAAATAAAATTCACTTGCACAGTCCACTTTAATATTTTTATAACATAGTTGACACGTTTGGGCAGTAAGTGTATTCTGTCTTCATTAAAATGATCTGACTCTTTCTCACACCATCGATTTCTATTTCTGGCTCTTGGAATCAAACACATGCCTCCCCATTTCTGCAATTATTTTTGCTATCTGAACTCCAAATGTCTTTTCTCTTTTACCAACACTGAGATGTCTGACTTCTCAATGCCTTCTTTGGAATTCTGTCTCAATATTCTCACACATCTGGGGGGGTCACAGTGAACTCTGTTCATTCTGGTATTCTTAGGGGAAGAATGTGGTGAGCCAGTGCTTGTACCGTAGCTCTGGTGGATGTGATTGCTTTAAAGTGTGTTCTTTCTGTCATGCTGCTTTGTGTGGCACCTTTGCCACACAGAGCTATGTAACAAGGAGACACCTTTGTTTAAAGCCTTCAAAAGACCGATTCGGATGTGTGAACCAGTACGACTGAGTTCCAAAGCCCATAAAAGCTGGTGCCTTACTGCTCCTGACCTTACAAATCACACTGCCAACTCCACCCAGCCCCCTGCATTAGCGACTATTTGTGCTGAGCCAGGAGTGCTGGTGTGGGCCAAGCCAAAGCTTGTGAAATTGAGGTCACTTGGCTCCTAATCAGAGTTCAGACACCAGCTGGGAGCTGTGAAAATTTCCTTCCCAGAGCATCAACTTGGAGGAGGACCAGAGTACATTGAAGAGAGAAGTGAAGTCTGACACCCACACAGTCCAAAGATAAGATGAAAATGGCTGGCATCTCAGGGAGGAAAGTCAGAGGTCCAGGGCAGAAAGCAGCAGGGACTATAGCTGGCAAGCATTTCACAGTCTAAGGTCTCAGCCCACATCTCTGTAAGTGCTATCTTCATGGAAATCTTTTGCATAGTAATGCAAGGACTGGGGAACATAGAGTTTCATTTGTACTCATCCCCTCATAATCTGGTAAGCAAAACTCTAGAAGTCTTTTCAAACTTCAGCACTGCTTGCTCTGTTTCATTGGCTATATCACAGAGGAGTAGACTGTGGTCAGATCTGAAACTCACTTGTCCACAGCACTATTCTGGGACACTAGCCTACCCTGTTATCAGAGTTTGTGTTGAACTTCTCCTCTGGCTCTGGGAATGGGTGAGTGTCAAAGATGAGGCTCCCTCTCCCTGTGAGTCCTGCTTCAGGGAGAATCCTTACCTCACCTACAATGGGAATTAAGACAGTAGGTAAAGGGGGGACTTCAGCAATTCAAAAGAGACTTGTTGATAAAGATATTTTCAATTTGACTCAATAACTACTTTGATGGACCCAATATCTAAAAGGTGATGGGAAGGTGAAGAGGATCAAAGCACATGACCCACATAAAGGAGAATGTCCAAATGACCCATTATTTTTTCAATGAATATATGCTAGCAAGTAGAATTTGATATGAAAGATATTGGAGCCTTTTGAGCTTTGGGATTTTAGGTTAGGAATGTTTGTTTACTCTGTATTGTGCCCATGGCAGATGGCCTTTCTGTAGTCTTCACACAGCATGAAAGGATTTTTCTTTCTTTCCTGTCATAGCCTTGGGAGGCTGGACAGTTTTGGTCTTGTGTTCAAAGAAAGGCTGGCTTGGGGATATGTGGAGGCTCCTCTCCCTCTCCTAGTGGCTTTGCAAGCCTTATTTTACATATCAGGAAGTCTATGGATAGGTTACGTGTTTGTATCCAGGTTGCAGATAACTAACAACAGGTACCAAGAGTGGCTTCAGTGGCTTCCTTGGGCTCTCCGTCTCTACTCTTAAGTCCTGGTAGTCCTGAAGTCTTCAGACACTAGTTACATTCCTTAGATCTTTACCAAGAGTAATGACAACTTATTCATCAATGTTTATACTGGCTATATGGATCTTAATCATAATATGGAAACTATGTATATGTCTTTGAATTGGTACATGGATAAAAACATTGTAGCTACATTATATACTGGAATATTATTCAGCAATTAAACGTGACAACAAACTCATGAGAAATATAAATTTGCCTCTCTAATGAATTATACTAAATCAGAGAAAGCGAACTCAAATGTCTCTGCTCAATTTGTGTGACATTCTAGAAAGTCACTATCTAGAATAAAACAAATGAATGGTATTTCGGGATCTGGAATAGAGACAGTCAATGCTCAGAAAAGGTAGGGGAAACTTAATGGGAAATTGACTCTCTGTGTCTCCTGATCCTAAAAGACAGCAAAGAGGACTTTAATTCCCAAGTAGATAAGTATTGGCCTTATTGTTTCCTGTACCTCACAGTACTTTCAAAGCCATTTCTCCCTCTACAGGCTCCAAGTCACAGCCTACAGGCTAAAACTATAATAGACAGGTAAAGCTTGCCACAACTAGAGGTGAACCCTTTTCAAGAGGCTGACAGAGGTTGAGGCTATGGTCAGATCTGGAAAGTATGGTCTTTTAACTGTAGCAATGAGTTTTTGCTACTTAGAAATCAACCTTAATGTCTCAATAGTTTTCAGCTGTGCTACCCAAGTGTACCTCTCCAATGACCAGGCCTGGGTGTAGCTGGATGGCTGTACTAGTCAACTGGACATCTCTGGTGACCAGGCCTGGGTGTCACTAGGTGGCTGTACTAGTCTGTGACAGCTCAAGAGAGTTCTGAGTTTCCTCTACCTTGTATCCTTGATGAAAACATTTTAGCTTTAAGTGGAGTTTGATCTCCTTGATGGAGAATCCAGTGGAAAATTAATCAACTCTACTTTAAAAATCCAAGGTCTAGATGCCTCAGCTAACTTATCTCAGGTTTTGTTAAACTAACTGCATGTGTAAACCTCACCCTCGATAACTATGTATCTTAGCTTCTGTTAAACTGCTTGCTTGCACAAAGCCTACCCCTGCAGTGATTGAAAAAACTACCAAGAAGTGTTCTTTTGCCTTTAAAAATCCCTTATCCTAAACACTTGCCACTGCACTGAGTGTGCTCCTAGATGTAGTCCCAGCTGGCTAGAATAAAGACTTTCAGTTGACTATAAAATTTGTCTGAGTGATCATCTCTGGTGGGTTTTCCATAATATCCAACTTCACAGCTCTGGTGACTGGACTGGGTGCAGCCAGTGAGGTGATTCTAATTACAGCCTGTGTTTAGTTTGTTCCAAGCGCCTCATCTCCTTGTCCCCAAATCATATGTCATGTTTGCACAGCACAGAAGCATCCTAAGACTCTATGTGTCTCCTGTGCAAGGATGTCTGTCACATTGACAAGCTGCAGAGTCAGTGGGGTAGAAAGACTACTACTGCTTCCATAAAATTTTATAAATCTAACCTTTTACATAATGTCTTTATTCCAGGCCATTTACTTGGAATTTATGCTATTTTCTATATCTCTTTTTGCCTCAGTTTCTTCCTCTAAAAAAGAGAGTATCATTCCTGTCCCTAAAAGTTTCTATAAAAATTAAAAGAGGAAAAAAATACAAAAGGCTCTACCCTTTGCCCTATGCAATGTTTCTTTCTATGTGTTTTACTATCTTATCTGCTTAACAAACTGGTGAGAATATGATGCAAAAAGAACTATTGAAATCCTGTGGGTGGGAAGACTGAATAATAACTTGTCCTTCAGTGAGGATGAGGCCCAAGAGTCAAACACTCTCCCTGGAATGCAGACCTAATTACACCTGTTGAGGTGTTCCTTCAAGGTCAGCCAGCAGGATAAGGGAAGGGTGTCCTTGAGATAAAATTACCTTGGAGACAGAAATTGAACAGTTTGTTATCTGGTCCACAAGGGCAGTGGTCTCTGATCTTCAGCAGCTGATGGTGTCCACGTAGCCCAGGCTTAAGGCAGCTTGGTGTGGAGTGTGTGTGGGACACTGGTGATAAAGGATATCCTGCTTTAATCTTGAAGGAAGGCCCTACAGAAAAGGAGCCCTGAGGATGGCTGGATTGTGGAAGTGAACAACAGTACTATTTGTTGGATTGCAGAAATTTCTGACCATTTGTTTTATTATCAGTACATGATGGTAGTAAATTCAAGAAATTCTTGTTTTGAAAAGTCCTTTGAAACTTTTAGCTTAAGGGTTATGATCCAAGTTACCAGCAGTCAGAACTACCAGCCAGACAGGGAAACTATATTACATCTGAATTGCAAACAGATAAGCAAATAATTTACTTTAGGAATTGATAATCTTACTCATTCAAGTTTGATTGGTGCTCCCACTATCCCATTGGTGAGTCTAATGGTCCTAAGTACAGACTATCATGCAAATTTGGGCATTGAAAGAAAGAAAGCTCAGAGACTTGTACAGGCAAGAATTGGCTTGTGGGGCCTGAGTGAGTCACAACAGGGACCTCTAAAAGTGGTCCAAGGAAGAAACAATGAAGAGACAAATCTGCGAAGTCAGGTGTCATGGGAAGCAAAGGGAGGGTGTTGTGTGCTACAAGGAAGCAATGTGATTGGGCAGGGAAAATGTCACAAGAACACTTACAGAAACAAGGAATAATTGTGATGGATAGACAAGGTGAAGAGGTAAATGACCAGGGACAATCTGAAAATGTTCCACCAAACTCAAGGCATGGACTTTATTTATTTTTTTAGTAGACTTTGAGGTTCACTAAAATAAAGTATTAGCAAACAACATGCAGACAATGAATATCTTAAGAGTTATGGCTCTTATAAGCACCATATAGTAAATCCTAACACTTTTATAAGCATCAATGGGTGGCAGAGTTGAAACATGCTGTTAGTTTTGTTTAGTATTACAAGAACAGAAGCAGGACAGGTAGGTACACATAAGCAAGCATACAGTTATCAGTTTGTTCTTCATTATCCACACGTGAAATGTCTTCCTCGGAGAAGGTGGGCAGGTGCATACTAGCATTCATTTTCCAAGGGCATGGACTTAAACAAATATAGTCATGTCTCCTCACACATTTGATCTCATTGATGTCCACTACGTTTTTGGCAGACAGTATAATGTCTTCTTTAAATACAGAAAAAACTAGCTACAAAAGAGAAAAGATAATAACAACAATGAAGCCAATCAATGACAGACCTCTGTGTGAAGCACAGTGGGCACACTGTGGAGATAAAGACATTTTTTTTCTAATACAGTTGAAGACGTTATCCAAGTTTTACTGTTGAGAAATCTTGGGCAAAGAGGCCTTGTGCCATGTACTTACATGTAGTGTGAGTATCAAAACTCAACAGCTCTGGCATAATGTGCAATTCACTTCAAATCACACCATATCTCCCTTAGGGAGGGTGACTGTAGGGATCCCAGGGGAAGGCAGACCTCCAAATGTTACTTTACTGACCTCCATGGGAGCTGAGTATCCCCCTGACTTCTTAGGAATGTGGTATACATTTAATAATCAGGAAGATTGGGAATCTCAAGAAGATGTGAGTGGCAGATGGATCCTTCTAGTACTTTACAATCCTATATATTCTTAAAAACCAATTTACAACAAGTAACGCCATCTCTATATGTCTCCTCTTCGAGTCCTAGAGGACCAGACTCCCAGATCATGGTGATCCCTTGGGCTTCTTGTCAGGCCTGCTGTGTGAAAGAAGATTGGTTCCACTCACAGGACAAGGTTGTAAATGAGAATTTGACTTATCTAAGCTCCCGTAGCTTGTAATGGAATTTACTAATTACACCCCACATTAGATGCTAAGAAGGATGCTCACTGTTTGTTGCCTTGATATGATTCTGAAACTGTATGGGCACCATGACTCTCAGAGCCCAAACTCCTCAATGCAATAGAGAAAGTGAAGATTATCTTGGGAAAATCTTGGAGAAAGCTTAATTTGATTCGATTCATCTTGTATTTGTATAACAAGATCAGAGTTCAGGATGAGGAGAGACAGTAATATACTAAAGACAGTATTTCTGCCTCCAAGTACAATGAGATCTTTTACCAGTACTGTCAATTGGAAGACCATCTCTTCCTAATCAGTATGTCTGTGCCACTGTACATCCAAGGAAGAGTGCAAGCCTCAGACACACAGGTGTTCTAATGTGTCTTACGTTAATACATGCATATTAATAATTGGTACACAAATCCAGAAGGGAATTTGGCCTAAGAAATGACATTTAATAAACTGTGGCCCAGATCAGTGATTCAGTGGCTTTTGGGAAAGTTGATTCTGAACCAAGGTAGTGTGGACAGTAGGAATATGTGAGAAGTGTTGGTAGCATTGCCATTTAGGCCTCCACATTTGAATCAGATGTTCCATGAAAATAACACTATTTCCTAGGCTCATTGTACAGGCATTCTTCCATGAACTTGTGGGATATCAGCTCAACACACTGCTGTGCTTCAGTTTCCTCATCAGGACCATGGGGATCACAACATTGCCTTCTTTGTAGAGTTGATTTTTTTTCTCCCTAGTCTGGAGCATTGGCTTGTCTCAAAACCCTCTTCTAGTCAGTGGGGGTCTAGAAAAGGACAAGTTAGAGGAGCCTCCATCATTTTGGGTTCAGGAGCTTACCTTCTGTTAAGTAAGACAGATGTCAAAAAAAGGAAGATGGAAAAAGGAATGAATTGCTGTCCAGTATTAAGTACAGAGCAAGCAAACAAACAAACCAAGATGGCAGGATGGTTGTGACTTGGCCACTTCTTACCTCATTAAAAATGGGTCCAGCAGAGAACACAACTCTGAAGAGTTGACACTTAGATAGTGACTCTAAGGAGTTGACACTTAGATGGTGACTCTGAGGAGTTGACATTTAGATGGTGATATGACAGCTTGCTTAAGAGCTAGGTAAGGGCTATTAAAAATATCCTGAAAACTGGAGAATTAGTAAGTGTGAGGCTTAAGTGAGATTGTGTATCTATTTAAAATAGTGCTCAGTTCCTTTTAAAGTTAAGTAAACAGTATGATACTGTTGCCGATGATATTGGTTAGCTTTCTACTGTGACAAAATACTTGAGGGAAATAAATCAAGAAGAGTTATCTGGGCTCATAGTTTCAGAGGTTTCAGTGTACTGTTACTTTGTTCCATACTTTTGAGCCTAGGGTGAGACAGACTCTTTGTGGCTTGAGGTGACAAGAGCTACTCACAGCATGGTGGCCTAAAAGCAAAGAAAAAGAAAATCAGGCATTCCAATATCTCCCTCTAGAACATATTCCAGTGACCTAACTTCCTCCCAATAGGCTCCACCTCCTAAAGGTTCCATTATGTTTCAAAAAATGCCATCAGCTGGGACTACACATTTCACACATGCCCTTCTGGGGATATTTTAGATCCATGCCACAATGATGGTTATGAAGAGGAGAAGGGAGTAAAGGAGGGTAAAGAGGGAGTAGTCATGAGAACAGGATGTAGCTTCTTTGGGAAGAAACCAACAGGAATCAGAGCAGAGTCCAAAGTAGAAATGTTTATCATTTTGATATTTTAGATAGTAAGGTTTCCACTTGATATAAAACATCCCTAAGGCCATCAGACTCTAATTTCTTTATCATGGGACTGGGCAACAGCCATGCCCTGAAACCTGTCCCATATGTTGGGTTCTAGCTCTGAAACTGCAGGTTGGGGCTGGTGTTTCCAGTAGGTGAGTAGAGTTTGAGAGCAGGAGCATACATTTCCTGCATTTAACTTATCCATCCAATCCAAAGCCCATGGAACCTTTAGTCCATGGACTTTAAAAGCTGCAGCAGCCCATGCCAGCTCCAGACGGAAGTTGCAGTTGAGTTTATAAACACGTAGGTGCCAACAGAGAGGCTGGCAGGGAGGCTCTGTGGCTGAGTATGTCCTCATACAGGGACCTTGTGGGAAGTCCTCTGGTGTCAGATCTCATTATCGTACGTAGAAGTTTCCTGCAAAGCATAGCTCTTCTCAATATCTCCTTCTAAAGAGACATAGGCTTCTGTGGTGTTGGCTCCATGCCCCCCAATGCTGGATATTTATATTTGATGGTGTTGGATGAATTATGCACACACCCTACTGAACATAGATTTAATGAGGGGATTTAATTTCTGTTCCTTGCTTTGCTTTTAATGGATTTCAGACTTTGAATTAAGCAGTAGCTCAGCAACTTGAGCCTGCAGGGGAGGCAGAGAGAAACTATCCTTTGAATAGGCACACGGAGGTGGCCATTTTGGCCACTAGCCTGCTATAGATGTGCCCTATCTTGGTCTTGTTTCTAGTCTCAGGTGAGTTTGGTGATAAAAATCAATCTTTTGTTGCTATCAGAGAACAAAGACAACTCTGCACTAGTTGAAGAGGTAAATGTGAATTCCAAGGAACAAGATGAAACCAGAGCTAAGGACAGGCCTTGGTTGCAGTCATACCTACAGTTCTGAAAGGAAATTTCACAGCTCTCAAGAGCTCAGGGACAAAAGGGTTCACTGCTCAGCATCTGTCCTCTGATTCTGTTGATGGATTGATTTCCTTATCAGAAATTCAGTTTCATAACTAAAGTGATGTTCTGTGTAAGTTTTTATTCTGTTCTCCACCCTTAAATGCAGACTTGTGTACCAGGAGTTTGTTTCCTCTTAGCTATAGCTGCTCATGTGTGGATTAATGACCCAAAGATAGAACCAAGCCTGAGATGTTTGCCAGAAATTTTGAAAGGACAGTGTACAACTCTTTGGTCTCCATGGTAGCTAGGTAGTAAAATATGCATCTTTGAAGACATTGTTGGTAGCCAATGGCAAGAGCTAGGGATACAAATTGTTTGGCAGAGAACAGAGCATCTCAGAGAAACAGAGGCAACAGTGAATTCACATGGAATTATTTAGGTCTCTTGATCTAGCTGTATCTAATGTTTGTATGAAAAGAGACAAACCAAAATTTTAATAAAACTTGTTTTTGATGCTGAGATATTTTATTTCTTAAATGCAAGAAGTACAAATGGCATTCAGCAAAAATTCAGAGAGATGATCTAATGAAATTATTATTTAACTATTTTTAATTGACATTATTTTCTTAAAGGGGAGTTGACTTGTATGAAACCAAAGAAGAAACAAACCAATGGGAAAACAAAGCATAAAGAGATTCAAGGAGAAAAAGGCCTACAGCAGAGAATCAAGAACTACTTTTACGAGGACCTGCTGGGAGTATGACATTGATTCTATTGCTTATAGACACAGGCTACACTGGCTGTGGCTCAGATAGACACAGGGCTGTGTTGGCCATAGCTGGGGCTACACATAGAGCTGTACTGGCCATGGATCATTTCAACACAGAGTTGAGTTGGTCATGGCTTGGGTAGATAGATTGCTATGCTGACTATGACTTGAGTGAACACAGGGCTGCACTGGCCATGGTCTAGTAGATACAGGACTGCAGTTGTCATGACTCAGTAGACACAGGTCTGCACTGGCCATGACCTAGTGGACACAGAGCTGTGCTGGCTATGGCTCAGGTATGATAATTCTCCTCAGAGCTGTTGCTTCTAATTATAACAGGAGTAGAACACTTGCTGTGAATTTATCTATTCAAAAATAATTTTAGTAGAATTAAAAACAGAAACCAAAGAAAGTCTAAGTGTCCTGTCCAGAAAGTTGTTCCAAGCATTGATGAAGTTTAAAGAGTTAGCTGCTCAAGCAACCTTTCCAGAAAAATACAGAAAGTTTATTAGAATTTGATTAAAGTGGCAAAATTTATTCTCTTATGCTATTACTTATGTCAGGAAAGAGTAACTGCTATAGATTCTCAGGAAAGCTGCTTGTTTGAAGAGACAGAAGAAAAAGAAAGCCAGAAATTTAACATTGTGTTTCATGAATACATGAAGACAGGCAGATAATCAACAGATCTCCACAGTGTAGCTTTGGATGTCAGTTTACACAGACACTTCAAAGAGTAACATGTGAGTCAGCATTCGCTAGAGGAACAGATTAAGAGAGTGAAGGTTTAAACTGAAGAGAGCATACGTCCTTGGCTTACACCATATGGGCTGGGCAGTCTAGCAGTGGCCGTCTGCACATGGAAGAGACTGAGAATCCAGCACCAGCTGGATGTCTTGGCAGTCACAAATCTGGTGTCAGAGGCCTGGATGGAGGATTCCTGGAAAGCCACTGGTCTTTAGTTCACTTTGGAAGGCCAAGGAGCTTTTGGGTGAAAGTGAGGAATGACAGCCACAGTGACAGAGTAGACACTCAAAAGCAGGAAGTGAGGCAGATAACACTGCTTCTCCATAGCCATCCTGATATTTAGGCTGCCACTGGAGGGGCTGTCTACTCTGGGAGAAGGATGTCCCTTTCAATCAGTCCTTCCTGAAGATGCTCTCACAGACCTACCAGAGGCATGCCCCTTACTGATGCCAGATGCCCTTAAGTTGGCATTCAAGCTCAGCCATCCAAAGCATTAAGTTCATACAGAAGTGGGGAGACAAAGAAAAGGATGAGTCTCTGGCAACTTGGGGGAGGTGAGCAGATGCCAGAAAAGGCTGAGGTGCAGCTTCCTGATTCAGCTTCATGGGGACTCCCCAAGAGAAGCTACTCCTATATGGCTGGCTTCTTCAAAATCATACAGTCAGTATGAACTGTTCTCCTCCCTGAGTTCATGGTTTCCTGGGACTTAATGGGTTACGACAGCAACATCATCTCTTTGTCCTACTGTTATTAAATGATCGTATGTATGTTAGCATAGCATACAAGCACACACACACACACACCACACAAATACACACAGCTAAGTGCTTTTCTTTCTTAAACTATATTCACATTAGCTGCTATTTAAACACTGTACCAAAGTACCTGAGAGAAATAACTTAGAAGAGGAAAGATGTACTTCATTCATTGTTTCAGAGAGGTCAGCCCACGGTCGCCTGGCCCAGTATGTTTCAGCAGAAGTTCATGGCTGTGGAAGTGTGTGGCAGCAGACCACTTCACTGACAGAGCAGGAAACATAGGCACATGAGGGAGAACTACAGACGGTACCCTTGGAGGACCCATCCCCACTACTGTACTTCTTCAGCCAGGCCCCAGCTCCATGGTTGTGGCACCAATGCGGGGCACATTAAAACATGGGATCCGGAAGACATTTCAGATTCAAACTGTATCAGTAACAGGACACAGTGTTTTAGATGAGAGAGATGATACTTCTAAACAATAGGATTAAATCAGAATATTACATCTTCTGGCTAGAGTGTGCTATTTTAGGAGCACAATGACCAACCAGGAGTGTGCTCTTAGAATGCTCCCTCTTCATTCACATGGAACATGCTCTCAGATGCGCACTGTCTTCTTGATTCACCCAACAGGTGTTTAGGGAGCAGCTTCCACCCATGTGCTAACCAGGGTCGGGGGACACTGCTCATGTTCAAGTGAGTAGCTGCAGAGTATTGAGCTTCTGGTGTGTGCAGGGCATTTTCCTGAGTGATGAGGACATAGAGATGAGTGTGACATGACCTTTTCCATAAAGTAGGGAAATTAAAACCACACACATAACACAATCAGTATTTTAAGGGAGTAAAGATGCCCCAGTGGGGACGGATACCAAGGAGGCCTTGGACAGTTTACAGAAGCCAGGAAAACAGGGAAATGTTTGCATTGTTCACTTCCTGAAGACATCAACCATGAAAAAATTGCTACTGCTTCATAAAACATAGTTCCACATTCCCCCAGGTGGAAGGGGTGTGCGTTCCCTTAGAGGTGCAGAAACAGAAGTTTGCAGACATTTAGGGGTATTAAACATTGGACTTCTTTGACTCTTTAGCATGTCTTGACTGAGTACCTACTTCATGTTAGGCACCATGCTGGACAATAGGGCTTGAGCATGGATGCAATCCATGCCGTGGCATTTACCTTCTTGTATGACTTAGTGATGTAAGGGACCAGAAGGCCTGGGGAGGAGAGCTGGCCTAGGAGTGCGTCTTGGCAGGGTAATGAGTACTTTTGATTATTGATTGCACTGGTAAAATGTTCTTCAGATTCTTACCCAAGCAGCATCTCTTTCTTAAGTCCACCTTATCTAGGGAAAATCTTAGAAAGTCTGCATTCCTTCCATGCCTGCCTGAACGTAATTTGAAGAGAAATGACATGAGTGTGCTTTATATAATAAAATAAATAAAAATAGTATGAGCTTGTCTGAAGTGCGGGAAGTAAGCCACCCCACTTCTTGCCACATTGGTTACAGCTTTAGGGGTTAGTTACCAGATTATGGTTGCTATATCAATTACTTTTCTGTTGCTGTGATAAATCCCATGAGCAAGGCAACTTATGAAAGAAGAGTTTATTCCGGTTTATGGTTTCAGAGGGATAGAGTCCATGATGGCAGGAGCTGAAGGCAGCAGACACACCATCTGGATCAGCAAGCTGAGAGCTTACATTTTAAACTACAAGCACAAAGCAGAGAAAGTCAGCTGGAAATAGTCCTAGGCTTGAAATCCCCAAAGCCTTCCTTCAGTGCAAGATTCATCCAATAAGGCTATACCTCCTAAACATCCCCAAATAGCACCATCAACTGGAGACAAAGGGCTCAGATTCAGGATTTTATATGGTGCAGTCTCATTTAAATCACACTTACTAGGTCAGATGAGCCTGTAAAAAGCCAATATAGAGACTTCCCTATAGAACTACTAGGGAAGCTCCACCCAGTATTAAGTATCTATCACACTGAATGGTGTAAACACCTCACTGGATACTATGCAGGCATCAAAGAAACAGGTAAGATTTATTCTACATCATGGTATTATTCACCACAGATGCCTATCAGCATATATCATATGAACGTGTTTTCTTATGACCATGTTGGCAATCTAATTTCTTTACCATAGATGAGGCATTGCATGGTGGTTATGCTTTTAAGTGCTAGAGAACATTTTTAGTTTGAGTACCTATTTCTCTACTTACTAACTGGGTAGATTTAGGTGGTATGTTTAAACCTCTATGCTAATACTAATTCTCAGTGGATATGTTTGGTGTGCCAAGCCATGTGAAAACAGCCATTCGGATACATAGTTAGCACTGGGGAAATTGCATATATCACATCTTAGTTTCTGTGCAGGGTTGACAGCTGTCCTCTACTATGTCCCTCGAAAGTATTTTATGTAAGGGGGAATTAAAACTTGGGAATGGAAGATGAGCCATGGCTACATAGTTTTATCATTACTTTTAAATATGCACCTTCTTTGCTTCTAGGGAGGATAACACATTCCTGATGTGATACAGGGCAAATGTGGTTTTAAGCAGATCTATATCTTTTGTTCTCCACAAGGAAAATCAGCATTCCTATAGTTGTAAAGACTGCTGTCACATTGTGTGCCTCTAACGTGGGGACTGTGTACTCCCACTGTTATAACAGAACAACATAGACTGATTACCATAGATGATAGTTGCTTTAAAGCAGAAATATTACACCCAAATTTATAGTGGCAAAGTATGGAATCAGGGAGTCACCATCAATGGCTGAATAGGTGTTCTATATACATAGTAGGGTACTATTTAGCTATAAAGAAGAATGAAATTAAGTACTTGTAACAGATAGAACCAGAGATAGTGTTAAGCAAAATAAGCCAAATTCTATATTTTTTTAATACAAGAAAGAGGGACAAAGAAACTATTTGGGAAGATGGAAAGGACCAGTAGACACTGGGAAGTAGGTAAATATGAACCAAATGTACCCTTTATACTTATGATGTCTTAATGAAACCTATTATTTGCATAAGTAATAAATGCTAATATGAAAGAAATTACCAATTAAGAATAATTAACTTTTGTAATTTAATCATGCTATAAAAATGCTTGGAAGTCTAAAATGAGGGTGTCAGAGTAGCCAGCCTCCTGGCAGTGAGGGCAACTTCTAGTCTCTTCTTATTGATATAAAGTCAATAAAACATCATTACAAGCCACACCTCCAGCCTAGACTAAACCCAATCACTCCCCCAAGAGTTTCCCTCTAAACAGTCATCTGGAGGAATGTCTTCAAGACAGTAATTTGGAGTGCATACACATTTTCAGTTACATGGCTTTGATTCCAGAAGCTAAGGAAACCCTTGAACAGGATCTGGTTCATAGTAGATGGTCAGGAAGCACTTATGAGTCTGTATTTGAGTGACTGGAGCTGTTATTAACTGAATTAAATTGGCAAGATATTCCACCCAACTAAGGCCACCCTGAGAAGGCCCAATGTTGTTAACTGAGGATATTCCATAGTTACCTAAGGGACATATATTGTGTAGATCCCACAAGAAGCTCATTAATTTACAGTCCTACATTTTATTAAGTTAATTTGAATTTTAATGAAAAATAACTAAGTCAAAGTGATTTCTGTCTTGGGGAGAAAATAATATTTCTATGCAGGTTTATGGAATGGGATGCCAGAAAATAGATGTGAGTCTCTTCCATTTCCCCAGAGGCTACAGCCCACCAACTTACAGAGAAAAAGGTTTTAAAAGATGATCTGCACACAAATAGTAGGATTTTCATCCATGGAGTCTCACCAAAAGGGCACGGTGGCACATGAGCAGAAGAAGGGGAGAAAGGAGGATGAGGCAAGATGGCTTCATGGCACCCAGGGACAGCTTCATGGTGCCCTTCAACAGCATATGCAAGCCTGGACATTTAGACCTTCCCCTGGGGATTGGGCCACACAAAGGTTGTACTGTGTGAGGAAAACCACTCAGCCACTGAAGAAGAGGGAGTACTTCTTCTTATGTGTGTGAATAGACACTGCTGAGGATTGTATTGGCTCCAAGGAATTGAACATCAAGTTGATCCACTGTGAGTAGTGATATTTATGCCTGATTTAATAGATATTTAGGGATAGCGTTATAGCTCCATGGTAGAATACTTGCCTAATGTGAGCAAGACCCTGGGCTCCATCACCAGGAGTGTGAAAGTGAAGAGTAGGGAGGGAAAGGGGATGGTGAGCAGGATGGAGACTGGATAAAGATGGGCTGGAGGTGGAGATGGAGTCAAAGACACACAGAGGAGAAAGTTTAATAGCAGGCATTCAACTTTGACTCCATTTCTTCAACACTGGTCTAACCTTGGGCAGGTTCTCATCAAAAACCAATGAGGTGGCCCAGGCAATCCCAGGGAGTGAAGCTCATATCCCACCAACAAAATAACCCCGGGATGGTAAGAACATCTGTTGGCCAATGTTTCTGTGAAAGTCTGAAGGTGTCATTTCTTATCCTATTATGGGTAGCATTGATATCTCCATGTAGGCAGGCTGACCAGAAAGACATTGCCAGGGAGTTAGTTAGAAAAGCGCCCCTGAGCTGGCTCATGGCTGCTCCAGAACAATAACCAGGCATTTGGAGCAGACAAAAATAGCAAATATTGTCTTCACTGGGGATGCCACTGTTTAGGTGTGGATATCAGAAGAAACTAGTTTGTTTGGTGACCAACTGTAGTTAAGGGATCTAGATTCTAGGGCAGAATTCAGGCCAGGGCTGATCTGAACAGTGAAGTGCAAACATTAGGACAATGTGGTTAAAATAAAGCCCATGATGACTAGGCATGTGGGAGAACTTATTTTAATCACATTGTACCCTATTCTCTCCCACTGCATCTGAGACATAGGAAGTGTTCAATAAACATCAGATGCCCCATAAATGAAATTATACCATGACTACCATTCTACTAATGTGAAGACACCAACAGTGTCTACACAGTCAAATAGGGCTGGAGTATACCTCAGAGGTCGAGGGGTTGACTAGCATGCACAAAGTCCTAGGTTCAATTCCTAGCACCATAAAGATGAACAAAAAATAGATAGTCAAGGAACAGCCTACTGCTATGCATCTTCCAGCCAGCTTCTATGGAATGGTTAATATGTGCCAAGCTGAAATGAGCACTTCATTTCAAGCAGCTCATAAAGTCCTTTCTCCTCTTAACCCCTGCTACAAATGTGGCTCAAAGAGGAGGTTAAGCCACTTGCTTAAAGAGAGTGTATTAGACAACTCAGACCAAGAATGGGCCAATAATTTCAGACATCAAAACTGTTTAGTACACATTTGAAGTAGTGGATGGGGAGGGCTGGTCTTTTACACATACAGTGTGATGGGGGAGGGAGGGTCTATTACATATACAGTGTGATGGGGAGGGAAAGTCTGTTACACATGCAGTGTGATGGGAGGGAGGGTCCGTTACACATAGAGTGTGATGAGGAGGGAGAAATGTTGGGAGGCTGTTACACATGCAGTGTAATAGGATGGAGGATCTGTTACACATACTCTTTGGGGTTCCTGCCCCTATCATTTTGCAATTCCAACCTCTCCCCAGGTCTTAGCTATGATGCAGGTTCTAGTAGACTAGGGCATGGAAGATAAACTATAGAGAAGTCCTTCATGTCCCAAGGAAATTGACTAATGGTGAAACATGGTTGCTCTGATCATATTCGAAAAGTGTCTCCACTATGTCCTAGGCAGACTGAGTGATGTAGATGCTGTGTGTATTCAGGAAATGGGACTGTACATGAATGTCAGCAAGCAATGACAGTCACTTTCCTCTTATACTCTCCCTGTCAGGAGTGGCTCAGAATACCCCCAGACAGTTCTTCAGTACCACTCTACCCTTAAGGCATCATGGGAATTCTTTCCACCCTTGCTTTCTCCATTTCCCACCTTCTGTGAGCTTTGACCTTGCTTCCCTCCATGGGTAGAGTGCTTTTGTGAGAGACTCAATGGCCAGAAGCACCACACACTGGGCTTTGATGTAGGACTTCAGGCTAGACTGCCTGGACTTTTCATCAAATTCACCTGCAGAATTTCTGTCTGCTGCAGAAAATCCAAAGGTGAGATAATTTGATGATTTGATTCTTAGGAGATTCAGTGATATGAGGAGACTGGATATGAAATGTGGCTTCTAACTTCCCACCCCCGTCTCTTTGATCATTAGATTTGTTCTTAATCTCACACACAGACATTCTGTGGTTTTATTTTTTTTCCTTTTTGGCAGGTTAATTAAACCTGTCTTTAATTTTTTCCCTTCCTTTTCCAATTCTGTATGAGCACTGGGGGAAAGATCTGAGTCTCTAATCTCTGGAAGCGTTTGTCATGGAATATTCCAGACATTCTGAAGCATAAACTATTCTGTCTTTGAGCCTGAGCTCTCTGGAAAAGCTCATTCAGACTCCAGATCTCCTACTTCAATTGTTTTAGCAACTTTAACTTGCAGGGAGAGAGGGTCACTTAATAAGAAAATTGAACAATAAAAATCTCAGGAAATTGGACATTTAAGCATTCAAGGTAATTGATATCGAGGAGAAAGTCTGAGCAACTAAAATTATAACCACACAGTCTACTGCCTGTGCTCTGGGAAGAACGTGCAGCCCAAATCTAAAATTATGTGAGTTCGTTACAGATGCAATCACAGACGATCTACTTCACTCCATACATCAACACCACGTGCTCTGAAACTCTCCCATCTTTGTGTCCCTACATTGCTACAGAAGGAGGAGTCGAGGGTTTTTCATATTGGATGGCAATTTCTAGGACATAATAACCTAGAAATTCCCCATTAGATACAAGCCTTAGAAAATAGTATAAAAGAAGGTGAAATTCCATCTAGGCAGCTGGAGGCAAAACTATGGAAAGTGACGCCTTTAAAGGGGGAGTAAAGGTTAAGAAAAGGAAGAAAGAAGCTTGCTGTATGTTTATGGCTGGAAAAGACTGGTGGGAGAATTCATCACCCAGCTGACAGCACAGATTCTTCAGAGTGCTGTGCTGACATATGGCTGACTGGCATCCACCATGGCCATTCTTTAATTTCTATGAATAGTTAAACACCCAAACCCAAGCAAAACAGCTATACCTGAGACAAAGCTGCTAAGACCTTGACTTACATCAACTTCCCCAATGTCCCTTCCACCTTGACCCCAGGATCTAGTTGCAGACTATCCTAGCCACAGCCAGCAGGCAGACCCCTTTGGCTTTCATGTCCCTTCTTTTTTTGACATTCTTGATACATTTTGTCTCATTCGTGTTTCATTCTCAGAGGACCAGAGGCACATCATCTGAGCATCTGTGGCCTGGGGCTTTTCTCTATGATGTCATTGTCTGTTAGGATTTTGCCTTCCCTGTGGAGAACTGGGCGCAAGGCCAGGGGCTGCATTTTATCTGCAACAGCATCCTCCATGCCTGGCACACATAATTACATCTAACAACAGAGTCTATAATAATGATAGACTGGACTGAATTGGTGTCTTAACCACCTGTCACTTGATACATATGACAAGAAGCTAGAATAGTTTGTTATCTCTGTCCACTTCAGCAATTAAATTATCTTTACTGTTTTCCCTATACACACTTGCATGACAGAGCTTAATTATTAATATATTTTCTGATTTTGATTAGCATATGTCCATTGCACCGACTGATAGGTTTCACTGAGATGTTCTCATGCATGTGTACCATGTATAGTCTGCTTGTATTCATTCCCTTAGAGATTTTTATAATGTGGATTGCAACCTGCTATGAAGCAGTTTCCTCCCAGATTAGAACTGTCCATCTTGGATAGAAGCTGCTTAAGACAGGGTTTAAAATGATGTGATGTTCTAAGGGGAGTTGGAAGCCTGAGAGGAAAGTTCTATAAGGAAGACCCTCAAGCTCAGGAAAAAAACAACTCAATGGCCACAGGAAGCCTGTGAAATTGACCAGACTCACTAGACTCCTCCCTCCCCTTAGAGTTCTGAGACAAACTCTTAAACAAATTGAGCTGCCTAGAAGAGGATCAGATCACCTTAATCTGCTGGCATGAGACAGTCTGCAACCTGCTGAGCCCTCTGCACCTTGTATACCACACTCCAGGTCTCTATTTTCTGTGAGCTGTTAGCCATGCTGGGATTGGCTTTTTCTGATGTAGCTGTCTTTCAGTCATTTCTGCTTCTGTAACCCCTCACCCATACTCCTTTAAGTAACCTCGATAAAACTCATTGATTGACCATTTTGGACATGCCATGGTGGTATCCATACTGTGATCTGGCTTTAGTCCTCTATCTGGGGTGACTCTGTATGTTCACATCTCCTGTGGAATAATGTTACACAACACAACTCAATAACAAGTATATCAGAATCATTTTTAAAAGTTTGCAAATAGCATTTAGAAGTAAATAAATAGATCACTGTCAAACAGATTAGGAGAGTATAGGACGGGCAGGACGGATAACAGTAGGCTGAAAAAGAAAAGAATAGAAATATCAGCTTGAATGCCACATAAACAGCAATATGTTATCTATGACACATGTGAACTATTATTATTAATATGTAACAATAACATGCAGATACATGTAAATATACAATAGCTAATTCTGCATGTAAAGGAGTAGGTACGATTATGGGTGTGGCTTGGTCACAGTATAAAAATCCTATAAGTCCTTGTTCTGGATCATTTCTGCTAAGATTTTAGTAACAGCATTGTAAGGGATGGATGGTAGTCAGCCAAGCCAACTTGGCCATCAGGAACTTTACCGTCAAGCTCTCAACATCTAGTGCAAGTTAATTAGCCCTCCTGGGTAGTTTAGTTATCTGTATTTTTATTCTCAATTATGCATTTTTTTTGTACAAAGGTGATATCCTCCACTACTTCCCATTTGATGTGCACTGATTCCTTGAAGAAGGAGCTACTGCCCCGCTTTATGGGCACCAGCTGTTTGACCAATGATGAGAAGCCTTGCTGGTGCTAACTAAGAGCCTTAAGAGGACTTGTGTGTAAGTATGTGGCTGCTTTTCATTTTATTCTATGCTATGGAAAAGACATGTCCTGTGTCTTTTATGTGCTGAGTCCTGCATGGGAAGAATACATTGCCCAGAGCATAGTTGGCCCATATACAACAATATGCAGCTTAGCATGATATAAACTTGTTCAAAGACATTGTTGATAGTTGACTCTTGCTCTGTTTTATTGCTTGATAATTTTATACATGAATACAATGTTTTGTTCAAGCCCTTTCCTGCTTCCTCCCCTCCAATTTCTCCCTGTCTTCTCCACTACTATTTCTTCCCAATTTCATGTTTTCTTTTAAAATTACTTTAAATCCACTGAGTCCAGTGAGTGTAGCCTTTACGTACATGGTATAGGGTCGGTTTTTTTGGATCCTGGTTACCTGCTTAGTGAATATCTCTCTAGAAGTACATTCTTCCCTACTCCAGCAGCCATCATTCACCAATGGCTCTTCAGATAGGAATGAAACTTCCTGATCGTCTCCCTCTTCCATGCTGGGATTTTGTCTGGCTTGATCTTGCACAGGACCTACACTGTTACAACTTCTGTGAGTTCCTATATGTACCTGCCCTTCTGTGCATGGAAACCAGTGTTCTGCTGTAGCTGTCCACTGCCTCTGACTTTCAGAATCTTCCAGCCTCGCTTTCAGGATAATGGACAATCCCCAAGAGACATAGATGTAAGCAGATCCATCTTCTCATCGCCACGATTACCCTCATATTTATTTATAAGTATGTACTGTAGAAAGTTCTATCTCTCTCCTCTCTCATCTCTCTCATCTCTCCTCTCCTCCCTCCTTCCCTCCCTCCCTCCCTCCCTCCCTCCCTCCTCTCCTCTCCTCCCTCCTCTCTCTCCTCTCTCTCTCTCCTCTCCTCCTCTCCTCCTCTCCTCTCTCTTCTCTCTCTCTCTCTCGCACACACACACACACACACACACACACACACACACACACATGTACGCACACACACATTTCTCTCTCACATTTCTCTCCACTGGCAATTTCCTTCTTGCTTAGCCAGTAGACCTGAAATAGAAAAAAACAGTTTACAATACTCGGTACAGATTCCAAGGTGGCACAGGACAGGCAGGAAAGAATTCCATGGTAGACACTGTGAAACAATTGAAATGGTCCCCATTGAAGCTAAGCTGCAGGAGGCAGATGCCACAGACACCCACGACTGCCACTGTGGTGCCTCAGAATGCAGTTTTCTAGCTGTGCTCAGGGGACAGAAAGACAGACACACTTGCAGTGTCTATGGTATGTGTTTAATTTGGAGTGTTCCCACAAGGCATGATGAAGACTTGGCTGTAGTTGAGGGCTTTAGGAAACTGATAAAATCTCAAGGGCTCTGATTCATCAAAGGGTCAGCGCTGTGATGGTTTCATTGTTGGGCAGCATTGCTAGATTGTTGGGAAGCTGAGGGGGATATTAGGAAGTAGAACCTCTTTACAGATCTACTTTAAAACTCTCTGCTCTGTCTCTGTCTCTGTCTCTGTCTCTGTCTCTGTCTCTCTCTCTCTCTCTCTCTCTCTCTCTCTCTCTCTCTCTCTCTCTCTTCTCTCTGTGTGTGTTGTGTGCATGTGTGTGTACAGGTCTACAAACAAGAGAGACCACTATTTCTAAACCATGACCCCCAAACAAGCCTTTCATCCATTTACATTGCTTTTCTCAGTATTTGTCAGAGCAATAAACAGTTGGCTATTGTGGTCTGGACTAGAACAGGTAATGAGCATGAAGTTTGCTCCTAACACAGGCCACTCTGCAGGAGCAAAACCATTTATGCTTCATTAGGGCCCAGAGACTGAATCCCAAGTCCTACATTCTGTCTCTTAGCCTTGCATACATTTTAAGCAAACACACATCTGCATCTGCCACCACCACCCCACCCCGTATATGCCTGCCACTCTCCCATGGCCTTTGCAAATGCTCATATACTTAATTATCATAGCAGGGCTATGAAAGAGTTACTCTAACAGACTCATTTCACAGGTGAGGTAACTGAGGCCTAAGATGGTGAAGGATTTGCTGGAAGTCTCCACTCTACAGGGGAACATTGGTTTGAAGTCAAGAAAGCAGGTTCCAAGGCTGAACTCAGTGCTGTACCTCAAGCCTCACCTTGGACACTAGATCTCCATTTGTGTGCCTGGTCCTTTAATATGCCTACAGGCCATTATTCAGCCTTGTTACCTCTGTTTCCACTCTCTCCTAATCCCTAATTCATCTGAGTCATTCTTGTGACTTTCCTTTTCTGCAGCAGGGCTTAGGTCCTCAGCAAGTAGGCACTTGACATCACAATTCCTCTCCGTAGGTTATGCTTTGAGAAGGTCCACACCGGATCCCCTAGCATAAGGGATGTATGGCTAGAATCTTCTCAACACACCAGGGTGGAAAGTATGTTGTGTATCATGCAGCATGCACCATTCTTCTGTCTTTTCACATTAAAGCTCAGAGAGTCCCCAATGTCTTGAAAAGCTGTCATTGTATTTTCTCCCAACTCCTCAGCTACTGGCTATAGTATTACTCATGGTGACTAGTTCTTGGTGGGACTCAAGGAAAATGCTCCCTGGCATATGTGACTCTTACATATTTATTTTTCCCATAAACCAATATTTAAATTCTTTAGCGAATGTCTTCCCTGTGCCGACAATCCTGTGGCTTCATTTGACCTCAGTAAAATATTCAAGCTCTGCTGAAAGATGTTAGTAGACCTGAGCTGAGAAGTTTGCAGAAACCAGTTTCCCACCCATTACTAATTCTGTCCCTGGACTTTTCCATCAGAACCTGCTGTGCATAAACTCTAGCATACTCAATGACAAACAGCCTAGTTGCCTCCATTGCTTCCGGGCTTGTAGCCACTGGGAGCCATTCCTTCTATTCTGCTCAATCCCACTGTTTAGCCACTTCAGCTCAGTGCTGTTATTCTTTTCCATTGGTTCCTATGCTATCAAGCAGTTTGGTCTCTTTTCTCCCTCCTCTCACATCTACAAGTTAGCAATCTCTTACTATGACAACAACCTGAGACATCGCATAGAATTTCATTTAATATCTCATGACTATACAATGAGTTGTTGAAATTGAGAGTACTGCTTCACAACTAAAACTCAGCGTTGCCAAATACTGTCTTGCACCTATGAGGTTTTAAGTGCAACCCAGCCTACTAGGATAAAAGGTTAAGTTTTGTGATAATTGGTGGTACATGGTCAGGGACCTAGGAATATGAAGGTGCTGCCTCATCTAATTGTTAAGGAAGAGATTCCTAAGTGGCATATTGTTTTTCATCAACACTTGTAGTCTGCGTAACTCAGAGCTCTTGGCACAGTGCAATGAGCCCCAGGTTATACTTAAGACTTCATAGAAACTTTGATTCTTCTAACCCTGACAATGAAGGCCCCTTTTAATATAAATATTAGGAAAAAGATCTCATTCAAAACTCATCTCCTTTCATTCTGTAAGCCCCTATTTTTATCTCTCTGTGTCATGCTTGGAACTCCAGGAAGCTGAACCCACAGACTCTTCACCTGAACTTGTCATTGCTGTTTACTTGAGCTCAGCCCATGGGAAACACTGTGAACTCAGAGTGCCAGAATGGGACTGAGATACTGTCCTCTGCTGCATCCTGCCCTGGTATCTGCGTGCAGTGTCTGAGAGCATTTTCAAGACAATTAGATGGTGATGGTTCTGACCTAGTCGATGGATTTCTTCTTTAATGGATGCATGATATGAGGGCATTATTTGAAAGGGGTGAACTAGGTGGGGCCCAGTTTGGGGAAGTGGGTCATTGTGTGGGGGGGTGTCCTTGTGTAATTTTGTTGTTGTTGTTGTCATCCTGTCCCAGATCTTATCTCCTTTCTCTGCTTCCTGTCTACTGAAAAATAAAGAACATCCTCTAAACACACACACACACACACACATTCACACCCCACATACCACACTCACACACACACCACACACAGACACACCATACATATACATTCATACACACACACACCACCACACCACACACATACATCACACATTACATACCACACACTATACATACAAAAACATCATGCACACAAATACCACACACATACCATACCACACCACACACATACACACCACACCACATACCACAACATACACAACACCACATACACACAACAACACTATACACCATACACACACACACACATCACACATACACACACACACACAACACACACACACACCATATACACACAGTAACACACATCACACACATATACACACATACACCACCATGCATTACACACAATACACTACATACCACAAACCATTACACACACACACACACTTAGTAATATTCAACAAGGAGTATAAAGACAGGTGGCATGGACCAAATCCTCCAAAACTCTGATGTATAGCAGAGTCCCTCTCTTAAACTGGAATATGTCAGGTAATTTGTCGCAGCAAGGGGGAAAATAAGAAAACAACACATTTGTATTTGGAGTCCAACACATCGTGGTGCTTTTTGGGCAGCTCTGTGCTCTGGGGTTCCACATTTTATTGAACTCCAAAAGGCTACTTTATCCTCTTTCTGGCGTTGGGATGCAGCGTTTGAGTCTCCGTTTTGAAAGTCCCTTGGTGCCTCATTATCTCTTGTTAGTTCCCTTCACCCTTCCCACACCTCTAGAAATAATCACTTTATTAACAGTTTGAACCAACTGAATAGAATTCTATTTCCTATCAGGATCATGATGCACCACATTCGAGACTGTGTGAGAAAAATGAATCCAAACCCCTAGAGCATCCCCGAATCTACCTGCCCATCTGTTGATAACCAAGTCAGAAGAGAGAGCTATGAGAAGGGTTTCAGGAGGTCCTTGATTTAGTTTATTTAGATCTAAATGGTGCAGAAGAAGAATCCAGAGCACTGTGGGTGGAGACTGCACCAGTTCCAATCCTGTGTTCCCACCCACTGGTAGCCAGACTGGGTAGAACAGAAACCCTGCAACAGGGGAATAGAAGATGTACAGAAATAAGTCTGTCTGGGGGAAAGAGTCTAAAATTCTTCCGCTCCTATGCAGTGCATTCACTGTAAGAATTCTTTGAGTCATTAAAAACAAACAAACATCAGAGTTTTCCAGATGACAGACTTTGTGATTATTCTGGAATCATCTATAGCTACTGATTTGAAGTAGATTTTGGTAGTCTCATTACTTTCTCTCCATATTCCCTGAAGGTCTCTCCCATGGGATAAGAAAGAAGATGCCACCAGCCCAAGTGAACATGTGACATGGTCACCTTACCATCTGTTTCTGAGCCGGCCAATCTATGTTCACAAACACTCCTTTGGTGAGTCTAAGTGTGCTTAGGAGTCAACAGACTCCAGTCCTTCTCTTCCTTTCATTCTCTGTGCATCATGAATAACTCCAAAACATAGCTTATAATACTATAAAAAATATGCTGGTATTCTTTAATTTATATGTAAATTACATGTAAAGGAAAAAGCATAGGCTGCTGTATTGCTGTCTCTTCTGAATTCTAATATCTCAAGCAGCCTGTTTTTATTACTTCTTTTATTTTGCTTTCTTAAAATTTTGTTTCTTTTGAGACAGGATGTATCTTTGTTGCCATGGATGGTCCTGAACTCATGACCCTCTGCATCTACCCTGAGTGTACCACCACACACAGCTCCGATACCAACCACTTTTTGAAGAAATGCACTGAGCTCTGGGTTCTGTAGCCTCAAAGACATGGTAGCACTGGCTCAGCTCTGTGGAGGTCTCATCATGGCAGGAGAAGAAAAATTGGGATCTCATCCTCCCTCTTCCCTCAATTCACTGGATACCTCCCATGAAACTCCACGCTTAAAGGTCCTGGTTCCCACTACACTGAAGATCAAGTGTCCAATACATGGAGCTTGAGCAGCACTCTCCCAACCTTAACCAAACCCTAGCAGCACCCTCTTTGCCTTGCATGGACTTATCTGAATTATTTTTTATTTCTTAGATCAAAGGTTTGAGAAATTCACATGTGTGCCCTGTCTGTTTGAATTCCTCTGTAGAGAGAAAAGAAGGACCGATCATTTGCCTGGAGCTTTGTTAATATTTTGTTATATATTTTCCATCCCACTCAAAAGAACTGATACACACACACACACATACACACACACACACACACCACACAGCGCGCACACACACACACAATTTTGCAAATAATTCAATCAAAGCTTAGAGAAATGTATTCTAAGGTTACAAAGTGGTAGAACCCGCATTCAACCTTGGCTGCTGTAGATTGGATGCTGTCAATCACCCAGCTGCTCATGAAAACAGAATTGAGACCCAGAAAAAAAATCCTTCTTTGTCTTAGGTCAGTCCAGAGAAAAATCAAATGGGAAAGGGGATCAGTGTCCTCTGGTCTTCTCACTTCTGTCAGTCGAGGCTATTCAACCTTGAAACCCCCATAGTGTGTGTGAGCCAATTTTTCTCTCATTTACAAGAAGTTACATTTAGCATGAAGTAAATGACCTGAATCCTGCCACGGCTGTTTCATTCCCACACTCATCTTATGAATTTGAGCACGGTTGCTCTTTTCATCAACCCTCCCCTTCTTGGTCCTTAGGAATATAGGTCTACCTTAGGCAAGACAGCTGCCAAGTCAGCTTCATCTTGTCTCTCCTAGTGGATCTTGAACCCAGACTCAACAGCAATAGAGCCCCAGGTGCATTGGTCACCCTTCCAAATGCCACCAGAGCCAGAGAAGAGAGAGCCCTTGAATAGTCAAACATGGGAGGTGTTCATCCACTGTGTATTGCTCCATTGATGTATGTTGCCATGGTGACCTCTGATTATTTTTGAGCCAGGAGAATTAATCCTATTGAATTTTCTGTCCTAATAACTTAATAAATTAATTTTCCATATTATAAAATTCAAATGCACAATCTTGTGAACCAAGATTTAGCAAGCTAAACTAATCGATTCAATTGCATTCCAGGCTGAGGTGTGCAGGCTTCTACATAGCAAAAGGGCAGGACTTACTGGCAAATGGCACCACAGACTTCAGTCATGTTCTGAAAGGTGCTGTTCATTTTCAAAAAGCTGAGTCTTAAGACAGCACTAGAATTTTCTAGAAAGGTCAAAGCATGCTGAAGCATATAAAGCTTTATTTTCTCTTGCTTATAAATTTCCAAAGCCTGTCTAGTGAGCCTGAACCATTCTCAGTCTCGTCTTCCTTCTCTACTCTGGGTTCATCCTTCCTTTTATTGAAAACAAGAGCCAGGAACCTCTGAACTGATGATCCTTAAAGTTAAAGTCATCTGTCTGAACTCCAGACATGGTGACCTGGCACCATACCTTTGTGCCCTGACTTCATCCCTTTATAGCCAATTTTGTCTTACTACAGTTGTGCTGCCAAAGCTTCTGCCCCCAGACCTGGGCTGTTACATTGTTCCCACATTTTCTACTCTATTCCAACCATTGTAGAGTCTCTTCTTCTGCCTTGGTCTGTTGCCATTCTTTGTAAGGAGCTTTATCATCATGTGAGTAGACACTCTGTGTCATGGTTCCCACTTGCTAGTCCTCTGGTTTCCTTCAAGGCCTTTCGCTTAATTCTGCACACACATCATGGACTGTCACACATATGCCCAGGAGATTAACTTCCTTTCCAGCATTCCCTCTTTCTGGGTTTCTTTCTGGGATTTCATATCCACTTTGGGATATTGGCCAGAGCCTAAACTCTAACTGGATGCCTTTCCCCATCTCGGGTATTCAGTGAACACCCGAATCTCCAGTCAATCTTTGCTGCATTTCCAAGCATCATCCAGGATCCTGGCTTACCTTCCCACCAGCTCAGTCATTTCTGGAATGGAAATGTTTGAATTCTCATTTTGAACTATGGCAGTTGTCTCTGACTTCCTCCATCTCCCACCTACTCATCTTTTAGGGTTTCTGGAGATAACACCTCCTACAGGCATACTTGATTTAGATCCATTTCTGGAACCTTCACACTGCTTAGGACATGGTGCCAGCATAGATGTTTGGGTATCCTATTATAACCACACTGGACCACAAACACCCATATTTATTCTGTCAGTTTTGTATCCCATCCCCCAAAAACTGACAATAGATTGTCCATGGTTGGAATGAAGCTTTTACAGAAACAAAAGCCTTGTTTGAACATTTTTCTAAATAGCCAACTGTTAAATACTCTATCTAAACTTGTTATTTTTCCAATTTATAATGTTTGTGATTCTTCCTGCCTGCCCTTCTGTCTTATGCAGTGTTCTATTGCTATAAAGAGACACCATGACCATAGCAACTCTTATAAAAGAAAGTGTTTAACTAGGGCTTGCTTACTGTTTCAGAGGTTCGATCCATTATCATCACGGCAGGGAACATGGCAGTGTGCAGGCAGACCTGGTGCTGGAGAAGTAGCTGAGAGATGAATTTCCTGATCTGGAAGCAGCAGAAAAGAGAGGCACTGTGCCTGGCTTGGGCTTTTGAAACCCCAAAGCACACACTTAGTGACACACTTCTTCCAACAAGGCCACACTTCTTAATCCTTTCAAATGTACCACTTCCTGATGACCAAGCATTGAAATCTATTAGCCTGTGGGGGCTGTTCTCATTCAAACCACCACATCCTTGATCCTGAATCTGAGCTGCCTGTTTGTCTACTCCTTCATCTCTCCTCTTTCTACTCCCTCTCTGATGCATTCTACTCTCTCTTCCTTTACCCTGAAGAGGGTCAGGTTTTTGTCTGCTCTAGCAGACCAGAGCTGACAAAACTAATTTAAAAAATAGTAGAACTTGACAAGAAATACCTAAAATAACTATCTATTTAAATAGTATTTAGTAACACAAAATGAAAACCAATCAAAAGAGTACTGACATCTCCAAAGACGTTTCCATACAAGTTTCAGTAAAGTATAAATTTTAAAAGAAATAGATTGTTTTATAATTGTGTGAATTTTGTAATGATCCCAAATAAATCATTTTTTTTGTGTGTGTGAATTGGCTTTGGAAAATTGATCGTGCATTAAATTAAAGGGATTTGATACTTATTGGTTATGCTTACCAATGACTATGACTACCAAGTTCCTCTCATCCATCTGTCTGTCTGTCTGTCTGTCTGTCTCTATTTGCCTTCCTTTCATGCTTTTCACACACACATGCATACACCATCCTTAATTTATCTCTTCACTTGCACATTTTTAAAATGCAATATTTAAATGTTAATACTTTAAATTGAAATAGTATTATGTAATTTCCTACCTAACTTTCTTCTCTCCAGACTTTCCCAGCTCCCTCCCTTAAGATCTTCCCATGTCTTGCTTTGTCATAAGTTGATAGCCTCTTTTCGTTACATTTGTTGAACATGCATGCGTGCATGCATGTGTGTATATGTGTGTGTGTAGGGGGGTGTGAATAAATATGACTTCCTCTGCCTGTTTTTTGTTGTTTGCATGTATATGGTTTTAAGACTTTCCAGTATAAATTTGATAGCCAATAAGGGGCTTCATCCATGGGAGAGGCTATTTCCCCTCTCTTAGTAGTCATTGGTTGCTTGTTTGTCTATGGGTGATACCCCACAGATTTTTCTTCCCATATTAATAAGTCCACAGATAATTCCAATTGCTCTGGTCTTGTTTAGACAGTCATTTCTAGGAGGCTTCACAGCAGGTTTCCTGGTATTCTGGTTTTATGATTTTTCTACCTTCTCTTCTGTGGTATTCCTTGAGTCATAGATGCAGGAGCTATAATGTAGAAATATCAGGTGGAACTGGGTGCTCCATGATTTCTTAATCTCTCTATTCTGTCCAGCTGTGGTTGTCTGTGATAGTATCCGTTTGTTATAAAGAGAAGCTTCTTTGATGAGGGTCAGTAGTTCACTTACCTCCAAAAGGTGGTTCACATCTTTTTCTTTTCCCACAAGCTCTTCCATTCTTAGCCATATTTGAATGTACACACACACACACACACACACACATACACACATATGAACACACTATGATGTTCTTCCCAACAACACATTTCTTTGGTCTCATGAACAATTATTCCAATCTATCCCTGTTATTTTTCTTCCCTACTCTCTTCTCCTCCACTTTGTTGCCCCTCTCCCTTTCAAAGTGCTGTCTCTGTTTCTTTTTCTCTTTGTCTCTCTGCCAAGTCACACCCTCTTCCCTATTCCCCTCTTTGCCCTTTGGAGTGCTGTCAAGTCCTCCCATATGCATCTGAAGGAGAGGAGGGAACCAGTGCTGAAGGCAGTCCTGGCTTTTAGCCCAGAGAAGACACCCTGAGCAACTTTCCAGAAAAGTGAACTTCCCATCACTGCCAGGGGACTTTTGTTTTCAGTGTACCCACAAATTAATAGTGACAATAGTCACAGCCAAGGTTTAGGAAGGAAACACAGCCTTCCAGTCCAGAAGCTCATGCATAATTTTTAAAGGCAATTTGGAAAATGTTTGAAAACTCTGACTACATGTGACAGACTTTCCTTTAGTGTGACTGTGCTTTCTTGCCACTAGGGTTTGCATGTGATTTATTCCCCAGTTTCATGTCCCATTATGGTGGCATCCAGGTGACTGAGTCTTTGAGGCAACTCCTGTCTTAGCTAGTGTTCTTTTGCTGTGAAGAGACACCACAGCCACAGGAACTCTTACAAAAGAAAGCTCTTAATTGGCACTAGCTTACTGGTTTGGAGGTTTAGTCCATTGTCCTCATGGCAGGGAACTTGGTAGCACACAAGCAGACATGGCACTGGAGAAGTAGCGAGAGTGTCACATCTGGATTCACAGGCAACAGAAAGAGAGAGCCACTGAAACAGCCTTGAACATTTGAAACTCTAAAGCCCACCCGAGTGACACACTTCCTTCAACCAGGCCACACCTCCTAATCCTTCTCATATAGTGCTACACTCTGATGACTAAGCACTCAAATGTATGAGGCTATAGGTGCTATTCTTATTAAAACCACCATACTTCCTCATGGAAAGGCTCAGGTCATGTGGTCTTTAAGGCTTAATGTTGCCTTGTAAGTGTGTGCGTGTGTGTGTGTGTGTGTGTGTGTGTGTGTGTTATAAAAGAGAGACTCCAGCCCATCTATCTCTTGCTTCCCTGTGAGCACATGGGCCATTTACACGCCAAGGTTGGATACCATGGGGGACCATCTACAGAATACCTGCTGTTGGGATCCTGCAGCCAGAAAAGTCACAAGTCAAACAACTCATTTTATTTACATAGTCCAGGTACTCAATTGGAGCAATTGAAAATGGACTAAGACACTTTCCATTGAGATTGAAACTGAACAAGCTGGTGCTTCCTGATCATCGGCCATCTTCAGATATCATTGTGAGCACTCAGTAATCAACAGTTCTGTGGATTTTGTGATTTCCCATTCACTCAGCTAAAGCTTCAGGTTCCTGGTGATGGGGGTGTGTCAGGGCTCGTGGTCTGGATGTAAGTTGCAGCATCAGACCTGGGTCCTAATGGGTGGAGAGAAGAGAGTACACTTTTGAGAATGCTTCTGTGTATTTTCTTGTGTGAGATCTGAGATTCTGATTCAACAACTTTTTCATTGCTTTTCCTGTCATTGTCCCAAAGACTGACAAATGCTACTTAAGGGAGGGAAGGTTTATTTTGGCTCATAGTTTGTGGTGACAGTCTATCATGGGAAAGCCGCAGAAGCAGCAGCTATTTAAGGAGTTTATTTGTCACCTTGCATCCACAGCCAAGAAGGAGAAAGTAATGGGCACTTGGGTTTCACTCACTTCTTCTTAAAGAACCATAGACCCTTCAACCCAGGGAATGGTACCACTCACAGTGGGCAAGTCTTCCTTCCCCAACTACATAGTCAAGGTATTCCCTTACAGGCATTCCCAGAGACACCTAAATAATCCCTCACAGTTGTGCCTAGAGGATTGTCTCCCAGTTGAGTCCAGATCCTGTCAACAGACTGACAACACTAACCACACATTGGTGAGCTGTTTCCAGTGATTTCTTAATGCTATATATGAGTCATGATCTGTGAGAAGTGAAGGATATATAGTGATTTGTGCATGCACACACCCTTCAATGTACACATAGGGGCACGTGCAAACACACAATTTAGTCACAAGATGCTACCAGCTCCTACCCAAAACAAAATCTCATAAAAGTGTCTACTCAGTCACTTACAAAAGCTTTTGATAAAAAAAAAAAAAAAATCTAATTTACTCTTCCATTTATCATGGTTCTTATAACCCTAGAGGACATTGGGAAATGGATGGATAATATATGGTATAGACATGATTTCTCTGTCCTGTCTGTAAAAGATATGCTCATATACTTACATATGTGCACATGCACAAACAAAGTTGTAATCCGTCAAATATGTTATGCCCAGGGTACATTATCATATACCTAAAATACAGGTTTTTTTATTCTGTCACATTTATTTATTTATTTATTTATTTATTTATTTTTATTTTATTATGAACTTTCACATATACAGATATTTTTAATGAAAATTTTACCTACCACTAATGCTATTATTTCTGAAACACCACTGGAGCAGTGTCTTCCAATTTTTTGATGTGTATAAGCATACTCTGGGGCCATGTTACAAGACAGAATCTGATGGAGGAGGTCTTAGGTAGGGGTAAAACTCTACATTTCTGATAAGCTTTTAGAAAGTACTCAGGATTCACACATTAAGGTCATCCCAGGCCAGAGGGTGGGTGGCTGTGTGAAAATTGATGCCTGAGTTTACACTCCCCAGCACCACATCTGAGAAGCTCTGTCACTGGCTCCTGTTGTGTCTCCCCTGACACTATAGCCAGGGCATCATATAACCAGTGAGGTACAATGTTCAGTTTCACTAGACTTTAAAGCAGTTGTTTTCAAGCTGTGGATGGTGACCCTCTGGGGGGGTGAACGATTCTTTCATAGGGGTCACATATCCTACATAGGTATTTACATTATGATTCATTACAGTAGCAAAATTACAGTTATGAAGTAGCAACAAAATAATTTATGGTTGGGAGACACCACACAAAGAATGGTATTAAAGGATCCCAGCATTAGGACGATTGAGAACCACTGTGGGAGAGGGATCTGACTATGGCACATCTGACCCGGATTGCACTCACCCTCCTGCACAGTACACATTCGTGGTACCCCCACAACTGTTGTTTCAGCACCAATCTGATCTACATGCTTGCTCCTGTCCCTGTACTAAGGGTCTGAATTTTATTCTATAGCATACAGCAAGTGATTTTCTCTTATAATTATAAGAGAATTTTTCTTGGTGGCACTTAAGAGTTACCCTTGTCCTACCTACAAAGAGTTTAACCCAACTGGACTAAAATTCAATTAAAAACTAACCAGATAACATAAAATTAAGATTCTCCTCAACAATCCCAAAGAACAGCCAGACTTGGGCCAAGTTGACTGATGGTCAGTCAGCCCAGAATGCTCGTTCCAGCATCAGCTTGGTCTGCAGCTTTGTCCTCATCCCGCTGTCATCTCCATGCCCTGGTGACCACACTTCCCAATGTTTCCATGCATGTCATTTTGTCCCGTACTTTAGGTCTCATTTCAAAGCACAGCCTTGTCTTGTCTTAAATGCCTTCTCACATTCTGTCTCGAAAATTACTCTCCTCCGCTGTCTGATCTTTGAGCCCTTGTCCCCACACCACCACTGTGACAGACTTAATTATTCTTTCTTAGGAACTAGCTGTGATCTTTTCATATCTCAGCATGGCTGTATTTGCACCCATGGAGTCTATGATGCTAAGTCTGAGCTCTTGAGGTTAGAGGTGGTGCATTACTGTTGGACTACCCAACCTGGGAAAGAAAGAGGCAGACAGAGCCAGGACTGAGAACTGAGCCTACTTCTGGTTAGCTTGTGGGAAGGCTATTGATCTGATGATGTCTCCTCCTGATTCCATTCCCTTTTTTCAATATAAGCAAGAAAACTTGCCAGCGAGAGCTGCTGCACAGATTAAATGGGAAGACGCTGCAGGAGAAATGGCAGATAAAGGATCTCATCACCTGTGCATCTTTGACATGCAGAGGCTGGCCTTGGAATGTATCAGGAAATCAAAGAGGCTGCACGTACCTGAAGTGGGAAGACAATGCTAGGATCCACACTTGTGATATGGGCTGCAGCAACCACGGGAAAGGGAAATGAAAATTATAAATAGTAACAGTGATGATGTCCTTGGATCTAAGCCCCTCACTTTTGGGAACATAGCCTGAAAAAAAATGGAGATAACGAAATGAAAAAGGACAAACAATCACAGAGATGGCTGCTGCTGTGGTGTCTGTATCAAAAAAAAAAAAAAGGCATGCATGCAAGGTTTTTAAGTGGCCCTGAGTCAAACTGGCAGTGCAAATTGTGGTTCCTCTTTATAAAGCTGTATTGATCAGCTATCTCAAAGTGAATCAGAGGATCTATAGAAATGTTGGGAAATGCTTGTGTTCCCACATTAAACTGAAATGATGAATACTGAATGACTATGCTGGGATCGTTGCTCATATGAAACTCACCGGCAGGAGAAATACGACTAAAGAAAATACATAGAAAGAAAAGAAGATGTGCATATGTTTTATGATTATAGAATTCATGGCTTTCTCTCCTTATTTTAAAGAGTAGGGGCATTTTTGTTTCATTTTGTTTTTATAATTTTAGTAAAACCACTCCGTTTTTGTTCCCTGGCTACAAAACTGGTCTGTTTCATACACCTTTGCAGCAGCATGCTCACATCATGTAAGAATCGGGATTGTACTCAGTGAATCAAGCTCCCACCTGTACCCAGGAGGAGCTGTGTTTTCATGGGATAGAGATGTATGGCAAAAACAAACAAACAAACAAACAAACAAACAAACAACAGATGCCTAACAGTGAAAGAGAAAGAATGCCCTGAAGTGACTGGGAGATAAACAAGCCCAGAAAAGGCGGAGCTGAATCCCATGCAGCTCCAGACCCATCACTCCTACTGAAACTTCACAAGGCCTTCTGTGCTCTGAGCCCAAAAGCCAAGGGTGCTCAAGTGGACTCCAGGATGCTGTGTGCTGTCCCTTCACCGTCTGGCACTTGCTGCCTTACTCACTACACTCTTGCCACTCTGCCCTGTTGCTCTTTTCATGCCAAGCATGCAAGCCCCAGGGCCTTTGCAACTGGTTTCCCTGCTTTAAATGCTCAGTTCCAACAAAGATTGGAATGATGTCGTTTTAGTAATGTCGTGAAGACAATGCAATCTCAGGTCTCTGGTTTTCCTTGTTTCCTGTTTTCTGTACAGCACTTGTCACCAGGAGACATCTGTATCTATGTAGTCATTATTGGGTTTCAGTCCCATTCCACTTCAACTTTAGTTCATCACGGTCATGGACCTTGGTGTGATTTGCTCACTGTCAGAGCCTAGAATGCTGCTTGGCACTTAGTAGGTCTTCAACAAAAGAATTATTGAATATATGAATAACAATGGGACTGTCTACAAAAGGCAGAGTGGTGGCATTTCCTTCTGCACTAAGTCACAATGTCAAAGCAGCCTGGATCCAAGCAGACACTCAGAAAGCACAATACCAACAAACCAGAGTTCCCAGGGTCTAAACCACCAGCCTAGGAGCACATAGGGAGGGATCCATGGCTCCAGCTATATAAGTAGGGGAGGATGGTCTTTTGGGGAATAGGTGGGAGAGAAAGTACTTGGTCCTGTGAAGACTGGATGCCCCAGTGTGGGGGAATTTGAGGGCAGGGAGGGTGGGAGTGGGTGAATGGGTGGGGGCACACCTTCATAAAAGTAGGAGGAGAGGGGATGGGATAGGAGGTTTCTGGGTGGGAGTATATGGGGAAAGGGGATAACATCTGAAATGGGAATAAAATATCCAATAAAAATTAACTTAAAAAATTAAATTAAATTATTTTTTAAAAGGTGATGCTTGCAGGGCTCCTATAAAGAGCAGCAGGCTCCAGGCAGCTAGAATCCCTTGTAAATGAAGCAGAGTGCCTGTGAAACCCCAGTGCCTACCTGGGAGACTCAATGCATTTTAATAAGAAAACAGACTTCATTTCTTTCTGTACTCCACAGCACAGGCTGTCAACAGTCAAGGGAGGGGAAAAATGAAATGTATTTCAGCTATTTTTGCATTCAGCAAAGTATACAGCTTAAAAAATAAAACCAGAAAAACAAAGGCAACCAGTTTAACAAATTAGATCTAGCTCTCGGCAAAGAGGATGTTTTTATTTTTAGCCAGTGCTAAACAACCCTCCCAACACTGTAAAAGTCTCGGACTGTGAAACTCTCAGAGCTGGAAAAGGTCTCTCTCACCAGCGCAAATGCTTCCAGTAACACCGAGAAGCAAGATTCATTAAGAGCTATCTTTAGCATTATCAGCAATTTTGTTATTATCCGGTGTCCTTCATAAGGTGCACAGTAGCCTCCATTCTGAATTACAAAAGGGAGGCAAAGCAGGCCTGGCAAGGAGAGCTGCCCGGTTCTCCTAGGAAATTGCTGCTGAGGAGGAGAGGGAAGAAGACCAGCAAGAGAACGAGCAGGATTTTAAAGAGAAAAATTCAAACTAGGAACAGCAGGGGCATTAAAAAACAGTCACATGTCACTGGGTGCTCTCCTGAGGAAGAGTTTGTATGAGTTACAAAGTACCAGTAGCAGCAGAGAAAATTAAAAACAGAGGTCCGATAGAACCCACGAGAGCCAAGACACTCCCTTAGAATGTCTTTGTGCCTCCATTTGGTATTTGTTCTGTGGATAAATGGATGGATCCAAAATAGAGCAATGAACTCTTAAAATGCAAACACACACACACACACATACCCACTCATATGCACCAGTGCATACCTGCACACTCACATACACACACGTTCACATAAATTCACATGTGCCAATGCACACATACTCATATATACCCTTCATACTCTCTTAAGCATACACTCATATGCACCAATGTACACACACTCATATACATATACACATGAAATTACATGCACACACACTCATACTCTCAGTCACAGTCACACTGTAACATATCTATTTCATACACACATGCACATGCATCAGTTCACATGCACATACATCAACACAGACACTATTTATAACACACATAGTCAGCAATTAGATTCAACAATGCAATACACATTCACATACACATAATCACCAATATATTTATTGCCATGAACACATTCACATGTACCAGTGCACACACAGGAATGCACATACACTCACATACTCACTCACACACTAATATATATAATGTATATATAATATATATATATAAAATTTATATATAACCCATATACATTCATAAAACATACAATCACAAACACCAACATGAAATCATTCCCATATATACAGACATCTACATGCACAACTATATAAACATTCCCATTTATATTCACAGAAACACATTAACTGCACCAGTGTGTACACACATCCACATTCACACACTCTCAAGCATACCCACACAATTTCTCACTCCCATGCACCCTGCACTGGTTATTATCAAAGCCCAAGAGATGCAAATGACATAGTTTCTTTGGATTTATTTGCTGAGGAGCAGAGTTCAGATAAGCTGACCCATGTGATTTAATAAATTTCCAAAAGGCAAGTCCTTTGGTCACCATGATGGCAGGGAAGGTACAATCATCAAATTTTAGACATTGGTCTGACATAAGTGGTAACAAATCAGCTTCAGGAGTCCAAAACAATAAACACACACACACACACACACACACACACACACACAGAGAGAGAGAGAGAGAGAGAGAGAGAGAGAACTTCAAAACAACCTTATGATGATGCACATAGTAGGATTTATGTCCTCATTTTTCTTTTCCATGCAAATGGTAAACTCCTGGAAGCCTAAGATGCAATGCAGTGTGCCTTTCCATCTTCATAACAGGGTAGGGTGCTTTGATGTCAAGGTGTGTGTGTGTGTGTGTGTGTGTGTGTGTATACATCAATGTATACCAATAAATTTCATTAGCATGGGCAACTCACCAGTGGCTACAGCATTGAAGAACTCCTACACACACACACACACACACACACACACACACACACACACTCACTCACTCACTTTTAACTTTGTACATATTTGCATGACAAATTGTTGACTGGCCCAACCTTGTGAAACCAGCTCAGGAGCTCAAGAGCCAGGCTTGGATTCAGCTTTCTACACTCTGCCTCTGCCCACTTCTCCTGACTCTTTTGTTCTTTTTGTCCTTCTTCCCTGATGTTTCTCAGCCTTGCAAGGGGTAGTATGGGTAGTCTATACATGTCTGGGCATTCTGCAGTCATCTTGCCTCTGAGTGTTTGACACTCTAAATGCACAGTTCCAAGAGAGAACTGCACAGACAGAAAATTCAAGTGAAAGCAATAAGCTCTAATGTCCCCAGATGACAGTTTTTCCCAGCAAGCATGGGTATTGGAGGTTGTCCTCGGAAAGGGAAATAAATCAATGACCCTAAGCTGATCTCAGGTGCCACATGCGTCTCAGAAATTCACCATTTTGTCATGCTGGATAACATCCAATCAAAACACTGAGACTTACAGTACAAAGAAGAGACTGGACTAGGGCTAAAGTTACGATTCTGATTTGAAGATTTACTTTTTTTCTAAAGCTATGTATCAATGTCATGAGGGCACGTACATTGAATGATATCATGGAGTGAAAACAGTGAAAGGCAGACCCTCCAGAAAGCATCTGTGCTGTTGAGGACCTGTGGATGGGGCTCAGCAGAGAAGTGCTGTTGTTCTTGTAGAGGGCCTGAGTCTGAACTCCAGCACCTTTGTTGGGCAGTTCACAACTACCTGTAACTCCAGTTCCAAGGTGTCCACTTTTACACTCATTTAAACCTTCTATGTACATATACACAGACACACACGCACATGTTCACATGTATGCACTCACAAACACCTAAAATAATATATCTAACTTTATGATCTATTTGCAAAAATCACTCATCCTTTTATATGAAAATAAACTGAACATTTTAAACATTCCTACCTTAATGCAAAGGCATGAAACACAGCCAGTGTCCCAGTTTGCAGATGAACCAGAGTTCTGGGATGTGTCTCTCCATGTGTCTACTAAACAACTCATTGTTTCTAAGACAATAGTGTGGTGACTTGAATGAGAATGGTCCCCAGAAGTTCATATGCTTGAATACTTGGCCGTCAATTGGTGGGACTATTTGGGAAGGATTAGGAGGTGTGGTCTTGTTGGTAAAGGTCTATCACTAGGGTAGAGTTTGACGGTTAAAAGGCTAGAACTATCCCCAATGTGCTCTATGCTTCCTGGTTGTGAATTATGATCTGAGCTCTTAGCTGCTCTGCTAGTGCCATGTTTGCATACCTGCTGCCATGCTCCCCGCCATGACAGTATAGATTCATATCCTTCTGGAACTATAAGACACAAATAACTCCTTCCTCCTATAACTTCCCTTGAATATTGTGTTTTTTCACAGCAATATACAATCAACTAATACCAGCTGTCTAGTAGGATAGTGCCCATTTGGCACAGAGGCTTCCCTGCTGTTTGCAACTCCAACTGACTGATTTTTTTCTTATTACTATATTACACATGTCCCTTGTAAAAGACATTTCAAATCCTTTTTGTAGTGATACTAATACCTGAAAACCTCTGCATGTGCCCATGTTACTATGTGTTTATAGATTCACCTTTATTTAGGGCAAGGTTACTTCTCTGTAGACCGCAACAATTGGAAAATATGCACAGTGAACAATGAAGTGTATATACCTGGCCTGCCACCCATTGAAGTGTAATAGTGTCATGTTTAATAGATAGAATATTGGTTGGTGATCTTCATGATAGCAAACTGACAGGAGCTGACTAGGAGCTGGGACTTATGCTTGCTGACCAGCATCATATGGCAGTACCCTAGCAAATGTCACTAGCCCAGGAAAAGATGCAAGTTCAAAGTGTGGACTGAATTAAAGCATGTTGCTTTTGAAGGTCAGAAATAGTTTGTGTTAAATCATGGTATGTTGGGGTCATCTATATTCATGTGTGTCTTCACACAAGTCCACAAGTAGGTACACACCACTATGTTCCGCCTCACACTTTGCTCCTCAGTAGCTCATAGTGGCTCCCCCTAGAGGATAGGAATCAATGCCATGGCTCTGGCGACTTATGCATGAATCCTATCTTCCTAGTCAATAGACTGCCCTTTCTAACAAGGATGGATTTCATTCCTGTCTGATGGTTGCCTCTGCTGGAAAATCCCCTCAGGCTTTGGAAGCCTTCCCCCAACTCTGTGAAAATTGCAGGTCTCAGGATCCAGAAGGGAGAGAATTAGATGCTGTCAGTTAGCAAACGTTCTGTCCACCCAAACCCCCAGGATTTGGCAGATTTATGAGACGGTGAGTGAGTCATTGTCTTGCCAGGACCTCATGGACTCCAGTTGCAGTTGCAGAGACTCCCTCACTTGGAGCAGGCTGAAGGAAGCTTCCTGAATATCGTAAGCCTCACTACTCTGACCTCTGCTTCTGCTCCTTGGCTTCTACTCTCTCTCCCTTCCTCTCTCCTTTTTCTCCTCTCTCCCTCCCTCTTTACTTCTCTTTCTCCCTCTCTCTCCCTTCCTCTCCCCACTCTCTTCCCCTCCTTCCCTTTCTCTGTCCCTCCCTTTTTCCTTTCTTCTCTCTCTTCCTCCCTCCCCTCTTTCTTCCTGTCTCCCTCCCTCTTTCCCTCTCTCTCCATCTGGATTTCTTGGCTATTCCCCCCACTTTCTAAAATTCAAAACTGAATAGGAGGATTTGGGAAGGTTACCGCATTGTCTTTTTTCAGTTAAGCACTCCTCAAGCTTCAAGGACATAGTGAGACACCTCTAACTTAATCAAGATTGAAGGGTGGCTGACCTCAATATATTTAATGAGCACCTACAATATATTTAATGAGCAGACACAAGTTTGGGCCTTGGAGATGCAGCTTTAAGCTGAAGGAAAATGGTACCTAGCTTCATGGTACTTGCTTCTTTCAGGACAGAAGATGGGACATAAAGTGACTAAGCAATAAGATTTCAGAGAGCAAGAAGCACGACTGAATGCTGAGACAATGAAATTGATGTGCACAAATATGTGCATGAGTATCTAAGTGTATGCATGTATGTGTATGTGCATATACAAGGGTGTGTGTGGGTGTAAGTGTGGATACATGCATATTTGAGTGTATGCATGTGTGTATATATGCATGCATTTATGTGTGTGTGCATGCATATACATGTATGAGTATGTGTGTAATTCATACTTCAGTTATAGTATTCAGATAAGATCTCTTTCAGGTCTGTGGCTAGTAGTTCATGCAAAGGGAAAGGAAAAACCAAAGATCTTTATTATCTGCTGTCATATTCTTTGCCCACAATGGCCTTTTTATTCTGCATCTATGGTCCCTCCACACCCACCTCTGGATACTGGTCATTTGCATGGTATTTCGAAAGAACTCAGTAAGATAGTTTCACTCTGATTTTCTCTTCTCTGAGGTTCTGAGCTCTGTGAATCCTATGCATGTGTAGATGAAGGCTTGAATGAGGAGAAGGGGCAGGGGACTTGGAGTCTTCTCCTCTGACCTTTACCTATAACTTTCCTTCTCTCTACTCTTCTTCTGACCCTGAGCTCAAAGGACAAGGATCCAAACCTGGAAAAGATCCTGCTCATTCTCTTCCACCTGGCTCGAACATCTACCTTGATCATCTCCTAGCCTCTGTAGGCATCTGAAACTAAGAAGAAAGAAAAGAATGAGGCAAAGTTTAATATCATATTATTAGCTAGTTGAGCTGTTAAAGTTCAGTACATTGAGCTTCATCCTCAACTCACAAGCATTGACATACCTTTTCCTAGATGCAGCAAATCTCTATTGACAAATTTCCATGAGCTTTGGGGACGGAGGGTTTCCTGATATTCCTTGTGTGATAACTCAGCCTCCAGAAGGATTTCCATATCTTCTTTGACTGTTCACATATGAGTTCTCTCAATTGTCTGGGGTACTTTGAGTTTTGCAAGATGGTCTCCTGAACTGTTTGTGTCATTAGAGAACATGCCAGCCTTCTCTGGTTCTAGTTCTTCATAGCCTTAGCATCGATGATATTGATTGCATGTTTCTGGAGGGATTGGTCCTATGCTCTGTCAAATGTTAATCAACCTGTCTTTTTACATTCTCAATGAAGGAGTACGTCTCGTCTCTTTCCTTTAGGAGTAAAAACCCACAGTGTTCTCAAACAATGTCAAATGTTCACTGTGGAATAAAATCACACTAGATAAGAAGCAAAATAAAGCCTATAAATCAAGAAAAATATTTGCTTAAAGACCAACAAATTTTCCTTCATTTATACATAGGGAATTGTAACAAATTTAAGCCAAACGCCTTAATCCTTTTTATTTGTGAATAGAAGAATCAGGAAAGCCCATTCTATAAACAAACTGAATATTCCAATCAGCTGAACGGAGGGGTGGGCTTTATAGATGGGAAAGGGGGAGGGAAGCAGAAAGAAAAAAAACTGCTAGCATGGTCCTTGGGCTCTCTCCTCATATACCATGGAGGTGGCACATTTGTCTTGAGTAAATAATGTCTTTTTGATTAGTTTTTGTGACTTGTTTTCTGTTGTGGTTTTAAGGTTTTTGTTGTTGGAGGTAGTTTGTTTTGTTTTGTTTTGTTTTAAAAACATTTGATTATGTGTTCTTTCATGATTGAGTAACTCCAACTTGGCTTGGTTAGATCTTTGGGCCTGCTGCAAGGGGCTGGTCCATAACAGTGGGTTTCTATTTACTTCACTGATCACTACAAGCTTGGGTAAGCATGGCTGCGCTCACACTATTGGAGACATGTTTAGAGGTCTCCAGCATGTGGAATCCATTCTTCCAGCTTCCACCAGACCCTCACTAAGACAAATTTGAAATTGAGATCCGTGTATTATTAGGAGCCTTTAACATTGCTCAGTGTCACAAACACAGTAGATGCTACAAATAACCTAAGGACTCCTGAGGGACACAAGGCCTCATCCAGACAATTAAATTTAGCTCATTAATGAACCCATGTTCTTATGCCCCTTTCTGTCATATACCATGAAAGCATTCAGAATTTTTGTGCCAAGATAATAGCCTGATATAATAGGTGCAGAGATCACAGAAAACAAGAATTCCTTTGAAGTGAATACCAAAGGCCAACACTACCACCACCACCATCTCCCATGCCCCTCTCTTTTTTCCCCATTTAATACTACAAAACTTCAGTTTTCAGGATTTGTTAGAATGTTAATTTGGTTTTTTTTTTTTTTCTTTTAATTTTATGGGACAGGGTTTCTCTATGTAGCTCTGGCTGTCCTGGACTTATTATATAGTCCAGACTGGAAATCAAACTCACAGAGATACAGAGAAGCCTCTGCCTTCTGGTTGCTGAGATTAAAGGCATATACCACCATGTCCAGCTGGAATATTAACCATTTTCTTGCGTAGAGGTCTTTAGCCTAAGAACTCATTCTACTAGCTATCACCACTCATTATATCATTCATTCATTCATTATCATTCATTCATTCATACATACACACATATATGTGTGTGTGAGAGATGTGGTGTGTTATTATTATTGGTGGTGTATGTCTGTAATGTGGTGTGATGATGTGTGTGTGTGTGTGTGTGTGTGTGTGTGTGATGTGTGTGTTGTTGTTGTTGTTGTGTGGTGGTGTGTATGTGTTGTGTGTGTGATGTAGTGTGTCATGTTGTTTGTTGTTGGTGGTGTGTGTGTGCATGGTTGTCTTCTTTCAGAAAAAGGTTAATGTATTTTTCATTGACTATGTGACACGAGTGTCCTATTAATGACAAGTTGAAACTTGCTGTGATCAACACTTAGAGTTTAAGTATGGATTAAAGACTGTATGTAAAAGCCAACATAAAAGGAATCTTATTTGTTGCTAATGTGTCAGACTAGTTAGATTACACTAATTACACTCCCAAGAATTTGGTCACTAGATGTTTCCAACTAGAGTAGGGCTACAGGAAAGTGAAGGATGCCTCTCATGCTGTGTTGGTTAAATACAAAGCATCTCCCATGGGCTCTTATGCTGAAGGCTTGGTCCTCAGAGGGTGAAGCAAACATCAAGAGGTAACTTGGTAGAGAGTCAGTCACAGGGGACTTGCCTTTGAAGTGGGATTTGTATCTGGTCTCCTTTTGTCTTGCTTCTTAGAAACTATGAGGTGAACAACTTTGTTTTGCCCCATGCAGGCCCACAGCAGTGAAGCAAGTTGAGCTTGGACTTGAAGCCTCTGAAATTGTGAGCTCAAGTGAGTATATCTTCCTTTGGATTTAGAGCTCTTGGGAATGGTCATAGTTTGGAGAGCTAAGGAATGTTGCTGGTCCACCCTAAAGTGACACAACTCCACTGCCTTTGTCCAGTTAACTTCCCTCAGAGTTTTGTTTGCATCTTTGGCTCCCAGGCTAGAAGTGTGTGTTTTAAATCATGATGAAACCCCGACTCCTTTGATGGTGACCTCATCATTAAGATCAAAGCCAGTAAAAACAGACAAGGTTCAATGTGAGTTTGGTGGCTTCATGGCGTGTTTGTAGTTCTAGTCTGTTCGTGACCTCCTTGTCCTAATGGTTAGCTCTATAGATTCAGGCTCCAGTATCAGGTGCAGAGCCAGTAATCTCTAAAGCTTACTGTATAAGTCACTCCTCCTCTCCAATACATCCCTCACATGTGTCCTCAGCAATATTCATGCATGCACATGTATACATACATATATGATCTGCTGACTCTACCTCTCTGGAAAGAGTTTGACCGAAACAGAATGGTTTTTTTTATAGTGATTAACAATTTGATGGTATCTGAAGATCTGTCTGTACAAGCCATTAAGTACTTCTGTTTAATATTCCAGGGATGAATCACAGAGCGTTTCAATGGATCTTACAGGACATTTCCCCCCATTTTTTCCTGTTGTAAAAACACACATAAAATGTAGCATTTTAGTAATGGTAAGTGTGTGGCTCAATGATATTAAATAAATTTATAATGTACAATCATTACTGACATGTACCTTCATAACATTCTTCATCTGATAAAGACAAAGCTTTGTGGTACTTACAAAATAAATTCCAGTTCTTCTCTGTCCCCAGCCCCTGGCAACACCATTTTATGTTTAGGAATTTGACTATTCTTTGCATCTCACATAGCTGGAATCATACAGTATTTTTCTTTTGTGAATGGCTGATTTTGCTTGCAGAGAGCTTTCAACATTCACCCAGGTTGCAATATGCCAGAGTCGCCTTCTTAAAGCTAACATTCTATCATATTTCTGTAGGTTTTCATTTATTCAGTTATCTATCACAAGACATTGGTATTGTTCCCCTTTTCTAGATATTGTAAATAGTGTATGTGCTCTGAACCTAGCTTTATAAACCTTTTATCAAGACCTGTCTTTGAGTGTTCTGACATGTGCTTAGAGTGGAGTTGCTGGATTATGAAACAAAATTCTATTCTCAAGTTTCTGAGGAATTGTCACAATCAGAGGACTTGCCCCAGAGGCTGAACTGGTTTCTTTCTTGATTTTTCATTCCCAGCAATGCACAGAAGTGCCTGCCTCCCCTGATCACTACTGGCATTTTTTATGTTTTTTGTATTTGTTTGGTTGTTTTGAATCAAATATCCATCCTACTGGCTGGAGGGAGCATTGCACAGCTTTGATTTCCATCTATCTGATTGTTTATGACATTAAGCTCCTGTTTCTGTGCCTTCTGGCCACGTACCTGCCTCTCCTTTGGAGAAATGTCTTCATGGGTCTTTCACCATTTTACAGTTGCTTATTCTGCTGAATTTGAGCACTCTGGATGTTCTGGGTAGTAATTCCTTGCCAAAAGCATGGCTTGAAATTTTTCTCAGACATGCAGACTATCTTTTTGCTCTTTGGTATTTTTCTTCCTTGAAGAACAGAATTTTTCTACTCATTTGCCATTATTGATCTTTTTTATGGCTTAGAGTGACCATTGTGTTTTGAGTGACCTTCAGGCATATCTTGGGCTGGACTTCTAGTGACAAACTCTCTCAGCTTTTGTCTTCAAATGTTTTCAATGTTTCTGTCACTTTCTAATTGGTAATTTTCCTCCATATGGGAAGTGTTTCACAGATAGTGCTCTTGATGGGTAATAAGGTTGTGGGGGACATTTTGACTCTACCTGGAGACAGTCTCCACCCCTTGGTAGTTAATTATGAGAAGCCTAATGAGGGTGCTACAGGGGGCCTGGTTCAGTTGAGCTAGTTCTGTCTCACAGATTTTAAGGCTTTTCTTTGCCATGGGAGAGTTTGGTTCCAATAGGTCTCAGCGTGGTCCTCTAAGGATCTACTTTTCTTGGAATTAATTGTGCTTCTATGGGGATTATACATATGGGTTTCCTCATATTTGAAATGTATTCTGCTATTCTTCAAACATCCTCGCTGCCCTTCCCTCCCCATTCCCTCTCTTTCTATCCTGAATCTTACAGACTGTGTGTGCTTGGCTGCTTGATGATGTCTTCATAGATGTCTAAATCTCTGGCCATGGATCAATCTTTTCTTCTTCTTTCTCTTCAAATCTGGCTATTCTTTCAATATTGCTGGTGCTCCCTGCTTCTCTTCTTTAGGCTAGCTCCAAATATCCAGTTCTCTTTTTTCTGCCTCCATATCATCAAGTTTACAGGCTGTGCTGGCAAGCCTAGCTTCAATACTTTCTGAACCCTTTCACAATCATCCTTATAGCTTCTAGAGAATTTAGTTCTTGTATTTTTCTCCTATGGATTTCCCTTTTGATTGTTTTCTATGTGCTTTAAAAAAAAACTTGCATATAAAATTACAGCTTTAAACCCCAATTAGTTTCTTGAATATCTTTTAAATTTTAACTTATATTTATGTGTAGGTGTATGAATATATGCATTTCAGTGCAGTTGCCTTCAAAGATCAGAAGATGGTGTCAGATACCCTTGTGAGCTGTCCAACTTGGGTGTTGGGGCTTGTGTGTTCAGGTTCCCTCCACATTAGGTGTTCATTCTTAAGCACTGAGCCATCTCTCCAGGTTCCCTTCCTGCAGTGGTTTTAAGGCTTCTGTCTAGCAGTTCCTCTATCAGTTCTTTTCCAAGAACAGCTCTTGTTGTTTATTATCATCTTTGGATGGCCCACACGTGTCTTCCTATGTTACTGATATTTGTTGAAAGCTGGCAGTGGGAATGGTGATATTACAACTCAGAACTAGTCTTTAAGTTATCATAGATTTTAGGGAGGCCTCTTTCTAGACCTCGTTTTGCTGCTTTAAAGTTGTGTAACCTTGGACCACTCAAAGATCCTCATCAATACAGTCTCTTCCTCCACAAAGCAAAGGGTGTGATCAAATATTGTCATTGCCATGTGTTACTGGATCTCCACCACCATGCTTTTCCAGCTGTGACAAACCAGGCTGTAGCTCATTCTGGCCAATGAACTGTAAGCAGTTGTGGCCTGCTGCTCCTGATAAGGCCTTTGAAAACTAGCCTGTGTCCTCTCAGCCCTCATCTATCTTGACACAGCTATTATGAGGGCCACTTTTTGAGCATATATCAGCATGAGCCCTGACTCTGTGATAGAAACTGGTCTCATCACAAGATTAAGAAATAAAGTTATTGGGTGAAACTTCTAAAATGTAAGGATGGATAGTTCATGAGTGCATAGCCTAGGCGTTTGATTGTTTTAAGGGACATGTAAAAGTAGGAAACAGCGGTCTGGGACCAAGCATCCAATCAGTACTTGGGAATCATCTTCACCTGGCTCTTTACATGGAATCTGCTACTAGGGTAAAGTCATCTTTTCATGTTTAATAACCGGAGCCCTCCTTTCTTTTCCATGTGTGGAAAGCTCATTCAGGAAAATGTGAATCTGTGAGACCTCTAACTGAGAGCAGGCTGGCTCTGCAAAACGGTCTTTATGTGCAGAAAGGATTCCATGTGGGAGTGGTTGGAAACAGCAGGTGCATCCATATAATAGATGTGTTTGCTGATAAACAGTGGCTGAACACCACCTGCTCAGGAGTCTACGACTGCATCTCACCAAATGAGCAACTCCTCCAGGTGCTGCAGGAGATGCACAAGAATTCTGTGATAACAAAAGCCTCAAGGCCAAACAACAGCTTCTCCCCAGGAAGCAGACCCAGGACGTCTGTGCTCTAGAATCTCTTAACAGAGTAAGCTTTCAATCATTGCAATGAACTGCAGAGAGCACAGGGTTCGGTAAAGCTGAGATCTTCTCAAATGAGAAGACACATTTATATTCCAGTGCCAATCACCAACTAACCACTCAATTCCAACTCAGCAGTAGCTCCTGGGTGACTTTGAGCAAGACACTTAACTTCTCTGAGTCCATACTGCTGTCTCTACGGTGAGGATACACTGGAATGCTTGTCTTATAGGTTATTGAAAAGACTGAGTGAGATATTAAGAAAAACAGTGGGTACAATGTCTAATCTATGCAGCAAGCCATCAACGAGGACCCAGTGCCTGTCACTGCCTCATTATCATAAGCATGCTGAGGCCAGAAATCTGTGCATGGTCTTCTGTGATCAATGGACCATGTTGACTACAACTGCACTTTAGAGAAAATGATTCTTCAAATAATTCTCATTTATCTAGACCAAATTTAACCCAACAAATGAACTGTTTTAAGTATTGTATTATGTTTTCTTACCAAAGCTGTTTCAACATATCCTTATAGAACTTCCATATAAATACTAGTTGTATAGCTAGGAAATCAGGATTAGGGGTTAAGTCATTTGCCCAAGATGGAATATCTTTCATACTTTTGTGTTTTTAAAATTATTTGTGTTGTGTATGTGTATGTGTGTGTGTGCACATGCATACTCATGCATGTGTGCCTACACATGTGTGCATACAAATGCCCCCCTCCCTGAGATAAGAGGCCAGATCCCCTGAAGCTAGAATTACAGGTGGTTGTAAACCAAGTGGGAACCATGCTGGGAACTGGACTCTGGTCCTCTGAGAGAATAGCAAGTGCTCCTTATCACTGAGTATCCCCTTGGACCTTGAGAGAGGTGAGTTGAGCTAGTTTGGTCTGCCAGTCTTTATTTTTGTGTTCCCACTACAATGTCAGGTGACCTAGGTGGCCACCTTAAGATATGGTATTATTAGCCCTCAACCTTAGTAATTCTAGCCAAAATATACCTCTTATTTACTAAATCAAAATGTTTAATAATATTGGCATTTAGAATTATTTACCCTGCCTTACCTCAGTCAGAGAACATTCTCTTGTCTTGCCGGACAGGGGTTCAGTCCCCTTCCCTATATAAGGAGATGGAAGATTCGCGCAAGCAAAGTCACAAAGGCACTTAGTCACAAGCAAAGAACACAGTTCAGGTCCTCAGAGAACAGCCCATGACTCTTCTTCCCATATCCATAGCAACGGAGGCCAACTGTAAAATACTAATCACCACAATTAGAGAAAAAGCTATCAAACTCTTATTTTCAGTACATCTCAGGAAGGACAAAGCGCTCAGCTTGCTTATGTGGCTTAGTTTTCCCCAGCTATGTTGTCTTCTTTGTAGTGAGCAAAATGAAAAAGGAAATATCCAGTTCTATAAAACAGACCCAAGGGTGTGCCAATAAAGACTTTGCCTAAAAATAGACTCAATTTGGCAAGAGCCACCTGCCATTCCTAATAAAGCAGCTGAGGAAGCGTGAATCTGAAACCCTTGGGAATTGTTCTCTTTCGTTTTTCTTTTTAAACTCCCCTATTTGTAGCCCCATTTTAATCAACACCATCAAGGCATAATTTTCCATAAAATAAAATGTACCCATTTTAAGCATAGCATTGGCCAATATGAAGGCCAGAATAGCCATCATCCCAATAAAGATGAATGCTCCATCACTTCAGATGGCTTGCTTGTGAATTCTCAAGGCCCAGAAGATGTCATTCTCTTTAAGAAAGCTCTGTGGTGCAGTTTGCCTGTTCCAGAACTTGAATTAGATGCAATCCTATGTTCCCCTTTGTATCTCTCCTGCCTTTCCAGCACAATATGTGTGTGGCTGAGTCAAGATTCAGTATTTATTTATTTATTTATTATTTATTTATTTATTTATTTATTTATTTTTCACATGAGTACCTAACAGTTCTAGAAACTTTCATTGGAAGGTTTGTGGAAAGTTTACCCTCTGAGTACTGGAATTAAAGGCATATACCACTATACCTACCCAAAATTATGTGCATATGTATGTGTTTGTATGTGCATATGTGCTTGTAAATGAAGGTACCTTCTGAGTTGAAGAGAGATAAGACCCTGTGGAGCTGGAGTTATAGGTTGTTGTAAGCTATCTGATTTGGGTTCAGGGAACCAAACTTAGGTCTTCTGAAAGAGTGCTGTTGCAATTTGAATAAGAATGGCTCCATAGAGACTTGGGAGTAGTAAATGACCAACCAATGACTGGCCCAACCTGAGGTCCATTGGATGGGCAAGAACCAATCCCTGACACTATTAATGGTACTCTGTTATGCTTGCAGACAGAGGCCTAGAATAACTGTCCTCTGAGAGGCTCCACCCAGCAGCTGACTGAAACAGATGCACAAACCCACAGCCAAACATTGGACAGAGCTTGAAGAGACTTATGGAAGAGTTGAGGGAAGGATTGAGGACCCAGGAGGGAATATGGACTCTACAAGAAGACCAACACAATCAACTAACCTGGACCCTTGAGACTCCCAGAGACTGAACCACCAACCAAAGAGCATACAAGGATTGGATCTAGCCCTACCCCAAATTTAACAGAGGTGCAGATTGGTCTTCATGCAGGTCCCCCGACAACTGGAGCAGAGCTTATCCTGATTCTGTTGCCTACCTGTATATCCTTTTTCCCTAACTGGACTGTCTTGTCTGGCCTCAATGGGAGAGGATGTACCTAGTCTTACAGTGCCCTGAAGTGCCAGGGAGGGTTGGTACCCAAGGGGGACCTCTCCATTTTCAGAGATGAAGGAGAGGAGAGAGGGACATGGCTGTGTGAAAGGCAGGTGCTGTGAGGAGAAGGAGGGGCTGTGATCAGGATATAAAGTGAATGAATGAATGAATGAATGATAAATGAATGAATAAATAGGAAAAACGACTCCCATAAATTTGAATGCTTAGTCATCAGGGAGTGGCATTTATTTTGAAAGGATTAGGTGATGTGGACTTGGAGAAAGTATGTCTTTGGAGGTGGGCCTTGAGGCTTTCAAAACCTCAAGCTAGGCCTAGTGTTTCTCTTCCTGCTTGATCCAGATGTAGAACTCTAAGTTAGTTCTCTAGCACCATATTTGCCTGCGGACCACCATGCTACCTGCCATGATAGCAATGAACTGAACCTCTGAAACTGTAAGCCTGCCCTAATTAAATGAGTTCCATTGTACGAGTTGCTGTGGTCATGGTGTCTCTTCACAGCAGTAACACACTGACTAAGATGAGCAGTGTGTATTCTTAACCACTGAGCCATCTCTTGAGCTTTACTGCACTTTTATATATTATTTTTGAAAATCAGTTAATTACAAACCTATGGCTGCATTTCTGAATTCTATCCTGTCTATTAATTGTGATCCTGAATACCTAATATATCATTTTTGAAAATCAGTTAGATCATGAATGCATTCACTTGTATCTCAACTTTCTTCTCTCCTATTGTTTTTATATGATCCATCAGTTTTATATATTGATCCTATATTGCTTTGATTACTATATCTTTATTTTTATTATTTATTTTCATCTTAGAAAGAGTTTGTCTTCCAACATTGCTGATTGCTCTTTGAAAATTTAGGTGTTGATCTTGTTTCTCTGCATATTCAGGTGATTTTTTTTTGTTTTTTTAGATTTATATTTCTTTATTTCCAAAAGAAATTTTAACATCCTGTTTTAAAGCTGTTGCTGTGTTAATGCAAAATTATAGGTTAAGATCACAAAGGTATTTTAAGGAAGAACTTAATGAAATATTCCTTATTCTAAACAATAATATAATTGGTTATTAAAAATACTGATATTTGGCCTAATACATGATCAATTTATTACAGCTTTTCTCTATACATGCTCTTGTGTTTCTTATAAATTTATACATATAGCCCATAAAAGGTGTGTTTACTGTATTAATAGACAGCTCACTTAAGGAAAAGACAATATATATAATTAGATTAAATATTTACTCTCTTGAGTTTCCCCTACTTCAACAAAGATAATTGAACTATGTGCTGTAGCCACTATTTAAAATGCAAAAAATTAAGCTTTCAGTTGGTATACTTCTAGCCCCGTATATAATTCATGGTTTAAAATAGCTCAAAATTGTTCCTTTTTAAGATATTGCTAATTTTCATTGGAAATTTTTACATTTCAGATATTCTCTCCTTACCCCATTTCCCCCCCTCCGTCCCAGGAACTCACTATCCCTTCCCCCATCCTCCTGCCTCCACGTTGGTGTACCCCCATCCACCCTCCCCCGTACCTCACCTCCCCACCCTCGAATATCCCCCCCCCCACGATGTCCAGCCTTCACGGGACCAAGGATCTCTTCTCCCACTTATATATAGCTCCCTTGCATATATAGCTGGAGCCATGGGTCCCTCCCTAAGCGCTCCCAGGCTGGTGGTTTAGACCCTGGGGCTCTGGTTGGTTGGGATTGTTGCTTTCCTCATGGTGTCGTGAATCCTCTCAACTCCTTCAGCCTCAGGTGAATTTTAAAATATTTATTTATTTATTTCTATTAAAATATTTCTGAAAATTATTTGAATTTCACTATGTCTTAGCTTTGGGGAAATTCACCTCTTAATATCAAATTCTTCCAACTGTAAATATGGTAGAATCTTTGCATTTATTTAAAAGTTCTATTTCATTCATCAATTTTTTTGAACTTGCAACATAATAGATTTTAGACATACTTATTAGCTTTCACTCATGTTGTGACATGAAATGAAACCATTTATAATTAAAATTATAAGTCCTCATTTGTTAATTATTCTTTCTTGCATTTATAAATGGCAGAGGTCTTTCTGTTGATCTTGTGTCCTGAAATATCCACTAAACATGCCTGTTAATTACTATAACTGTGTGAAGATTCTTCAGGGAGTTATATAGAGACATTCATATTGTAGAAGAATCAATGTCATCACTTTATTTCCATTTTGTATTATTTTACTCTTTTTACCTTATTGCAATAAAGAAAATCTTTATAGCACTATTGAATACAAGTTTTGAGAGAAAACAAAACATGTTGTTATCAGGCTTAAAGGTAGAAAAATTGTTTAGTGATTTGTTATTAGCTATTACACTCTGTTGAATGTTGACATTTTATTTGGGTAGATATTCTTATAAGGCTGAAGGAATTCCTCTATCTGACTTCCTGTAGATTTTGATCATGAATAAATGTCAAAATCTATTCAAATGTACTCTAGTTTCATAAGCATAAGGATAATTATAAGGCTGTAGTGTTTTATCTTTTAGTCTATTCATATAGTGAGTTATATTGATTGACTTTAATTCTGAATCAACACTGCATACTTTGGAAAAACTCACTTGGTTATCATTTATTTCATCTCCACACGTTACTGAATCAATTTTGCTAATACTTAGCGCGTTATTTTTTTTTACCTCTGCAATGAAGGATATTGAATTTTTTGTTTTCTCTTGAACTACAGACAGTTTACATTACAATATGATCAATTTTTAATAATTTTCTTTAAAAATATCAGGAAAATATTCTGTTTCTAATGTGTTGATGTTTTAACTCATGTTATAGTCTATCATATTTCTCCATCTGTCAATCATCTCTAATCTATCTGGAACCTACATATATACCTATATATCTATAATCTATTGTCTATTTATATAATCTTTGTATCTATCTATCTATCTATCATTTTCTATCTATCTATCTATCTATCTATCAAATCTCTCTCTATATAATCTATATATCTATCATCTATATATCTATTTATTATCAGTCTATCATTTATATACAAATCTCTCTTTTTAATCTATCATCTCTCTATCTATCTATCCATCTATCTGTCATCTACCTCTATCTACCATCCATCACCCTCACTGGTTACTTCTCAGGGTTTCTTGTTCCTTTGGATTACCACTTGTCTATTACACACTTCAGAACACTTTCCTTTTTACATTCAACTTGATTTTGCACTGCCCCCAACTCCCTGAAATTCTTGGACCTATCTTAATACTTTGTAATTGTATAAAATTTGATAGCATTTGTCCTTTGTATTTCTGAGTTACTATCATCCCCTTGTACTTACTAGGCTCAGTTGTAGTTTGAAATTGAAATATTCCCCATAAGTTCATGTATTCAAAAGGTTGTCCCTAAATTGATGGTGCTGTTTGAAAAGATTATGGACCTTTAGGATCTAGGGCTTCACTAGAGGAAATATCAGTAGGGATGGATTTGAGGTTTAGATAGCCTGGCTTCACTTCCTTTTCTCTGTCTCTGCTTCCTGTGTGTGGGTGAAATGTGATTATCTGCATTCTTGCTCTTGTGAACATGTCTTCCTTGCCCTTTGCATGCCTTTCCCTGCCATGATGGACTCTATTTTCTCCAGAACTGTAAGGCAAAGCAAACCCTTTCTGCCTAGGCTGCTTCTGGTTGAGGTATTCTGTTACATCAACATAAGGAAAGCTAATATAGGCTCTCAGACATTCATGCACTGGTTCCTGGATGCCTTGTTTAGTCAAATAGTGTGTAGAGGTCAGAGGGCAACCAACTGTAGCTTCTAGAACCAAACTCAGGCTTTCAGACTTACACCACAAGTTTCATACCTACTGGTCCATCTCACTGGTTACAGTAAAACTGTTTGCTTTTCCTTTTAACTGAGAATTTGATTACTAAATTGTATTTTGTTAAGGTTTCCCAGAACTAGCTAACTTGTAATATCTGTCCTTGCAATCCGGCCACTACAACAGAACCCAATTGTTGGACAGAGATCCAGGATAGGCCTTACTCTAGGGTACTCATATATTTGTGTTGCATGGTTTTTGAGAGCCTGTATGTCAGGCTTGGTGTACAAGGAGGGGCTATTAGAAGGTGGAAGTCCATAGGTTGCCAGAGATGGAATCTTGAAGAGAATTTATCTCTCTTTTTCTGCTGCTAGACTGATGAGTAGCTTTGTTCCATCACACAATTCCATACTGTGCTGTCTCACTAACTCCAAAACTATAAGCCAGAGAAACCTCTTCTCTAGATAATTTACTTATCTCAAGTATCTTGCTAAAGTTATGAACTATAAACTGAGATGATAGTGTGAATATTAAGCTATGGTTTTTCACTTTGATGAGGGCACTGGGGGTAATAAGGTGTGAATGATCATAGTGTCTTCATTCTTACAAGGCTGAGATAGCATGTCCTTCATAATTTGACCACGTTTCTCTACTTAATGTTCATCTAGATAGCAACAATTTCTTTAAAAGCCTCACACTAAACACACACAGTTCAGCCTTTAGCCAAGGACACCAGAGGATCTCACATAGGCTTTGGGGCATCCCATTTCCCATAGTTTCCTTTGCATTTGACATGTCAATGATTGCAGAAGGTTCAGTCACCACAGCTGTTGCTCTCTGTTCACTCAGACTGGCATGAGTGCTGCTCTCTGCTCACTCAGACTGGCATGAGTTGTGCTCTCTGCCTGGGCTCCAGCTTACTTGAATGTCAATTGGGAAATTATCCCCAAACAGAGAACTGTGGCTATTGTGTAGCTCAGTGTGGCAGTATTATTTCCACATGTGTCCACCATGGGGCTGTCATCTTGCTTTGCTCAATGTAGCCCCTAAAAAAAGTTGCCTTATTTAAAGGTTTTAGTTCCTTATTTTATTATATCAAGAAGCCTGCCTCTACTTGCTGCCACTCTGGATGCAGAATTTCCATTTACCATTTCTTTCAGTTTGTTTTCTTTCCCAAAGAAGCCAAAGAAAGCAAAGTGGTTCATCTTAGTTATATCTCCAAATTGATAGACTGTAGTCGATGGCACTGCTTAAGATTTGAAGTTTGAAGTTAGCAGTTTCTTTGTGTAGCCCTGGCTGTCCTGGGACTCACTCTGTAGATCAGGCTAGCCCTGAACTTAGAGATCTACCTGCCTCTGCCTCAGGTGCTATGATCAATCTGTGAGCCACCATGCCTGCTAATAAATCTTTTCTTTTACAGCTCTGGAGTTTGATGCCAGGGCCTTGTTCAATCTTTGAGATATGTCCCCAGAAAGGAGCATATTTTTAAGCTGAAGTTTCCTTCTTCCATAAGGATGAAAGGGAATTTGAGGAAAAGATAAATTATTCCCTCTGAGTTAGGCAAGTCCTGAAGCTTGAATGCTTTGTCACAGAGGTGGAGGCAATGTTGGGGATGAGAACTGCTTGCAAAGGTGGTTGGTACCACTCACTAAAACCTCTCTGTATGCAGTGCACTCTGGGGAAGAAGTGATTCTAAATTAACCCTTTAGGGGTACAAGGTGGTTAACTAAATAAGGTTGTCCTAGAAGCAGAAAAGAATTCAGACAAGAAAACCAAGAACAAATGGTGAGTTGGGCATGCTTTAAACCTCATTACAAAAGACATTTGATTGAACTAAAGCATCACAGTTACCTGTCAAGTTGGCTAACATCAGTGCCCAGGGTCTTCTCAGGAGTAGAGACCTTTCAGACTAAAGACATGTTAAACAGGCAGAACTTTGGTAGCCAGCATGGAAATCTGCTGAGAACTTTTATAAAAAATTATAATCTGAAATTATTCTCTATGAATTATTTCTATAAGAAAAAACTCCACATAGAAATGCTAAAGAAAATTAAATTAAATTCTACTGCACCCATATGGTGAATATGCATCACACCATGATCAAAAATGATGTTTAGGGAATGTCCATTGACACAGGAAGTTGTGCATGATTTAATGTAAAATGATTAAAAGTAGACTGTCAACGAGCATCTCCACTGTGCATGCTGCAGAGACAATAGACCCCTAAATTGCAATTGTCTGGTAAAATAGAATCTTCTATCTTACTCATATTCCAACAGGATGTAGATTAGCCAGATATCCTGAGTGATTTGTCTTTGAGCTGTTAACCAAGGATTCAAGGATGATTCTGCTATAAGTCAGAGGGTTTGGAGAGAGAAAAGTTCCTTGTGCAGATCAATTTGTTCTCTGTTCTAGAAATGTTTCACATCACTTCTGTTCCATTGTTCTAACAAAACTTAATAGCAAGGCCCAAACCCATTTGGAGGGAGGTACAGAAATACTGAGAAACATACTGTTGTAGATGTAGGGAAAAGAAAGTCTAATACATTCTGATTCTAATCTTTATAAAACCAACTCATGAGGTTGGAGAGCTTGCTCAGTAGTTAAGATCACTGACCACACTTGCAGAGAACTTGGTGTTAGTTCCTATCACCTATATGGTGGCTAGCAACCACCTATAACTCTAGTTTCATGGGATCTGACACCCTCTTTTGGCCTCCATAGGCACCAGACACCCACGTGGCACACAGACATAAATGTATACAACATGTTCACTTCGTGCAAACTTTTAAACAAGAAAACCAAACTATACCATGCATCTAAGAATCATCGGCCTACCTGTGCACTGTTTTTCCATTCATTCATTTACTTAGCTGTGTTAATGATGGGAAGGAACTTGTCAACATGCACACAGGGACTATACACAGACCAGTTGGGTAATTTTCTTTTCCTTATACAGAATTACATGCTCACATGGATTATATTCAACTTACTGGATGATCTTTTCTTTCATATACTAAAGTTTTTGAGCTTGCTACACTGTATTGCAATTATAATGAAAGATATTGTGATTAGTTTTACAGAGAGCCAGCCAACACACTTCAGCAATCCCTAATGTTGAGGGGACAATCATTTGCATAAGCAGTTACTCCAGTCACAGACTGTTTGCAAGGAAATACAGCTTTGTGGCTTCTGGCTACCATCTCTGACCTGCAGTAGCAAATGCTTAAGAAACAGTCAGTGATAATAGCCCTGTGTTTGTTAACATCTAATCAGATGTCTTTCCATGACTTGAGAAATTTCTTGTGTGCTTTCTTGTGTGAACTCGACTTTTTCTTTTGTATCAAAGCTCCTTCAGTGAGGACAAGCCTAGCTTGTAAGCTTTCATTTTAAGCAAATAGACTCAAATTGTCTAACTAATAGCAAGAGAAAAAAATTAAGCCTGAAGGCATTGGCCAACAGTAGACATGTTTTGCTATATGTATACATGTTCTATTGTCCACTATGTGTAGAGATGTGACATCTCCCACTATGTGTAGACACGTGACAACTTCTACTGTGTGCAGAGAGGTGACATCTCCCTCTATATGTAGACATATGACATCTTCTACTGTGTACAGACATGTGACATCTAGCACTGTAGGCAGACAGGTGACATCTTCCTTTTTAATTAGACATGTGAAATCTCCCACTCTGTACAGACATATGGCATCTCACACTGTGTGCAGAGATGTAAAGTCTCACCTGTGTGCAGATATATGGCATCAATTCCCACTGTGTGCAGACATGTGACATCTCCCTCTGTGTGCAGACATGTGACATCTCCCTCTGTGTGCAGACATGTGACATTATCTCCCACTGTATGTAGACAAGTGCCATCATCTACTGTTATAGACATGTGACATCTTTCACTATACATAGACCTGTTATCATCCACTGTGTGATGTCCAGAGACAGGACTAAGATAGAGGACTTTCACAGAGCAGAGTCTTACAGTAAGCTCCCAATGTCTATAGCAGCAAGGTTAGTCAGGAACACCTGCCCTGAGCCAAAGGATCAAAGACACTCAATGTCCATCAACAGGAAGGCTCCCTGGGAGTAAGTCTGAATGTGCTGAACTCCTTCATCCAACATCTTAGAACATGCTTCAGGCCAGCTCTGCATCCATAGACTTCTCCTGAGTGTTTCCTAACCAGTAAGCAGGCAGGTGACTGCTTAGGGAGAGATCACTTTCTGAGAGACACTCAGTCAGGCTATACTGCTATGCAGACACTGAGGTGACAATTGCCATGGCATCTGCATGCAATCAAGACAAGATAATCAGCAGAAGATACACAAGGCTGCTGCTGTCAGAACAAGCACTATTACTGTACTATATACTACAAAAAGTACTAAGAGGACATGTCACAATGTTGACAAGTTATAGTGAAATAAATATATGCTTACTGTTTTCAAGTGTGAACCATGTGTGACAGTTGACACACCTTTATGTGACCAGAAATGCCATGGGTTTATTTGCCCCACATTATAACAAACATGGAGTGACAGGTTACAACATAAAGTTATAATGACTTCAGAGTTATGGTGGCACTAGGTGATGGGACATTGGGAGCTCCATTTTAGTCTTATGGAATCATTGCCACATTGCTGACTTCAGTCATTAGGGGATGCAGGATGGGACTTCCCACCATCCCAGGGCCTTCACACATTTTGCCACTCTGATATAATTGAGTTTCTTTCTCTCATTTCTTAACTATCTCATAATGAAACTTCAGATTTCAGTTCAGTTTTCCCAGAAAAGTTCTCATGTGGTCCAGACTGCCCAGCATGACTGCCACACTTCTCTCTTAAGCACCCACCACAGGAATATGCCTGTAACTTCTTAGATGCTTGTACCCCAAATGACAATGTAGGCTTCACAAGGAGAGGATGCCTTATTATTTTATTCATTTTGTTCGCTAAGAATACTGTGGCTCAGGCATTTAATGTACATTTAATGTCAAAAGAAGATAAACGAGAGTTTCTGTGGAAGTGAGTGTATCACAGGGAGGCCTAAACAACTTTCCCTGGGCCTAAGATCCTTGAGACGTTCTGCTTCCTGTAAGATAGACAGCAAGTAATAAGTAACAACTTGTATTAATAGATGTTCCTTGGAGATGCCAAGTGAAGACAGCAAGCCAAGGGTTTCATTTTGTCAGCCAAGCTCTGCACAATCCACACAGTTATTACATTATATTCATTTTGAGAATTGAGAATCATGAAGTTACATAACTTATTCAGGAGTCTAAAAGTGCTTTCATGTTTGTCTGAATTATAAACGTTTAGGGAGTAATGGGGCAAGAAGTCACAATGTCGGTGACAGTGACAGGGTAAAGATGTGAATCCAGATTGGAAATCCAGAACAACTCTTACTAGGTCTCCTAGAACTCAGGAGAGATGCAATACACCATAAAAATGATCAGGGGAGGATGGGGTCTCTGTGAAAGCAGAGAGGGTAGAAAGACTGGTCTCTGCCAGAAAAATCAGTGTGTTGTGAGGAATTGGTGAAAGAGTACAGCAATCTTCATTCCAAACACAAGGAAGCCAAAGAGAAAGGCCTAGTGGGGTAAGAAATAGGGCAAATAGCCAGTGCTGCTGAGTATAGGTGTGAGGCATGCACTATACAAGAGGGTGGGTGTCTAAACGAGTAAATGCAATATATGCGCTAAAGGTCAGGCGACTGAAAAGTCCCAGCTCAGACACTGATGTGTCTAAGTTTAAAAAGGAAGTGTCAGGTTAACGGCATGAAAGTCAGTCTAGGAGAGTCAGGTCACCCTCCTTTCCCTCCGCTTCCCTCCCCTCCCTTTTTCCTTCCCTCTCTGTCTCCCCTCCCCTCCTCTCCCCTTTTCCTTTCCATCCTCCTCCTCCTCAACCTCCTTCTCCTCTTTCTTGTCTCTAGCCTGCATACTCATGATGGATCACAGTCACATCAGAGAACACATTCTACCCATCATGCTATGGGGAAGCTCTTATAATTCAGGCTGCTATACCTATAAGTGGGGGTTGCAGGTGATATATACTCTACCACTAAAGGAAGACCCTATTTTCCTCTCCACTTCTCACAGCTTCTCATGGACACTGGACAGTATAAGGACCAGTGGCTATACAAGAAGGGATGCTGATAAAGTGGGTACTGTGCACTGGAAAAATTTGTTTTTGAAAGACTTGGTGGCTCATAAAGAACTCCCTATCACCTACTTAAGGACTGGACTATATATTGAGGCAAACAGGATTTAAACCCTGAGTCTGCCACCTCCTGTGTGAATTCAGGAAAACATCATTACCTCTCTGAACCAAAATTCCTCATCTGTGTTGTTACATATCCCTTCAGAAGATTCTGTGAGATCCCTATAGATGCATGAAATATATGGATCTAAAGTAAATAGCTGCCACTGAGGTGATGTGCATGTCAGTGGGTTTCTTTAAGAACCACATAAGAAAGCAGACTCAGATATTCAAAGTATGGAACCAGCCTGAACCTGATCTTGGCAATGTCTGCTGAACTTCTAGATAGCTCAGGAATTCCAGTTTTCAGTATTAGATCTTGAGACTCGTGTATCTGCATAAGAATGTACATAAAAGAATGCTTGCTGCAGCATGCTTAATAATTTTATAAGAGAAAGTATTTGTCCATTAAATTGAGGACACTGGTTAAGTAAAAAACAGTACAGTCACAGTATGGAATGTCAATTATAGTTTAAGGGAAGGAGATGAATCTATGCTCTATAGTTAAATAGACAAATTACAAAGCATACATGGAGATGATAAAATTTATGCAGAACAGGATTTAATTCTATGCTCTAATCATGAGTGGAAGATCTGGAAATGTTTACAAAGCTGACATGTGTATCACCAAAGAGAAGAGGAGCCAGCTTAGAGTTAGGCTTCCTGAGCTAGATGTGATGGTACAACTTGTAACCCCAACACTTGGAAAGTGGAGTCAGCAGGATCATGAATTTGGAGATTCACCCATGCAAAGCTCTGGATTAAGACAACTGATAAGAGAATTTAGGTTCCCAGTCAAAAGAAACTGTAGAAGGATCTCTACTTTTTAAAATAAATTATTCTTTGTGTAATATGTGAGTGCACCGTGAAGGATACATGCATACCAGGGCACCTGTGTGGAGGTTATGGGATGACTTCAGAGGTCAAACCTTACTTTCCTACCTTGCTTGAGACAGGGTCTCTACACTCTGCTTTGGCCAGGCTGGCTGGTCCACAGGCTTCTGGAGAGCCTTTTGTTTCCACCTCCCCATCTGCCATAGGTGTCCTTGGATTACAGATGCTTCCAATACTGTATTTGACTTTTATGTGAATTTTGCAGATCAGAACTCATATAGTCAGGCTTGCAAATCCATCTTCTCAGCCCCATGTCTACTTTTAAAATCTTTTACAAGAATATATTCATATATAGCATGTGTAGTAAAAATTTTAGGAAACCAATAGAGAAAGCTTAATCTTCATGTAGGGCTGAGCCCAGAGGGTAGGATAAATTCCCTAATACCTAAGTTCAATATCTAACTCTGACTTCTTCCCTGGGTATGAAAGCATCCTTGAAGATGTGCAGATGTGGAACACCCAACCTTTTATTTCTTCTGTCCTGCACAACCTGTTTTTGAGAGAAATTTATGAGAATGGTTTGCACTGACAGCCTGTGCTTAGATTTTTCTGGAAGTTTCCTGGAACAGGGACAACTGCCTGACCTCCCCACACCTGGATCCATAGTTAATAGTCTGTAAAAGAAGTGGTCTCCAGACCACGAAGACATGTGAGATAGAGTGTAGGTGTTCACAGAAGCCAGCTACTGTCTGAAGTGATGCTAAAGCAAAGATATAGATGGAGAGTAGCAGGATGCAGCTGTGAGCTGCCATGGATAATCAGGCGCTCTGGGTAGGCAGGTGCAGTGGGCTGGTGCTCTGAAAGCAGAGGAGAAAGTCATGGATTAGGATAAGCTATAAATGTGTTTGACCAATGCCAAAATCATGGGATGCTGGGACAGGCACAATAGAGAACAACCTTGAAACTCTGCTTCAACAACCAATACTGCTACTGGGAGGCTGAGTGATGCCCTGGACCTAAAAGAGATACTGAATCCCAGTAGCTTCCAGTAGCTTCCAGTCATTGCTGGCTTCCTTGTCCACCTGTATCATTTTATGGGGAGACAGAACTGCTAAATTACAGGATTCACAACCAGTTTATCTGTAGTTTGAATCAGAACTCTGGTGGTATTAATTAAATTGTCTAGTAAGAAGACTATCTACAACTTTAAGAGGTTTTAACCAATAAAAATGTAGTTCTTGTTTCTTTTTTATCAGTAGGGATAGAATCCTGGGTCTTGTGCTTGCTATGTAGGCACTCTGCCTCAGAACTACATTCCAGCCCCATATTTCATGCTTCTTTTGTGCATTCACTAAGCGCCTGTGGGAGACCTTGAGCTGTTCTCCTCGGCAGGTTGTTGATGTCATTATCATCTGTAAAAGTAAAAAGAGGAAGCCCAATGAATTGGGTGCTGGCCCTGAGACATATCCTGTGTACTCACATTTTAATGAACATGGCAAGAACATGACCCACTAACTCAAAGGGCAGGAAGGCCAAGCATTTTATACAAGCACAAATATCAGCACCAGAATTTGCAGCAGGAGCAAACTCACCCTCCTTGTGTCTGATTGGAATGTTTACCTAATCCTGTGGCTTTGATGTGAAATGTCCTCCATAGGTTCATGTGTTTAAATGTTTGGTTTCCAGATGGTGGCGCTGTTCTGGGAGGTTGGGAAGGCTCTGGACATGGAGCCTAGCTGGCATACATAGATAGGCTGGCTCCACTCTGCTTGATTTCTCTCTTCTCTCTCTCTCTCTCTCTCTCTCCTCTCTCTCTCTCTCTCACTCTCTCTCTCTCACTTTCTCTCTATCTGCTTCATCATGCCTTCCTTGTCAGAATAAACTGTGCCCTCTAAATAAATCACTCCTCCTTTAAGTTGCTCCTTATGGGTTATTTGATCATAACAATGAGAGAGATAACTAATGCACCTAACAAGTGGTAGTGAGAAATAAACTCAGACCTGAAGAGATGCTTAGCATGATGCACAACCCCTAATAAATTGTCAGTGATTGCTGGCTTTATTGGAGCTAAGAATTTACGAATCCCTATTACCTACAATCAACTTGGCTCAGCTCCCTTCTTGCCTAAACCATCACAATGGGGGTAATTTCTAAATAGCACAGGTAGGTTAACATCTTCCCTATTAGCCATCTATCTTCAGGATGTCAAGAAATTGTTTATGCTATTCCTGCTATTCGTAGTTGAGACCAGAAATGTGGCTAAGGTATTTGATGGATCACATGCTGAGCTAAGGGAAGACTGCCATGAACCTGGAGAGCAAAAAGTTGGATAGAGAGATTGTGCTGAGGGGTTTATTGCTAAAGCTTAGTCATTGCCAGGGGTGTGGGGGTTGGTGCAGGGAAGCTCATGATGCAGAAATAGAAGCAGATCAGGAGCTGAAAGGCAGGCGAGCAGATGGAAGTTATTTTTAAAAGGAGGTTGCACAAAGCCGTAGGTGGAGAAAGCTCTAGACACAGAGAGCCAGGGCCATAGGTTAGAACGTCCTAAAGAGAAATCTGTATTATCCTGACAACGGTGAAATTTTTCTAAAACTACTTCTTATGCTCTGTGTCCCCAGCATCAAGAATAAAGACATAATTTTAAGAGTCAACTTGCAGTTTTCAGGTGATGGACAGCTACTTCCAAGCTGCTTTGAACAGAAAGGGAAGCCTATTGGTGCATGTAGTTGGGAAGTATAAGACAGACATGGCTTCAGGCAGTGATGCATCTGGGTGCCAAAATGGTGTGATTGGTGGTATTTATGTTTTATTCTGTTTTCTCAGTTATGGTCTCATTCTTGTGCAGACTTTTCCCTCTACTGGCAGCCAACATCTCTCTACTCCCCAATACAGCAGCTAAGCATTTTTAAGCATTGATTATTAATTAACTGATCTGATCTAGGTACCTACTTCCCTGAGATATCTATTGACTTGAGTCTTCTTCTCTATTGGAGATAACAAAGAATCAGTGTACCAGACCCACATAACTTCGGTAGCCATTGCATGAGTAGGACTTGTAAGTATATCATCCATAATGAGAAACTTAGAAATCCTCCTGAGACAGGGACAGAATTGTATTCCCTGGGTGGACCCAAAATGACATTCACTGAACTGTCAGAACCTGGGTCAAAAGTCCCCATTTTTGCTGCATTTGACACACCTATACAAGTTCCCCCAAGGCCTGTTTCTTGTATCTGCTGCTCTCTGAGAACTTTAGAACTCCCTAACAACAACTAGTTTCTTTCTTCCACCTTGCTCCCCTGAGTCATGGGTCTGCATTGGGCCCATGTGACTGTTATTCTTTAAGGTCTGTCTTGGATAGCATCAGTTTCTGGTTGGTAATTGGATACCTAATGTGAGAGCAATGACCGGATGAATGGATGGCTTATGAAGATTCTACTGGAGGAAGTATTTGGGATTTATAAATAATTCTCAGAACTGTGCAGGACATGCACAGCACATGAAGGTGGTGGTGTCTTAATCCCAGTCCAGAGCCTTGTGTGCTGTAGCTCTGCCCTCCAGGAGCCCTTCTATCTTGAGATTTCCTTTACTCTCCCTGGAGAGCCTGGTCAAAGCAGCGGGTCAAAAACATGATGCTGGAAATGTTTCCCAGCTCTGACACTCTACATTACTCTGTGTTCATGATTTTCCTCTGCTGGAGAATCTTTGAGAAGCCCCTGAAGGTCAGTTTACCTTCTAGAATAGCCAAGCTTTCCCTCTCCTTCTCCCAGGCAGCACCTGCTAACCCAAAATAGAAATGCGGAGTATGGACCAGGTTGGTGATTCCTAGAGCCTGGAGCCTGATTCTGGCAGCTAAAGAAAAGTGGAAGACTTCAGAAGTTCACATGCCAGACTCTGGCTCTGTGCTGGGGAGAAGGCAGCTCTCTGTGGCATCCAGAGCCTGGCATACAGCTTTTGCTGCTACCAACCCAGGTTCTGGGAAACATGAGAGAAAGAAGGGGACAGTCCTGTAGAACAGATGGATCTATATAGAAAGTTTCCATGGGCCATCTTTATTTTATTTGAAACTAAGGCAGGGTGGGTGCAGTCAATTTTCTGATAACACCTCATAGATCCAGCCATCCGGTGTCATGAATAATCCAGCTTGATCACAATTATCTTCTAAGAAGAGCACTGTCATGACCCCCAACCCCAACACACACACACACACACACACACACACACACACACACACACACACACACACATTTTCTATGATGTAATAAATGGTCACACTGTGATTAATCAGCTGACCTTGTCCTTGGTTTCAAAGATGGTGAAACAGCATGACTGAAGTGATCTCCCAATGAGCATGGAACATGGTGAAATAAAAGGGTTTGCTTTCAGGATCTCCCTAGCTGCCTAACTCTCAGAAGTCTTGCTTTCCCCATCTGCAAAATGAAGCCAAAATAATAAGGTTGATTACCAAGTAAGACGGCACAGGTAAATATCTATTATACAATATAATTCTGGCAGAGGCGGAACAGCAAAGAAGACATAGACTCTCTATCATAAGCAAATTATTTAAGCTCCATGAACCTAAGACTTGAAGCTGGAGGTGGAACTTTTTGCTAGATCATTTTATCTGTTAAATAACCATAATAATTGCTACTTATTAAGAATTGTTGTGAGTATTGACAGAAAAGGCACCTGAAAACATTAAGCACAGACTAGAATGTCACACTCAGACTCCAGGAAGGCTGCCTGCTGCTCTTCCCTCTTAGACAGTGTATTACCGGCCACATCTTCATTTACTGAGCCTGAACCATATGAGCCCTGATCCAAACTCCCTTCAGTCAGATCCAGACCAGGAACAGGTTAGAGTGAGCAGATAGGGAAGGGTACCTCTTCATGGGCACCAGTTGGGTATTAGCACAGTTAAAATCTAAAGCAAAAACTTCTGGTTTCTTTGGAAAGTCAGTTGTGTTGGATGGTGTTTTCCTGGGGCAAACATGTACAGGAGTGTTTTGCTGAAGCAGACACAGGTAAAAAGATGTTTTGCTAAAACAAACACACAAAGGATGTGTAATAAAGTATTCTTTGCTAAGGACACATACATATTGGATTGCCTTCCATTGTGTAGCTGAGTTCCGTTTGTTGTGACTCCGTAGAGAGAAAAGCATCAAACCCCTTCTAATGGTTTGGTGGCTTCTTGCCACTTTGGCAGACTCAGGTAGAGTGATGCCAGCTAATAAAGACTCACATAAGGTTTTGCTAAGACAGACTCATGTGCTGAGGCAAAACCTATGGAGGACACATGATGTTTGGAGGGAGTATAAAGAGGACTCAACAGATAATAATGGGGGCTTGCATAGCTACCTTTACAACTCTTCTTGATCTTGAGTCTTCACTGATCTTCACTTAGTTAAGAGAGACATAACAAAGAACTCCTGACCTAACCGCTCCTGCTGATTCATGACAATTTGACTGAGGCCTGGTTGCTTCTGGTAGGTCATGACACTGCTACTGATTCATGTTTACTATCCCAACATCACTAAACTGGATGACTGATGTATTCATAAAGTATTTGTGAATGGATCAAGCTGCTGCTGCTGCTAAATCTTGTAAATTAAACTGCTGATTTTCTGACAATGCAGATGAGATTTGCTCCAAAGAACCTTTTCTAAACAGGTCCACTTCCCCGTATCCTAGTAACGTTTCTTTTTTTACCACCTCTAGTGGGTAGTGGGCTAAAAGAGAGGTTAAAACACTTAAAAACTATTATTAAAATTAGAGTTTAAAAAGTTTAAACTACAAAAATCTGATAATTTTTTTCTTAGTGTTTTTAGTGTTCCTTAAATGCATACTGCAAGGATTACTGCTTCCTTCCAGCAAATAAGCAAAGCTGCCAGGTGTGGGGAAGTTGGCTCTCCTCCTCACTCCAAGCAAAGGGACTCTGAGTTCCACGATCAACTGAAGCACTCCACGCCAGCAGCAGCCATTGCACTCACTTTGTGGATAACATGAGACAACTAAACAAAGATGGTGGATTATCACCCTGGCTCCTGAAGACACAGTTTTCAGCAGCCTTTTCTCTATTAGAAGCCTCTAAGATATCTAGATGACTCTAGAATTATTTCTACTTTGGCCACAGGGGGCACACTATTCCCATTAAAGGAATCATTGAGATTGGAGTTGGAAGACTAGGCCAGGACTAGTCCCCAGTGTAAATCTCAGTCACCATGATTCAAGCTAAAAGGTTAAGATGTGGTTGGTCTGTTAGTTGTTTTGGTTGTTATTTTTGTTGTTGTTTGACACAAACATTTCATCTGAGAAGAAGGAATTTCAAGTTAGGAAATGTCTCCATCAAATTGGCCTGTGCACAGTTCTGTGGGACATTTTCTTGATTAATGATTGATGTGGGAAGGCCTATTCAACTGAATGGGTCGTATGAAAAAATAGGCTGAGCAAGTCTTGGGGAACAAGCCAGTAAGCAGCATTCTTCCATGTCCTCTGCTTCAGTTCCTGCCTCTGGGTTCCTGCTTGAGCTCCTGCCCTGATGGATCATACATTGTAAGTTGTAAAAAAAATTCTTTCCTGTGCAAGTTGCTTTTATTTTTGCCATGTTTATCCCAACAAAAGATAGCAAAATAAGACAGTGGTCCAAACAAATTGCTATGATTGCTCTAAACAAATGGTTGTGTTAGTCAAAATGTCCTTCCTTCTGTCATGAAATCAGAGTCTTAGGCCTATTGTTCTATTTAATTTCTCTCTCTGTGAAAAGACATCCCCACAAAAAGCAACTAAAGGGAGAAAGTACTTTATTTCACTGTGCAATTCCAAATCCCAGCCCATCACTATGGGGAAGTCAAAGCAGGAACTTCAAGCACATAGTCACATTACATCCATAGTTATGAGCAGAGAAAATGAACATGTGTATGCTTACTTGTCTTCCACCTTATGTTTAGCACAATTTTCCACATTTGCATAGTTTGAGGTCCTCCTCCTTGCTAGGGAATTACACCACTCACAATGGGCTGGGCCTTTCCACATCAATTAAGAAAGTCCACCATAGACATGGCTACAGATCAACCCAATATAGACAACGCTTCATTGATACTATCTTGCTGGGTGATTCTGGGTTGTGTCAAGTTGACGATCAAAGCTAGTTGTTATACTCAGTCAGATTGTCAGCTAAAAGACTCTTCCTCAGTTGCTGGAACATTAAGTCCAATAAAAGTTTCTCCAGGCTGTTTCTTGCCTGCTTTTTAGGAGTGCAAGCTAAAATATCAGAGACAATAAAGAGAGGTGATGTCAGCAGTGAGCGATGATTGGCTGTTGAAACAAACAGCTGGATAACTCAGTGGGATCCAGAAGAGGAAGAACGAGTCAGAAGTAGAGAAAGAAATGCTGAGAGAAATGACTACAGGAGGGTAGACGGCTATAAGGACCCAGAGAATAAACTTGTAGCCCCTTGTCACTGGAAGAGTGTCAAAGAGCTGTAAAGTTGCTGAGGCCAAGAGTTGTAGTCTCAGGCTGAGAGCTGTAGCACTGACCAACTGCCAAGGACTAGGACTCTGGTACCCATGCTCTGCATGGGGACTTAACTTGTACATGACTAAGGGCTTGCTTCCCAAGAACTGCTTAGGTACTCTGACAATAGGGAGCTCCCTGCTGCTGCTTACTTTTGTCTACAGTTGTTGTATCTCTGAGGGAAAGGAAGGCACCAAAGACAGCCTTTTGAATGGTTTCCCCTCAACTACCCAAAATTTCAATCCAGGTATAGCCCAAGAAACCCAGGCAACTGACTTGTGATGAGACAACTAGAATGCTTAGAAAGTACTCAGAGAGGTGTTGATAGGTTCAGACTAGGAAAGGGGCAAATATAAATGAAATGAGGTCATTGCTAAAGTGAGGAACTGGGGCCTCAAGAGATGCTTGGTGGTTAAGAGCACTCGCTACTCATGTAGAGGACCTGAGTTTGGTTCCCAGCATACACATGTAGGCCCACAAGCTCATCTAACTCCAATTCTGGAGGATATGTCACCCTCTTCTGGTCTCCTTGGGCACCAGACATGCACATGGTACACATATACACTTATTTATATAAACTAAAAATAAACAATTATTTCCGAGTTAGGAGTTGCTTACAACAAGTAAAAGTTGAATTGAGAGGTCTGAGACAGTGTGTCTAGTTTTTGTCACTCTTAGACCTTGCATTAAGGATGGAGATAGAAAGGTTTGGCCAAGGTAATTGTGATGGCTAGCAGAGCAGGGGTGTGATTTCATTACATACCAGCAGGTGTCAATGTTGTCTATCATGACAAGCACACCCATGCGGGATCTAAAAAAACATGAAAGAAAGAAAGAAAGAAAGAAAGAAAGAAAGAAAGAAAGAAAGAAAGAAAGAAAGAGAGAGAGAGAGAGAGAGAGAGGGGAGGGAGGGAGGAAGGAAGGAAAAAATAATTAATTGCAAACTCTTGTGAGCCAATACAACTTCATGCTCTCCCACATAAGACTTTTACATATGAGAACGAGCAGTGTTCCAGTCTACTCTCGATGGCTTAAAACATGGTCATTACACTTTCTAAGTTAGGAAAAAAGTCTCTGAATTCTAAGCCCTGCCTATGTAAAATGAGCTTTACAACATCTATCCAAGAGAAAAGAAGAGAGAACTGGAGAAGAGGATGGGAGAAGGACAACACAAAGAAACTTAACAGCAGCCGATTAATTTATCAGAACCTTAAGCCATGGCTGGGGCATCTGGATTCAAAGGTGAAAGCCTTCTGACCAGGTTAGCAGATTGTAAGCCCATCCTGTGAGCAGCCCCTTCTCTGTAGCGCATACACAGTAAAAGTAAAAATTGGGGAGTGTGAAATCAACCAAACAAATGGTGTAGCACATAGTATAAGCTCAGTGAATATGAACTATTACATTTATAAACAAACTATTTTTGCAGATTGAATGCTCAAATGAACCTAGTCAACAGAAATGTTTGTTTTGCTTTTCTGCTCAGTTTGGTGTTCTTGAACATTGTGCAGATGGTGCCAACTACTTATCAAATAACTGTTTAATGGAGGAAAAAAGAATGGGTCAAAGTTACCTTTGAGAAGTGCTAATGTAAACATGAAGAGATGGCACCACACAGTAATACTCATCACCACTGAGACAAGGAGGTTCCTTCAGGATGCAGGAACTTATCACTGGGACCCTCAAAATAAGCTATAGGGAAAGAAAGGATAACATGTGTAAGCCATACTTTGCCTTTCTCAGAAGGCTTTGAGGACACTAAAGTCAGAAAGTAAACACCAAAGTCACAGTGAGGCTGGCAAGATGGCTCCATGGGTGAGAGCACATGCCACAGAAGGATGAAGACCTGATTTCAAATCCATAGCACTCAGGTAACAAAGAGTTGTGCTTGTGCTGTGTGTGTGTCTGTACTGGGGACAGAGTTGGAGACTTCTAGGGCTTGCCAGCTGCCAGCCTAGACCTCATCTCACTCTAGATATGATGAAAGTGATAAAAAGACACCCTATGTCCTCTGACCTCTGAGCACATGGGTGTATAACACACACACACACACACATAGAAACACACACACACCACATATGCACAACACCATATACATTCACACACATGCATACATACCACACCCCACACACACACATACACATACACACACTATAACATATAAGGACTCAGGCACACACACACCACACATACACACATGCAGGCACACACATAATGAACACACATATACACACCACACACATGCACACCTACAAGAATGCACACGCACACAGACACACATAAATCTTATCTTTTCATGCAGTTTTTGACATATTCATTGTAGTGTCTTTTATGTATGCCAGTATGAGATGTTCAAACAAATTAATCAAGGCCAAGAGTGGGCTGTTGAGATTCTAGTTTATAGCTAGTTAGAAAGTACAGGTTAAAGAACAGGGTTTGCCACAGATGTCTGAACTGAAGGTGGGACAGTTTGGGAACTAATTTCTGATGTTATCTCCAGGTGGATAGTGTCTGCTGTGATCACATTAATGGATCTTCACCTGGTGTCCATCAAACAAGTGATCAGTTACTCACTGGGGAGAAAATTCCCATACATATGGTGTCACTGATCTAGGTTGATTGTAAGCATGAAAGTAGATGGGGAAACCAGCAATTTGTCCTGACAGACACATGGCGAAGATGATGATAATAAGAGTTCATGGTGTAAACACTGAAAGAAAAATGCAAAAGCTTGTCAGATTAGATTCAGTGAGCAGGGCTCAAACATATTCTGCCTGTGAGAAATGGACTACCAACGTAGAGGCTGAAAGATTAAAAAGGAAAACAACATGAAAAGCCTTATCAAAGAGCTGGCATGGTTGTATTAATGTGAAAATATTGCCAATGACCAGGAAGTTCATTTCCTAAGAATCAGAGAATCAATTCTTAAATAGGACATGACCAAGCCAGACGTAAAGCAGAAGCAAGAAGAAGTGCAATCGCAATAGGACGAACAGAGAGTATAATCTGCGATTTCAATACTTTTTTTGATGATTGACAGAGTACATCGAGGGAATTAGCCACACCATGGATTTGTGAGCACTACCATCAAACTCGACCTAATACACATTTATAATACACTCCACCAAACAATAGAAAAATAAAATTTTTCAAGGGAACATACCACATTTACCATGATCAATCATTTTAAGGGTAAGAAAACTCTTAACCAGGTGTGGAAACTGATTCTAGCAGTTGGAATCTGATATAGGAGGATCCTGAGGTGAACCCAACTTGGGCTGTATTGTAGGATTCTATATAAAATGGAAAAATAAATAAATCTTTCAAAATTTAAAAGGATTCAAATGTAAATACCTGCCATGTACTAGACTCTCCAAACACTAGAAGAAAGGATGTTGAAAGTTTTCTTCTATAAGAGCGACAAATGGGTGCGCAGTCATCCACCATAGGTTGTCCATGCCCCAGGGAGTGAGTTTGTAAAGCCCAGAGTCCAGTTAGTGCCCACCACATTCACAGGAGTATGAGGTCACCCACTGGGCCCTCACATTTCCATGCATATGAACAGCACTAACTGGGTTCAATGCATTATAAAATGGAAAATTAAGGGCAGGAATATGATCAGGATATATTGTACACATGTATGAAATATAAACAGAATAGCCACATAGGAAAATAAAAGAAGGATAACTGTTTGTTGCCCTGGTTTGTTTGTTTGATGTTGTTGCTTTTAACTCGATGGGAGCTATGGTCATCTGGAAGGAGGAGCCTCATTTGAGAAAAATGTTTCCATCAGGTTGATCTGGGACAAGCCTATGGGGCATTTTCTTGATTAATAATTGATGTGGGAGGGCCCAGTACCATGGGTAGTGCCATCCCTGGTAGTGGATATTGGCTTATATGAAAAAGCACCCTGAGAAATCTGTGGGAGTAAGCCAGAGAGGAGTGTTCCTCTGTGGTTTCTGTTTCACTTCCTGCCTTTAGCTCCTGCCCTGAATTAACCTCATGAAGGACTGACTATGTGCTGAAAGATGAAGTAAACCCTTTCCTCTCACAAGCTGCGATTGATCATGGTGCTTATCAGAGAATAGAAAGCAGTCCAGGGCGCTGGCATAACAGGCGATGGACAGTGTGTGAGAACAGTGTGTGATGTTCAGTGAGAACGCTGTGCAGTGTGTTTGTACATGGTGCCCTAGCCACAGGTCCAGTTTTGTGATTTGCCATATTGGTTAAAAAAGAAAATCCTAAATTTAGTTTTAGCAAATGGAATAAATCTTCAATTAAAATAATTAATATGTAGACGAGCAAACAAACAAACAAATGAACAACTAAATAAGTTCCCCACCCGTAGTAGGATCAGCTCTAGAAATGTAGGGCTTAAAGCTGTCACTCTTACAGTAGTTGAAAGTCAAACTGAACCTTTAAATTGCCCATGTATCAAGGAAGAAGCCAAATGGTAAGTTACAGAGTATTTTGAAGTAAATAAAACTAAAGATTCAAACTTCATAAATGTTTGAAATACCACTGAATCAGAGTTTAGGAAATGTTTTACATTTTATGTTATTCCTGTTGGCATTAGTATGCCAATGTTGTCTGAGATCACACCAGAACCTCCCTCTATATGGACTACAACAGTATGTTAGATCTTGTCCAGACTGCTTCTATGAAGGCTTACAAATTAAATTCCTTAAACGAAGTAGTCCCAAAGACTTCAGAAGCATATGGTCAGACCTAGTAAGTCACAGCAATGACTTTGCTCTGTGTTCAGGTTTCTGTGTCAGTTATTCTTACATTACTGTGTACAATACCTGAAGAAACACATCTTGTTCATGATTACTATATAGTGGAGAGGGATGGTAGAAGAGCCATCTATTACTGTGGAGAGGGAGTGGCAGACCATAGTAGCTCACATCATGTCATTTAGGAAGCAAAAGAAAGTTAGACTAAAAACCAAAATATAATCTTCAGAGTCACATTTCCAATGACCTCTTTCCTCCAGTAAAGGTCCACCCCTAAAGCTTCTACCAAGTCCCAAAAAAGAGCCATCAGATGGTGACCAAGTATCTAACACAAACTTCCATGGGGGAACATTCAGCTTCAAGGCATAACACCTCATGAAGATAGTCATAAACACTGACTAAAATGTTAGCAAGTCAGATCCAAATCCATTGTGTGTAATGAGGATGGTGTATCTGGGCATTGAGGCCAGGATTTTGAGTTTTATTGAATTTTCCAAGTTCTAAGTTGAACTCCTCAACTGTTGTTCATACCATTGACTAACTAAAAGGGAAAACATGACAACTTCACAAATGCAGAAGTAACACTATCAAAATCCCTAATTTCTAATGAAAACCTCTTGGCTGGACAGGAGGTGCAAACAGAAGGAATCGAATCTGATCCCCAGCTCTCCTGTAAAAGGGAGGCCCAGTGGCCTGCCTGTGCAATCACAGTATTGAGGAGTCAGAGATAGGAATCAGTAAATTAGATGGACTGGCTGAGTTTCAGGCCAGTGAGAGATTCTGTCTCCTGACAATGGTGCAAGTCTGAGATATAACACCCAAGGTGGCCCCTGGTTTCTACAACCACATTTGCCACAGGCACATGTGCTCCTAGCCCAACCACTGTCCCCCAGTCCCCTCACCACCAACCCCAGTCTGCCAACTTAGCTAAAGGATCTAAAATCTAATATGAGCTGAAGTTTTCCAACATTTTAAAAAGTTGTTTTGTTTTTTTGTTGTTGCTCACTTTGAATCTGGGTCCCTGGCATGAAGCTCTAAGTCTTTGGCCAGGCGCTTTCTCTTCTGAAATGCTGTTTATCTACTCAGGAGCCTCTCTTTACAGAGGCCAGTGGTGGTGGATGGAGACTGTAAATTATGGGCTGATTTTCAAGCATGAAGGTGATAAATGAACAGATTTTCCCCCAGATTGCTGAGCAAACAGCAGCAGAGCAAACTAATGTAAAGATATAATCGTGATTAATCTCTTGATTAAAATAATTAATCTTGGTTAATTCTGCATTTAATCATTTCTTTTTATCAATGTCTAACATGCAGCTTTATAGAAATATTCATTTAGACTAATGGATATTTCATTCCTCCAATTAGTCTGTTTATTCTGAGCTCCTAAATGCCTTAAATTCTAGCTCTTACATTTTTAGGAAATCTCAGTTGTAATATCTGGGCAGGGTGTTCCTTTCATACTCAAGAAGTCCCTGCCATGTGTGGTTGAGAGAAAGATAGAGTTAAAATTTCTCTGAGGGGTTGAAGGAGACCACCTGGCTGTCTCTTATTAAACATTTGCATAAGTATCCCAAGTTTTACTCTTGTCTACTAACTGCTTATCATGATAAAAACTACAGGTTGTGTTTTATCAGAATTCACATTCATTCTTTTACACTTAACATCTGACAAATCCTCTAAGACATGGCCTTAGCTTTCCCATGTTGTTGAGGAGAAAACAAAAGGCCAAAGTGTTTATGTGACTCTTCAGAATTATGTGGTGGAGAACAGAGGAGGCATTGCATCTGTCCCAGCTTCTCAGATCTCTTCTCTTCTGCTAGTTGGAATAAGCTCTATAAAAGACAAAAGTGGTTTAGCAGAAGACCAAGGTCTGCAAATTCTTAAGTATACTGGGAGAGGCTGAATATCCATTGCAGCCCATCTGTCTTGAAGAAGCAGGAGTTCATTCATGCTTTTACTCTTGGCCTATTTATTGACTCCATGCCAAACGCTTTCCTATGTGATGGAGCTCATCATGGACAATGGGCTTAAAACTGTGAATTCTGATACTTGTAAGAATGCTTGGGCTTGAAATTTAGTGCTAGCATCGCCAAAGTAAATCACCCCAGGCAGAATCTACAGGATGCATCTGGTAAGAAGGGCTCATGAGGGAAAGATGGGAAGAGAGGAATGGGTGGGATGGGTGAATGGGTCAGATGGCACGGGACAGGAACAGATACTCCTCTGGATCACACTGGTAACATCAGCCTCCTGCTGGATCTGTTTCACTCCAGCACTTTCCTTCCATTACAACTTATCTGATTTATTTATTGCTCATCTTATTCTTTTCTCTCTCTCCACACCATAATGTCAGCCTCAGGGGGACATAAATTGTATTTTGTTTCTTGCTGTATTCTCAGAACACGAAACGGTGTTAGGCCCGTATCATAGGAACTGGATAAATCCTTATTATATGAATGACAGGTGAAGTGTAGGGTCTAAATGACAGTAACGAACAGCAAGGAACATTTTTGCTGCACCAGCTCCATAGTAGCGATTTACTAGTAATCTCTCTTCATCATCACAGCAGCCTTGATCACTGCCCCACTTCACAGATGAGAAAACCAACTGATGGAGAACAGGCAAAACAGCTTGCTCAAAGTCACAAAGACCTGCCTGTTGTCTGGATCACTATGACCTGTAGAGTACCTGGTCAGTCTACCCCTCAGGGTTACTAGGTGCTAAATAGTTTCCAAGATATCCTCTTGCTCAGACAATGTTTAATCATGAATGTTAGAAGTGTCCCAGATATGGGTGTACTTATTCTTTATATAAATTATAACAAGTTCACAGAAGAGTCACTATACAATAATCTCATGCTTGTTTATTTTGATTTGATTTCCTCTGTGAGAACAGAGAATAATTGAGTGTAGCTGGGAAGGCAGACCTTGCCCATCTCTCTGCTCCACTGTCTCTCTGTAGGAGTTCCTTGTCAGCAAGTAGGGCTGTTCTAACAGGAATAGCTCTATAACCTTGGAAAATCCTCCAGTGGGAGGCTCAAAGTCAAGACACCCTTGGAACTGGATAACACTTGATATATTTTTCATTATGTGGAAGAAGAAATATATTACTGACTTAATCCAACATAGCCATTGTTAATAAGCCGTCTGAGCCTTAGAGAAAGAGTGTGGCTTGTTCAAGGTCACACAACAATATCAATGGAAGTCTACCACAAGCTGGTGCCAGTGGGGGCCTCTGCCAACACCATGATGAATTCTATCAAAAAAAAAAAAATGATGAACCTGAAACACTCGTTCCTGTGTCCCATTCATACTTCAGATAGGATCTGAGTACCGCTTAAACTTCTGTCTTTCCTGAATCAACCCTTAATCAGATCTTGCTTTTGGATTTTAGATGAGGGTTTTGGTTCCTGTTTGCAGTATAACAAGACATGTCTTTCTAATATAAGTATGAAAAATATTGAGCAATCTGCCTATAGTCCTATTATCTCAGCTTAATTCTTTACCATTTTATAGCATGGGGTTTGTTTTCCTTGAAATGCTTCAGTATTGTCCTCTAGCCCCCACATAACCATCATCTATTGTTCTGCCAGTTTGAGGTGTCTGCCAGTTAAGCCCCTAAAGCAGAATTGTAAACTCTTGAACTATGTGTAGAAAACCACTGAGGTCGAACCTTGGCTTCTGCAGAGAGGGACGTTGAGTTCACACAGCTGGGAGACTGTGTTGCCGGGATTTGAAGCCATCATTTTCTGCTTTGTTTCCTTCTGCCAGAGTCCATTCACTCTTCTCTGATCCACTCTGTTTTGTGTTGACATTAATAAAGACCAGAAATTTACTTATGGTTCTTTAGGCTGGGAGTCTGAGAAAAAAAAAAAGTCTCTACTTATATGTTGGTGTTTTTTATTTGTTTGTTTTAATTTTTTGCTCCATCAGCTGAAACAAGAGATTCTGTGAACTCATATGGTAGAAGACAGAAATCATAGTTAGATGTTGCATAAAGCTTCTTTTATATGGCCTACATGTCATTCATGAGGTAAGAGCCCCATAGCCTTGTCACTTCTTAAAGTCCCACCCCTTCATGTTGTATTATCATGTTGACAATGTCTGAATTTGGGGACTCACTCCAACTGTTAGTACCTTCTGAGGTGATTTAAAGGAGAATGACTAGTTGGTCCCCAGTTAGTGGAACTATTTTGAAAGAATGAGGAGGTGTAGCATTGTTAGAGGAGTTCTGTCATGGGGGTGGGTGGGCTGTGAGGCTTCAAAAGCTCCTCTCTATTTTGGGTGCACTCTCTGCCTCCTGCTTGTGGATTGAGATGTGAACTTTTAGCCACCATTACAGATCCTCAACCTTCTTGCTGCCACGCTTCCCACCATGACGGTGATGGATGCCTATCCCTCAATTAAACCCTTCCTTCTAAAGTTGTCTTGATCATGATGTTTTATTATAACACTAGAAAAGAAACTAATACAGAAGTTGGTACCAGGGTGTGGGTTATTGCTGTGACAGGCCTGACCATTCTGCTTTGTTACTGTTGTTGTTTTGTATTGTTTTGTTTTTGTTTTTTGGAGAAATATGGAAGACTTTGGGACTCCAGACTAGAAAAGTGAGTAGAGACTGTTAGCCGGAGCTTGGGCCAAGCTAGTAGAAGTTTGGGCGGCAGTAATACTGAGAGTTATTTAGAAAATGGAAGTCCAGCTCAAGAGGTTTCAGAGAGGAACAATATTGCTAATAGGCTAAAGACCATTCTTGTGATATTCTGAAAAGTAATTGACTAAGTTTTTGGCAGAGGAGTTTTCTTTTTGTTTGTTTGTGTTTGTTTGTTTGTTTATCAAGACAAGGTTTCTCTGTATAGCCCTGGCTGTCCTGGAACTCACTCTGTAGACCAGGATGGCCTCGAACTCAGAAATCTGCCTGCCTGGCAGAGGAGTTTTCAAGATAGCCTAATACTAACTTTGTTACATGGTTATTAGTAATCAGTACTATACAGATCTATAGTAAAAAATGAGCAAGCAGGGCAAAAAGAAAAGCAAAACATACCGTTTGAAGAGGAAAAGAGGGCCAGGAAATTGAGTGTCAGAGTCAAAACTTATGCTGAAAAAGGTAAAAGGATTAGGGGGAGACCTGACCCTCATTAGAATAAAGGAAGGGGTGTCCTCAGGACTAGACCCCACAGGGTTAATTAAGCTTTTAAAGTGTGATAGAAAAAAAGGCCTAAGGAACATTCTGCTCTTAAAAGTAGCAACAAAGGAAAACTGCTACAAATGTGATTGGGGTGGGGGCGGCAGAATTCATCCCAAGTTGGTAGCCAAGCTTAGTAATGTTTCCCATTTAGTTCTGGCCTTAGAGTCATGAAGGACACATTAGTAAAGAGTTATGGGAAACTGCTGAAGTCAGCCATGTGGTGGGGCGTACATGCAAGGAGCCTCCCTGCCATCCCCAAGAGACCATTGCGTATAGCAGGAGAGTCCAAGCAAGGAGGTCCTTGAGAAACCATTGAAAGAAGCTATGAAGGTGAAGCCTGGATTTTGTTGGAGACCCCAAGATGCCAGAGCTGTGGATACCTGCCAAGGAGAGCACAGGAGAGCAAAGGAGCACAGTCATCCCAAGAGAGAGTGGTATGTCACAAGCAGCAATGATGGAAAGGCATCAAAGCCCTTTGACATCAGACACAGAGTTGTAGAACTTTGAGGTTGCCCCACTGAGTTACAGTACTGTTTTGTTCCAATATTTCCTCACAATGCCCGATTCCTCCCTTTGGAATAGTAATGTGTATTTTTTGCCATCATATGTTGGAAATGTATAACTGTCATTTTAATTATAGAGGTTACAGTTAAAAGATTGTCTTGAATGTCAGAAAAGACTTTGGACTTTAAAAAGTCTTGAAACTGAAAAAACATGGAGAATTTGACTAAATTTGTTTTATATCATGGTTTGGCCATGAGCCTATGAAGACCAGGGAGTAGAATGCGGTGGTTTGAATGAGAATGGCCCCTGTAGGCTCATATGTTTAGATACTAGATGCCCTATTGTTTGGAAAGTGTCTTAGTTTGGGTTTTTATTGCTGCAAAACACAAACAAACAAAACTACCATGATTAAATTGACTTGGGTATGAAAGAGTTTATTTGGCATACACTTCCTCAGCACTGTTCATCATAGAAAGAAGTCAGGACAGGAACTCAAACAAGACAGAAACCTGAAGTCAGGAGCTGATGAAGAGGCCATGGAGGGGCGCTGCTTACTGGCTTACTCCCTATGGCTTGTTCAGACTGCTTTCTTAAAGAGCCCAGAACCACCAGACCAGGAATGGCACCACCTTCACTGGGCTATACTCTCACCCATCAATCACTAATTAAGAAAATGCCCTGCAGGCTTGCTTACAACCCCATCTTATAGCAACATTTCCTTAATTGAGATTCCCTCCTGTCTAGCTTGTATCAAGTTGGCATATAACTATCTAGAGCAGAAAGAATTAGGATACTTAACTTTTTGAATGTGGAACGAGAACGTCATGGGGGTGAGCTTTGGTACTTCAAAAGCTTCCTGGTTCCCAGTGTACTCTTCACTTCCTATTTGTGGGTCAGGATGCAAGATCTTCCAGTTGCTGCTCAAGAACCCTGTCTAGCTGCCTGCTGCCAACTCCACAATGTGATGATGGTGACAGACCCCTAGACTTCTGAAACCATATGGCCTAATAAGCCCTTCCTTCTAAAAGTTGCTTTGGTCATGAAGTTTTATCATAGCATTAGAAATGAAACCAATACACTCCTCTAAAATGACCTGGTGACCAAACATCTTTGTGAGTGCCCAGTTCTACTGACTAGCACCCTTAGTCTCAAAGACTTAAAGGCCAGACAGAGTCATATTTGCTTGCTTGCTGCCACACATAGATTATAGTGTCTGCATAGACTCTGCAGAAAATTGATCAGAGATGCCTGTGATAGCCTACAAGGTACCTGCAATTATCTTCAATTGCACCTTGCACTTCCAGAAGACATCAGACTCCAGATTCTGCAACCCTTCAGCGTGGACCCACACCAGGGACTCTCCAGGAGCTTCTGAAACTTCAACATTGGACAGAGGATGCAACATTACTTGCTCTTGTTCCAACTCTTCTAACATCTTGGGCTGAGCAGCTACTGGGACTCTGCTTGTATAGCATGCAAATAGCCCTTGTAGAACTACTGAGCTTCTCGTTGTGTAAGACAATATAATGAATATGATATATATTTATGTAATATATAATACCTGTACATATACATATACACACACGTATACGTGTGTGAGTGTATGTGTCTGTGTGTTCTGTTTCTCTAAAGAACTCTGGCTCAAACACTTCTTGGCATTTTATTTTCTTCTTCCCCACTTGAGCCCTTTTGAAATTAATGATCTCACGTGGTCATGGGGACTGGAAACCTAGTATAGTCTTTCACTTAAGGGAAGCAGTTATCTCTCTTGGAAGGCAATTCCAACTCTCTAAGTCTAGACCTTGTGAAGAAAGCTGTTCTCTTGCCTCACCTTTGGAGTGGGTGCTGTGGGCTGAGGTGGCTATAGGTGCTAGGAAGGGATGGAGTGGCTGCCTGAGCAGCTGCCTGAGCAGACTGTAAGCAGTGGCTGCAGCTTTCCTCAGCTGGATTTCCGAACTCTTTTAACTACTTTCAGTCTAGTGCCCTGAAATTCTGTTGTAATCTTTGGAGCCAAATCCTGACAAAATTCCAGGTGCCCCTAAGTGACTGTCAGAATCATTTGGAATGAACTAACAGTAGCTCTCTCTCAAAGATGTTTCTAAGGATCTTGGTGGTGATAGGACACAAGGTGGAAACTCTGTGTTTAAAGTATTAACATGAAAGAGTATATTGAGAATTCCCTTCTCCATGTCCTTTAAAACTATTGTCATAGTGTGTACATATGACATGTATGCATGAGCACAGGTGTGTTTGTAGGTTAGAGAACAACTTGAAGGTGTGGTCTCTCCCCTTCCACAATGGGATCAAACTCAGACCATACAGTTTACATGCCAAGTGTCTTTACCTATCAGGCCATTTTGCCAGCCCTTATTCATCATTTGATTATAAGGTTCTGGCTCAGTATTTGATTTGTGGGACACAAAAATCTTCTTAGCATGACTGTAAGATTTAGACGGGACAGAGCTGCTCCCAAAGTCCCTGATGGATCACATAGGTTTGGCAGCATTGGGAAAACTTTAGTGGTGAGAAATGTTGCAGCTAATATCTTAGTTTGTCTTTCTCATCTCAAGTCCCACTAGGACCTCCAACCTAAAGCAAGAGCATCATCAACTTGCAGAACTGTACCTTTAAAAAGAAAGAGGCCTGGACTATCTTTTAATGACATATAGAAATGACCATAATAAGCTCAGTTTCTGCCAAGTTAGAAAAAGAACTATGATCCTCTTAGGATGGTGCAGGAGGATGGCTCAGGTGACCTGTTGCCCTACTTGCTCCAGGGCACAATGGAACTATGCCACTTGAACAGACACAAGGCCATAGGTCTGCTGACTTTCTCAGAATAGTCACCTTTTAATTAAACACATACCCTTTTTATTCCAAGGGTCCAATTGTAGCTTTGAGATCCAAGAGATAAGTAGGTATGGAGTGTCCTCAGTGTCTGGACTCAGAGCTGGTTGTGCTGCAGGGATGGGCTGGGAGAGTGGTTTTCTGGAGCTGTAGGGCAAAGGGGAAGTGGATTAGGGGATGTGCGTGCCATTTACTATTCTAAAATTGGATTCTTCATGGTGGGGACTCATCACCCTGTGGAGTCAGATCAATGTTCAGAGCACAAGGCAAACTCATGCTGGGTCTCTGTACCAGCCCCGCCCCTTGACTTTTGACAGTCAAGTTGTTCAATCAATAAATAATTACTGGCCCCTGCTGTCCTCTGAGCTCTGGGCTAGAGATTTATTTATTGGTGCTAAGTTCAGACTAAGCAGGCGTCACTGGATAGGTCTGAATTTACTTGCAAATACTTTCTGAACTTCCATGATAGTAACTATAATTATTGCCCAAAAGAATCCTGAATTTTTGTCAGGTGCTTTTCTAGATGATCTAAACATTTTTGGAGATTTGGTTGTTTCAATAGCCACAGGAGGCCAATATTATCATTAGTTATACTTTCCAGATGAGGAAACTAAAACCTGCAGTGATCAAAACTAGTAACGGCTCAGAGGTTGAGCTCATGCAGCCTGCAGCAATAGGAGCAGCCTTCTTGACTGTTCAGGAAGCTGATGCACTGCAACAGTGCTGAGCTCCCATCAAAGCATGGGAGTAATAGAACTGTAGTTGCTGAGAGGCCAGGGTGTAGACATCATATCACTTCAGTCCAAAGCTTGTACATACCTCAGACCTTACATCTTGCAAGTCTTTTACATCCTTTCTGCCTCATTTTTCTCCAAAGATGAGGGTTTAGATGTTTACAATTACTGTAAGGACCAGTTGCATGATGGCACAAGGCATGTGCATGCATGCCACTTGATCCATGTGGTCATTATCAAACTCTGTAACTGTCCAAAACAGTAACAGTCACTACTCCACACTGAAAATTCATAGTCCAATAAAAGAGAAAGTTTCTATGCTGAAGAGGTTATTTTGTAACTAATTTTCATATAAGAAACTAATACGGCAAAGTGACAACCAATTTTAAAATATAGCAATAGCCATGATGTAGGCTCTCTCGATTGTCACAACTTTTTGAGAAAAAAAAAGCATATTATTATCTCACAGTATAACTGATAAAAATAAAGGTGCAGGAATAAGGATAATTGTTACAATAATAATAATGACACTGATCATGGTAATAATAAATAGGTTCTGGCTTATTCTCTAACAGGTTCTCACCTGGTAATTTTAAACCATGGCATAATATTAGCCTATTTTACAAGTAAGAAAATGAAGCATTGGGTTAGTGGTACACTAACAAGTGCAAAAGTCAAGACTTTAGTCAAATCTTTTTTTTCCCCCCAAGCGGTTTCTACAAAATTCTCATTTGCAGTGTTCTGATTTCTAGAGCTATTAATGCACTGAGTACTCTTAGTAGATGTGGTGATTTTGAATATGCTTGGCCCACAGGAATTGGCACTATTAGGAGTTGTAGCCTTGTGACTCTGTTGGAGGAAGTGTGTCACTGTGTAGGTGTGCTCAGGTTCCATCCAGTGCAGAAGAGGCCAACCTCATGGCTGTCCATGGAAGACAGTCTCTTGGTTGCCTTCAGATCAAGAGGCAGAACTCTCAGCACCTTCTCCAACAACATGTTGGTCTGCACACTGCCATGCTTCCTACCATGATGATAGATGGACTGAACCTTTAAAACTGTAAGCCAGCCCCAATTAAATATTTGCTTTATAAGAGTTGTCTTGGTCATGGCATCTCTTCACAGCAATGAAATCATGACTAATTACTGTGGGGTAATGAAATAATGATCCAAGTATGATGTTACTAAAAGGTGACACAGGATTAGAGTCTAAATTTTATCAAGGGTGGACTGTGACGACAACGTGGCAGGGAGATTAAAGTGGCAAGAACAAGAGTAGGCCCTGCATCAAGTGGGAAGAATGAATGGGAGACAGAGCTGAACTGAGAAACAATGGTCAGAACAGGACTCCATTTCTCAGCCTAAGGGGAGTGTACCAGCTAGGAGGTGTGAGGCAAGCCTGGAAGTCGGGACTTGGAGTTGCTCAAAAGACAAAAGCATCAAGGCACCAAGACTTCTATGTATGTTCAGAACTTCTGGGGTTATGGCTTTCATTATCAGAATTTCAAGACAGTTTTAGTTGACTTAATCATTTACTGATTTATTGATTTATTTATAACCAAAAGACTGTCTTCCATGGGCATCCAGGAGGAGGATCTCTTCTGCACTGGATGGAGCCTGAGCACTAGAAGCCCTCAAAGCCCGCCTACACAGTGACACACTTCTTCCAACAGATTTGAATGAAGAACTTTTGCACATGGTAGGCAAGCATTGTGTTGTGTAGACTTGAGGACAATATATAGTATGCAACCATGGGGCAAAAGTAGGAAAGTAGGAAGGAATAATATTTTTGGGGGGCATCATCCAGTCAGAAGTTTTCACCTACATTCCCAACAAGAACTCATGGATTGTTTGTTCCCTAACTGCCAGGGAGGGTGACAGATTCAATCAGATAGCCAGTCCATTGCTTGGGTTCAGCATGCATAAAAGAAAGAATGGACACTGAGTAGATACCCAGAAGTAACTATTTACAGCACTGGCTTTGAGAACATTTATTCTGGACAGAAAGTGTGTGTGTGTGTGTGTGTGTGTGTGTGTGTGTGTGTGTGCATGTATGTGTGTAAATGTGCATATATGTGCTACTCACAGGCCAGTTAATGACATTCAAGATAAAAGAGTGTTTCAGAGAAGCAATCTCCTGAATTTTCCTGAACCTTAGTCATATGAAATGATGATATTCACATTAAAGCCAGGTGTGATCCCAACCCTTGAGAGATTGAAGAAGGAGGGTTTCTATGACTCCAGGGACAACCTGGGCTACAAAGTGAGACCCTTTCTTAAATCAAAAACTCCATAAGATTATAAAAAATGTAAAATGAGCTCTCAGCTTTTGAGCACCATCTAGGAGCTTGCTTATCAGATAGACTATACATAATTGTCCAAGCCGGGTCCATGGGTGGGCCTGTGATGTACAAATCAACTGAAGATATGATTTTAGATGTATTTGGAAAATGAAGCAAGCAAGAAAATGAAGCTAGGTAACCATCATGTGACTTTCCTTTTAACATGAGACTTTGTTTGGATTTTCTACAGAGTTGCAACATCAGTCTATTGTGAAAAAAAGAGGGGAAGGGCAGTTTCTTCTTCTTCTTCTTCTTTCTTCTTCTTCTTCTTCTTCTTCTTCTTCTTCTTCTTCTTCTTCTTCTTCTTTCATTTTCTTACTGTAAATTTCTGTTTATCTCAGCTGCTGCCTTTTCTCTCCAGAATCTATCATGGGTTATTTTGGTGTATCTGTGCCTTTATGCTAAAATCACCACTCCCAATACAGATGCAAATATTGTCTTCTTTGTTAAAGACACCTCCCATAATCACATGGCTACTTAGACACTGTCAGACTCCCCTGTGCCTGTGTGAGCATCTACTTTCTATGAAGGGTCATGGCAGCTCCTGACTCAATTCCCTGGATGGATGTGTGTCTGGGGCAAGGTGGTCACTGCTATCATTGGAACTAAAAGAAAATTTTAGCTCTTTCTTTCTGCCATTGCCCACAGCACCAACACTCTAGGAAAAGACAAAATATTGAAGACGGTGACATCCTGATCCTTCTTAATGGTCCCCAGGATTCTCATCAAGTCCTTCTAAGCCCCAGAGTTCAGTCTGATGTAACAGAGAAGGTCATTTGTCAGAAGGACCCTACACTTGAATCAACTCCATAGCTGTAGCCATTATTCCATGTTTGTCCATGTCTCTCCCTGAATATCACCTTTTTCCTTCCTTCACTAACTCAACAGGTACTGGTCTTACTATCTTTTCCCTTCAGGAATTCATACTGTAGCATTGCATCCAAGGAGACAGTTACACACAACAATAAGCTTTTATAACCATACTCAAATGTGTATTAGATATGTGTAACTATACATACACATATTTATGTTTGTATATTTACATGAACAGTATATGTGTTTCCCATGTGTGTATGAATACAATGTTTGAACTAAATTTTTGATCAAGAAAAAGTTGAATAAAGAATGAGCCTTAAAAAGAGAGAAAGAAAGAAAGAAAGAAAGAGAGAGAGAGAGAGAGAGAGAGAGAGAGAAAGAGAGAAAGAAAGAGAGAAAGAGAAAGAATGAACCTAACAGGTTTTTGCAAAGTGAGTATAGAATGGATAGCAGAAGGAGGTAGTGATAAATATCAGCTACCCCCAGTTACAGAAATGATGCTGTAATGATGATGCCTTCACTGACTAGAGTACCAAATTGACATGTAAGATGAAACTCCTGTGTGTATCTGCAAGTGTTTAGCATTTGGGAGCTGATGAGTAAATCAGCAGAGTAACAAAGAGCTGCCTTCATTTTGAGGGCAACACACCTTCTAACGTCCATGGGTATCAGAGGTTTACAGCATAACTATTCAGGGCATCCAGAGCATCCCCAAAAACATTGACATATGGACAAGAAGGAGACATAGTCTCTACTACCAGAGAAATTGGTCACTGCCTTTTCCTTTCCCTCAGTGTGCCAATGTTAATGTCTACCATGCAGAATGTGCTATAATGGAAGAGTGTGTAAGATGAAAGACTAGGGATAGGACCACGGTGAAGACAGCAGGTAAAGGAGGATGGGCATCCAAACTGCATGGCTAGGGCAGCCAGAGTTAGGCAAGGCTAGGAAGGAGAGCCAGGAATTTAGGTGAGAAAACAGAGAGAAAGTAATGGGAAATAGAGTTATAAGATGAATCCATTCAAATCCCAAGGCTTTCAGTTGGCATTTGAAGATAGATTTCATTAAAAAAAAAATGTGTCTCATTTAATGACATTTTCAGCGTGTGTGTGTGTGTATATATATATATATATATAATATATATATATATATATATATGTTGTGTGTTGTGTGTGTGTGTGTGTGTGTGTGTGTGTGTGTGTGTGTATGTATGGATACATATATGTCCCATATACATATATATTCACAAAATAAAACATGTGAACATGCCAAGTGAGTACTTGGTAATGTTTTCCAAATAGGTAAGTTTTTTTAATGAATCCACCCATATTATTTTCAAACAGTTCCCACTCAGTATACAATGATATTATACATTTCCCATTAGGAAAATATGAGTAAAGGATATAAACACAAAGGTCACCTCTGCTGCTAGATTTCACAAGCTACAGTATTTTAGAAGAGGAAACCCCCACAGAGAAAATGTCCCCAACATATTGGCATATGGGCAAGCCGGTGGTATGTTTTCTTAATTGATGTTTTATATGAGAAGGCCCCTCTCACTGAAGGTAGTGTCAACCCTGAGTGTGTAGTCCAGGATACTATAAGAGAGCAGGCTGAGAAAGCCATGAAGAGGAAGCCAGGAAAAAGCATCCATCCATGACTTTAGCTTAGTGTCAGTTCCCGCATCAGGTTCTTGCCATAAGTTCCTGCTCTGGCTTACCTCAGTGACAGACTTACAAGCTATAAAGTGAGATAAACCCTTTCCTCTCCAAGTTACTTTTAGTAATGGGGTTTTTCACATCAATAGAAACCCTAACTAAAACACCCATGTGGAGGAAATTTAAACAGTTCTCAAAACAGAAATTATGCTAAAGTTTGTTCAAATTTTAGAAAAGAATATGTTTATTATTTAAGTAAGACTTGGGAAATAATTCATAAAGAATGACATATACACATTTCCAGTGTACAGATTAATGACTTTGGGCAGAAAATGACCACTGCAATCACACATTGGCTATTTTAATTGCTACAAAGACATCTCCTTGTGCTGTCTGTACTTTCAGGTTTATCCAAGAAACCAGCTGCTTCCTGCTATTAAGACATACTGAGGAGAAAGGGAGTGGGTAATGGATGAAGGGATTTGTAAGGGTGGGACTGGGAAAAGAGGAAGAGAAGAGGTGGAGAAGAGGAGAAGAGGAGGAAGGGGACTTTGATTAGGATGTCGAATAAATAAATAGATGAAAAAAATATTTACATATATTTATTCCAGCTTTGAACAGATAGATCCGGACACCATAGAATTTTTGATAACTGGCTGTTTGTCTTTGTATGTTTTCTGTTCATCTATGTGCACATGGAAAGTGCTTGTCCCTTTATATCGAATATATATCACAGTTTTCTATCCTATTCATGACTTGTTTCCACAGTGGGACTCTGTGGCTTGACCTGCTCTGCAAAGTCGTTTGCACACTTCTTGCACAGAGATGATTTAACGTCTCTTGGATATACATTTAGGTGTGCAATCAAAATGTTGCATGCTGAGTGGACTTTGGACTGTATAAAATAACTACCAGTTTCTCAAGGTTTTTGTAATGTTGTACTCTGCCACACTAAAAGGACACAGTTGAAGCTGCCTGGTGTCTGTGCTGAAGACTGGCAAGCTTGGTCCTTTCAACTTCAGCTGCCTCTGAGGCCCATGTCATCTCAACCAGCCTATTGAAAATCACATAGATATGCTTTGTTTTTCTGTGATGTATGCATGGTCTGTAGTAATAACTCTTTGCATCCCCATTACTTCTAAATTATAGTTCTCTCCTTATCAACAGCTATTTCAGAGAAGCAGCTTCTAACTACTTACTCATCTGCATTTTCCTATTTGTTTCCTTTCTTTCTTTTTTTATTGATTTCTCATTTTATTTTTATTCTCTTTTTTCTGTTACCAATTTTGGGTTTAAGTTTTTCTTCTACCATACCATAGGTGACATATTTCTTCTTTCCTTAACATAAGAATTTACTGTGACATGTTTCTCTTTATACATTTTGTTGTGCCACTAGTGATTACATGGGGACTTTCAGGGTGCTTCTCGAACTCATTGATTAGATGTATTTGTAATTATTACTAAGTCGTATTGAGTTTATGCTTCATCATTGAGACATACCCCCATATACAAGCTTTTTTACACAGTCTGTTTTACCTCCTTACTCTTTATGGTCATTCCAGCTCCTTGGTGCAGAGCATTTGCATAGTCTCTTTCTTCCTAGCTTGTTGCAATCAATTCTGTGAATTTGAATCTGTGGATTTGAAATGCTGCCCTTCTAGGAATCCTCAGGTTGGCTCTGTCATTTCAGGTAAGAAGTTGGTCATTAATCATACTGCTCTTCACATAGAAGCAATCTTATACTTACCTCTTGATTGCCCAAGTCTCCTCTTTGGCTTTGGCTTTCAGCAGCAACTATGATGACAACAGTGGTATTGTCTAAGGTTTACACTCCTTAGAGATTGTGCAGCCTGCTCCTTGTTCATTTAATTTTCCTCCTCATTCTCCTAATTGTGGGGTTAATTCTCCCTCCTATATATCTCTACCCCCTTTCTTCATCTCCATCTCTCTTTCTGTCTATCGCTATTACTCTCTTTCCCTACTCTCCCTTCCTCCCAAATTTAATGCTTATTATTTGTATTCAATTTCAAAAATTCTTCCCCTGGCTTCTTCAAACATTCTGTTAAGCCCCTAATGACATTTTTCATTTTGCTTATTTTACTTTCAACTTTTGAGTCTTTCTTTCTATTCAACTTTCGATTGGTTCTTTTAACTTGTCTGTTAAAATTTCCTATCTTGCTTTTGGCTGTTGTCACAATTTCCTTTAGCTCTGACCACATTCTAAAACCACCTCTGCAGACTTTGTTAAACATAAAATCAGAGCCCACTCAGGTTAACTTTTAATTGATAATTTTTCTGCATACAGAACTCTTTGTTTCCATTTTTGTGTGTGACTAGTCATTTTTTAGTGAAAAAATTTTTAATAACTATGGTTTCTCTTTTTTTCCTTTCTGCTACTGTTAGTGTTGTTGTTGGTAGTTAATTTGCTTGGGTTCAAGCTGAAGATTCCTTCATATATACAGCCCTTGATATCTTGGCTCCACTTTAATTCTCTTTAAAAAGATATTTAGATCCAGAACATTTTTCAGTTTATATTATATATGGAAAAATATGGTAAGCAAAATATAATATAATGCTATTTAGTGAATTTGAAATCAAAGAGGAGTAACTAAATTTACTCTAAATTCATCATTAAAATAAACTATAAATCATGAAAATTAATTAAGTTTATTTATTATTATGTTTTATTAGCATACATATATTTCATTATATGGAATTTTCAAACAGTTTCTTTTTATTTGAAATTTTGGTTTTTCCTTCCTTTCTTTTCTCCCCGACTCTTCCTTATACCATCCCACCCAGTCCCCAAAATATCCTTAGCTTTCATGTATCATGTTCTATGTACCCCTACTCTGTGACTCTCTCCTCACTAAGAGAGCTTAGAAACCAGCCAATGATTTTCAGAGAAACTGCTCAGAACAACTGTAACTGGAGAATGGGGTCTTCCAAAGATCATCCATACACAAGTGTCAGAGAAAATTACCCTTCTCCCCTTTGAGGCAAATTTCCCTTCCTCCCATGTGAGGCTCCACACTCAAATCATGATTTCAGCAGAGCCCACACTTAGAGTCTGACACCAGACTCTGTCATGTCTGACCTATTTCTAAAATCTCACCTCATCAAATTACCTACTGATTCTTGCTTCTTGGCCTCCAACTCTGCACTCTGTCCATTGCAAACCACATGGCTGCATTTCTTAGTACTTTCAGGCAAGCTAGAACAGTGCTTTCCCAAGTAATCTCCATGTTTGCTCTCATAATTAATGTAAAGATGGTCCTTGGTCTACCATGATTCAATTCATTATTTTTTTTTACCATAATCAAAGCAAGGCACATTAAACAGAAAACATATTTCTAATTTTGATTTTGACTCTTTCCTGGATGAGTAATATGCCATAGAGAATCTTCTTGCCAGTGACACAAGCACAGCTCTCAGGAAGCCTCCATAGTAAGGGAAAGTAGCCACAGGTCTGCAGAGATCTATGTTGCTGAGCTGGTCAGAGATTTGGGTGCTTTGCATGCATCTCCAACTCACAATGAGTTGATCAGGATGTAAGCAAGTAAGGACATAGATCTACTTTACAATGCTGTCTGCACCAGCACTACGACATTTCCATTTGCACAGATTTCTATTTCTCCTAGTCAGGGGACATAGTTTCCTGGTGCTTAGTCCATTTGGTAATTCTTTTTTATTGGCCACAGAACCCTGTACACAGTTCCTTATTGAAGGTCTGAAACTTTTGGGTTACTTGTTTCACTTTGAAACAAGCTAGTTGGCGATTCAGTTGCTGCTAGAATCATTTATCCCTCCAATGTTTGTTTTAACATCTTGCTAACACAAGGGAGGGTCATTTGTTCTGTGGGTATACATCACTCTGATGACTTCATTCTTTCTTCTCCTGAGGTACTATTGAGTGTGTCTGGGAGACCAAGAGAGTCTCTTTCCCACAATAACTCTTCCCTCAAATGTCTCTGGTGTTTCATCTGAGACTTGGTTAGCTTTTCAGCCTACAATTACCCCATTTTTGTGGGCCCTTGGATCCAAGCATTCAGCCAAGATGGCTACCCATGTAGAACTGTAGAACCCAGAGCTCTTTCACTGCTTTGTCATATGACTTCAACATTGTAGTCTTCCTTAAAGCTAATTAAGTCCCTTCCTCAGATCAATGTGAGCCTGGGACCTGCCTGAGTCTTCTTTCTCACATGTGTGGCTGTGGATGAGCTGGAGAAGATCTTTGATGGTATCCCTGAAGGCCGACCTCATGTATCCTCCCTTCTTTAAAGAACCTGACATGTGTGCACTAACTCTAAAAACAGTCATTGTTGTTTTTCTCAGGTTCCAGACATTAGGAAGTAGAAGAAGTATAATTTTTATTATTTTATGTGTATGGAACTTGAAGTATCAGAAATGTTGCTCAAAGTGGAAATGCAAATATTTTACTCATCTGATAGGCAAATTAAATTATTTTTAAAAATATTAATACACTCTATTTTGATCATATACTTCTTCTCCCCAACTTCTTTCAGAGCCTACTCACTTAACTACATGTTCTTTCTCTGGCTTGAAAAAGAAAAAAAAAAAAAGAAAGAAAGAAAGAAAAGAAACAACAAAAAGTAAAAGATGAAAAACTAAAACAGACAAACTAAATAAAAGAAAATCAATAAGATAAAAACACCAAGACAAAACCAACAACAACAAAACCACAAGTCTGTTTTGTGTTGATCAACTACTCCAGGGCTTGGGGCCTGCCTTGCAGTATGGTTGACATACCCAACTGATACTGCATTGTAGAAAGCTGATTTTCACTTTCGTGCCAGTTGTAACAAGCTTGTTTAATGGTAGGGCTCTGTGCTCACTTCCCTTCTCAGTGCTGGGTTTTGTCTGGTTTTAACCTGTGCAGTTTTATGTGTTGCCACAGTCTTCATGAGTTCATATGTCCATTGGTCTAATCAGCAAACTTAAAAAACAAAAATAAAAATTTGAAACTGGCATGCAGATCTGGGGAGTACAAGGACATCTTACGACAAAGCATAGTTCCATATATGCATGAATACCCTGTACTGAGACGCCACAGTACAGTGTATGCTAACATTAAAACCTCCAGCCTGAGAACAGACAGGGGCAAGCTGTCCTCTGAGAGGCTCTAACCAGCAGCTGACTCAGACAGATACAGACATCCAGAGCCAAACAGTGGATGGAGCTTGAGGACTCTTATAGAAGAATAGGTGGAAGGATTGTGGGCCCTAAGGAGATAGGAACTGCACAGGAAGATCAACAGAGTAAACGAACCTGAACCCTTGGAGCTCTCAGAGACTGAATCACCAACCGTGGAGCATACCTAGTCTACACAGATCTACCTCCATGGGCTGAACCTAGGCCTCCCTGGACATATGTTGTAAATGTGCAGCTTGGTTTTCATAAACACAGAATTACTCCTTCTAAGAAGGACTGAAGCCCCTCTACTTACAAAATACTCAAGGGAGCAAATATGGAGACACAGTGCAGGACAGAAACTGAAGGAGGGGCCGTCTACAGACCATTCCACCTGGATATCCATCCTATGTGCAGTCACCAAAGGTAGAGGTTGATGTGGATGTCAGGATGTACATGCTGACAGGAGCCTGATATAGCTGTCTCCTTAGAGGTCTGCAAGAGTCTGACATACTCAGAGGCAGATGCTCACAGCAAACCATTAAACTGATCATGGGGTTCCCAATGGAGAAGATAGAGTGAAGACTGAAGGAGTTGAGAGGATTCGAGACACCATGAGGAAAGCAACAATCCCAACCAACCAGAGCCCCCAGGGTCTAAACCACCAGCCTGGGAGCGCTTAGGGAGGGACCCATGGCTCCAGCTATATATGCAAGGGAGCTATATATAAGTGGGAGAAGAGATCCTTGGTCCATGAAGGCTGGACGTCGTGGGGGGGGATATTCGAGGGTGGGGAGGTGAGGTACGGGGAAGGGTGGGTAGGGGTACACCAACGTGGAGGCAGGAGGAGGGGGGAAGGGATAGTGAGTTCCTGGGAGGGAGGGGGAAATGGGGTAAGGAGAGAACATCTGAAATGTAAATAAAATTTCCAATAAAAAAAAAAATAAAAATAAAAGTAGTTAAAATTGTAAAAGCTGTCCCAGTAAAAATGAGGGGAAAGACACCAAAATATAACATTTGTAGATGAATAAATTGACATAATTTTACAAAAGTGACCTGGAAGTGTTTATCAAAAATCAATAAATATTCTTTGATTCAGTGGTTTAATTTTTCAAAATTTTATTCTATAAATTAACTTATACATGAGCATAATTTTACTTTCCCCAATCACTATGTAGAGAAAGATCTATACATAAGACTATTTAATTTTACATTATTTACAGCACCAAAAATTGGTAACAGTTTAAATTCTCACCAGTACGAAGCAATTTAAATACTGGTAGATTCATGCAGTGAAGAGGCACACAGACAAAAATGCTTTGTTTCTCTGTCTCTCTCTCTGTCTCTGTCTTTCTCTGTTTCTCTGTCTCTCTCTCCCCCACCTATGTGTGTGTGTGTGTTTGTGTGTGTGTGTGTGTGTGTGTGTGTGTAAGGAGAAGGAGGGGTGGAGGGGGAGGGAGAGGTTTGAATGAATGAGAATGTCCCCAATAGGCTCAGATATTTGAATACTTAGTCCCCAGTTGATGGAACTGCTTGGGAAGATTTATTAAGTATGGCCTTGCTGGAGGAAGTTTATCATTGGGGTGGGGTTTGAAAGTAAAAAGCCTTGCCTTCTTCCAATTTGTGCTCTCAGTTCTGTGCTTATATTTGAAGATTACAACTCTCAGCTTCCTGTTCTGCCCAATAAGCCTTCTGCTCCTATGATTCCCCATCATGATGGACTCAAATCTCTGGAACCATAAACCAAAATAAACTCTTCCTTCTATGAGTTATCTTGATCCTGGTGTTTTACCACAACAGCAGAAAAACAAGTAAACACACACACACACACACACACACACACACACACACACACATCAGTATAGATATATGCATATATATTCACAGTTTATATGCATATATGTATATATTATTTAAACATACATATTGGTTTCTATAAAGAGTTAAATGATAAATGCAAGGTATCGCACTGTATAAAGCATATTGCCACTTATGTTCCATATCTAGTACTAAGACATAATAGAATTTAGAATAAGTGGCTAGGGAAGATAATTTGGAATCCAATACTTTTCTGTAAAACAAAACAAAATAGGCTACTATTGTCTGTGATTACTTTTTCCTATAACAGTAGATTCATACAGTAAAGAGGTACACAGACAAAAATTCTGTCTGTCTGTCTGTCTGTCTGTCTGTCTGTCTCTCTCTCTCTCTCTCTCTCTCTCTCTTTTGTGTGTGTGTGTGTGTGTGTGTGTGTGTGTGCATGTGTATATGAAAAAATCCATTGATGGTTTGCAAAGGATAACCTGGAGAAGACCGAGTTTGCCAGGGATTCTTCCCAGTACATGACACTTGTTTTCAAAACTTGTGAGTTACAGAGACAACAGCTGCTTTGAGGTGTTTCCAGTCACACCAGATCAGAGTCAATGTGAGAAGTATGTCAACCATGATCCGGATGCTTTGGAGGGTGCTTCCTTTAAAGGAGATGGGCATCAAGGACAAGAAGAAAGATTTGCTGAAGAAGACGGTTTTGTTTGAAATGTACGACTGTAGAGTACTCACAGGAAATTCGGGTAAAATAGGTAGAAAATTAGAAATTTGGATACGGAGCTCTGGAAAGCAGCAGAGAATATAAATCTTCAATTTTACAGCTAACTGAGCTCATAGATATTGAAGAGAAATGGGAAATGCTCCCCAGCGGGTGTGGGGAGTGAGTGTCTTGGAGCCCTGAAGACTGTTCTGGGCCTGTAATATGTAAATAAAAAGGAATGTGGTGATTACTCCTGATTCAGGGATCAGGGCTAAGTAAGTGTGGGTGTGCCATGGGAAGTAAAAGCCTACTTGATTTTTAATCTCCTTCCAGCTTGGCCAGATTGACTAATTTGACCCACAGACTGAAGTGCATGTGAGGGTTATAGAAGGTGACTCAGTGTGCTGATTCACCAGGAGATACTCACTCCTGTTCTGCTATGGTTATTGTACTGAAGGCTCCAGGTTTTAAAATCAAAGTAGCCTTGGCTGGGCCTGCTGATGCCTGCCTGTAATGCAGATCAGGAGTCCAAGGTTTGTCCTAGGCTAAGTAGCAATCTTAAGACTATCCTGGGCTCCACTGAGGGTCTCAGCACAAAGCGAAATAGCATGGAATTTGGAGACACTCAGGGGATGCCCTAGTGAATCTCCCAGTGCTGTGGAATCTAAAAAGGGGTAAGAAACCCTTGAGGCATGGGGTATTACTGGAATGCAAACTTACAGCCTCAGCTCCCATACCTGACACTCCAATCATGCTCTTCTCCCATCTTCTTTCTCAGCACAATGATGGTCTCCTGTCCCTTTCGTCACATTGTAATGTTTGAATGGAAGTGACAATCCACATTTAAGAAGTGGAGAGTATAACTCGCTTAGACATCTTAGGAGTAGAACTTTACATAATTTATTTGGGATTCTTTCACAGGAGAGATTTGGTTTTCATGTCTGACTTGACAATTTATTCAGTCGTGTATTTATGTCAGTATACACTATGAATATTAGTTAATATTTTATCATAATCTAATATTACTTAATTTATTTTGTGGCTTTAAACTGTCACGTTCACTTTTCAGTTAGTTCTTGGGCTCCTCTGACATATGTTAATTTTTTTAAAGCGACTTGTTGCTTATAAGATGTACCATGCTTATTTTGTACCAATTTCACATCAAATAGAACTGTTCTCTGATGTTTCCAACTTTACAGCTACATGGATCAGTTGAGGTCTCCTTGCTTTGTTGATCTGTAAACTTCTACTCCTAAAGTGAAAATGTTGGTCCATATCCCCACTGCAACCCCCATCTACTCCATAAAATTTAGTTCCTGCACTGGCACATGCCATGCAGAACTATACTTCCATTTCCCTGTGCAAAGCAATGTCACCAAGAGAAAGCAGCCTTCTGCCTCTTATCTAGACACTCCATCATCTCTTTCCCTTTTCCTAATAAAAACCTACTTTTTCTTTAAGTTTACATTTGTTTTTTCATGTATGTACTTAGTACATGAGATCACATTTTGATGGACATACATTTAATGAAATGATCATGAAGGCTCAAGTAAATCAGCAACCCAGCAATATCATATGGTTATCTTCAACTCTAGTCTGTTGGCAGATTTCCAGTTGGCAGGGTGATATGGGCTACACTCCTTATGCTGTGGTTACATCTTGATTCTCCATCTTCCTGTATATCAGCTTTGCATATTCGGAGCTAACTCTCCAACTTCACAAGATAACTGCCACTCAGCTTCTGCATTGATGTTGCTCTCAACTTTTTCTTATTTTATAATGTTTTATAAGTTTTGAGAATAAAATGTTATAATAGTTCTCCCTTCCCTCCTATATATTCTTCCATGCTTATGATCTTGTTTTTTCATTAATTGTTATTGTATGCATATATGTATTTGTATATACACATATATTCCTATATATGGCCTTCTCAGTCTGCATAGTGCCACTTGTTTGTTAGTATGCTTTCATGGCTGATCTTTGGCAGTAGGCAACCAGTTGCAGTACTCTGCTATGAGGCAAAATTGCACTCCTATGCTCAGCTTTCCTCGGGTACCTGTAGTTCTTTGCATATGGTTGAAGTCTCCTAGGTTTTTAAGAATTAAAAAAAAAATCAAGGCCAACAATTAACAAGTGGGACTTCAAAACTAAGAAGCTTTTGAGCAACTAAAGAAGCAATCAAAGAAGTGAAGGAGAAGCCCATAGAATAGGAGACAATCTTTGCCAGATATATATATCTGACAGGAAATTAATATCCAGAACATACAACTGGAAAAAAAAACAGTTAAAAACCAAATGATCCATTTGAGAAATGGGCCTGGGAACCTAAATAGAGAGTTCTTAAAGAAAAAAGAGAGAAAGAGAAGGTTATGTGCTAAGTATGACAAGAATGTATTCTATATACACTTGAAATTGTCAAAGAATAATTTTAAAAATCTGAGTCTGTTATTAGTACATTCCAAGAAAATCACATCAAGCATATGCTTTAATTTAGTCAGAATTAATTATTCATAATAATAATGTTATGATATAAGAAAAATATTCTTTTCCATTATTCAAGCCATATGTTGTTTACCTTATTTTCCTTTAGAAATTATCTTCACAGGTCTTGAGACACCACTCAGTGCTTAAGAGCACCTGCTGCTCTTACAGAGCACCCATTTCAGGTCCAGTTCAAGACTGTGGGTAACCCTAGCTTTAGGAGATTGACACTCTTTTCTGGACTTTACAGGCATCTGTACCCACACAATGACACCCATGGAAGCCCACCCCCATCCAACATGTACAGATAGATAATAATAAAATTTAAATCTTAAACATTTCTCTTTATGCATACCCTTATGATTTACTTAAAAACATTTCTAGAAGAACTGAAATGTTTCTTACACAAAATCTATAATTGTTCTCGATTTTGAGAATAGGAAGATCTTCACAAGTGCCCCAAAAAATCAGCATCCTTCCCTTTCTCCATTCTTCAGCTTTGCTCTTTCCTTCTTCCTCCTCTTCTTCCTCCCCCTCTTCTTCTTCTTCCATTTGTTCCCCTCTTCCATCTACTCCTTTTTTAAAAAACTCAAATCTCTATAGTCCAGGTTGACCTCAAACTCATGATCCCCCTGCCTCAGCCTCCTAAACACTGGAATTATAAGGAATGCACCACTGTCAGGGGCAGCCCTGCTTATACACTGAAGGCCTATAATCAGCCATAGGCCTAAAATCAGCAATAGGCCTGACATACATGCCTGCTAACACAAAATCTTGGGTCTCTGTGGAAAAACACTGAAACAGACAGCTATAAACTATTGTAAACAAGCAGCTTTGGTGGAAAATTGCCAGGCTGAATACATAGACCTTGTAGATAGGTAGCTTTGGTGGATAGTACCAACTTAGATAAGGACAAGTGAATCATAGTTAGAGTCATAGTGGCACGTTCCCTGAACCTTCATTCTCCTGATACTCTGTTCTGGAAGTTATCTGTACTCCCCCTGAATACCTGCGTCATCCCCTTCCCCACATCCTGCCTTTTTTGTGTATATAACCCTGTGTGAAAAAGTAAAGATTACGATCTGATCAGACTATAGACAGATCATCATTCTTTGCATCGGCCTGTCCTCCACATTCTCTTTCAGGTTATCTCCCCGGACCCCTGTTTAATGCCCTGCTGGACAAGACACACCACATTTGATTTAATTATGATTTGTGTGTTTAAAAGTTTAGGAGTAAAGAAATAATCAGAATCAGTATTGCTACTCAACTCTAACAACTCATCTTTTTAAAGTTTCTTTTTAATTATTTGAAAATTTTACAGATTATTAATGTATTTTGATTAAATCAGCTTCCCCATTGCCTTTCATTCTATTCATTTCTTCTCCTGACCAACATCACTTTCCCCTCCCAGTTTTGTGTACTCTTTCTAGAAACATTGAGTCACACCAAGATGTTTTATATTATTTTTGGTCATTATGAAGGGCATTGTTTTCTTAATTTCTTTATCTCAGTGTAACTCTAATCAAATAAGTGAAAGACTTATATGACAAGAACTTTGAGTCTCTGAAGAAAGAAATTGAAAAAAAAATCAGATGACAGAAAGATCTCCCATGTTCAAGGATCAGGAGAATTAACAGTAAAAACGGCCATCCTACCAAAACCAATCTAGAAATTCAACATGCTTCCTATCCAAATTCCAATACAATTCTTTACAGACTTTGAAGGAAGAATACTCAATTTCATGGCAAAGCAATAACAACAAAAAAGATAGCTAAAACTATAATGTAAAATAAAAGAACCTCCAAAGGTTAGATATAGATTTCAAGCTATATCACAGAGTAATAATAATAACTGCATGGTAGTAGCATAAAATCAGACAGGTTGATCAATAGAATCAGATGGAAGAACCAGAAGTAAAACCACACACCTATGGACACTTGAGTTTTGACAAAGAATCCAAAACTATAAAATGGAAAAAAAGAAAGCATCTTCAACAAATGGTGCTGGTCTAACTGGATGTCTGCATATAGAAGAATGCAAATAGATCCACATCTATCACCCTGCACAAAACCCAAGTCCAAGTGTATAAAAACCATCAACATAAAATCAGATACACTAAATAGGATAGAAGAGAAAGTAGGGAAGAGCCTTGCATGAATTGGCACAGGAGGCAACTTCCTAAACAGACCATCAACTCAGACACTAAGATCAACAATTAATAAATGGGACCTCATGAAGTTGAAAAGATTATATAAGGAAAAGGACACCATCGAAAGGACAAAACAGTAAAGCTGGAAAGATTTTCACCAACTCCACATCTGACAGAAGGCTAATATTCAAAATATATAAAGAACTCAAGAAACTAGACACCAACAAAACAAATAACCCAATTTAAAAATGGGGTACAGAGATAAACAGAAAATTCTCAACAGAAGCAACTCTAATGGTCAAGAAGCACTTAAAGAAATGTTCAACATTCTTAGTCTTGCAACTAAGAGAAATACAAATCAAAACAACTCTGGGATTCCATGTTAACACCTTCAAAATGGCTAAGATCAAAAACTCAAACTGGAAAGGATGTGGAACAAGGGGAACACTCCTCCATTGCTGGTGGAATGCCAACTTGTACTACCACTTTGGAAATCAATTTCGGGAAATTGGTAATAGATTTACCTCAAGAGCCAACTATACCACTCCTGGGCATATACTCCAAAGAAGCACCACCATACCACAAGGACACTTGCTCAAGTATGTTCATAGCAAGTTTATTGGTAATAGCCAGAAACTAGAAACAACCTAGGTGTCTTTCAAATAAAGAATGGATAAAGAAGATGTGGTGCATTTACTTAATGGAGTATTGCTCAGTCATCAAAAACAAGGACATCATGAATTTTGCAAGCAGATGGATGGAACTAGAAAAGATTATCTTAAGGGAGGTAACCCAGACCCAGAAAGACAAGCATGGCATGTACTCACTTATAAGTGGATATTAGTTATAAAGTATAGGACAACCACACTACTAAACACAGAGCCAAAGAAACTAAGTAACAAGGAAGGCCCAATGGGGACACTTGAATCTTACTGAGAGGTGAAATAGATTAGACATCAGGAGTGGATAGAAGAAGGGGGCTGAGTGAGGGAGGTGGTGGGAAGAGGAGCAGGAAGGATGAAGTGGGGGGAAAATGGAGTGAGGGAGTACTGGGGAAGGCAACTGGATTTGGGGGCATTCTGAGAAACCTTGCTATAAATCTAGGAAGTGGAAACTCTCAGGAATCTGTAAGGGTGACTATAGTTAAGCCTTCTAGCAATGCGAGATATGAAGCCTGCACTAGCTATCTCCTATAACCTAGTTAACAGAGGGATTGGGTCACCTGCCCAGCCACAAAACCTTAAACCCACAATTCTTCCTGCTTACCAGATGTGCCCAAGTAAAAGATGGAGCAGAATTTGAGGGAAGGGCCAATTAATGACTGGCCCAGTTTGAGACGCAAGCCATGAGAAGCAACCCACCCCTAACACTATTAGTGATATTCTGATATACCTGTAGACAGGAGCCTAACATAACTATCATCAGACAGGCTTCACCCAGGAACTGATGGAAACTGATGCAGAGACCCACAGCTAAACACTAAGTGGAGCTTAGGAAATCCTGTGGAAGAGGGGGAGGAAGGATTCAAGGAGCAAGATGGTTCAAGGACACCACAATAAAACCTACATAATCAACTAACCTGGACCCATAGGGACTCATAGAGAGTAAACTGCCAACCAATGAGCATGTATGAAATGGACCTAGGTCCTCTGCACATATGTAACAGTTGTGAAGCTGGGTTTTCATTTGGGACTCCTAAAGCAGGAACATGAATTGTCTTTAACTACATTGCCTGCCTTTGCATCCTTTCCCTCTAACTGGGCTGTGTCATCTAGCCTCAATATAAGAAGATGCACCTTGCCATACTGTAACTTGATAATTCAAGGCTGTTAGATATCCATGGGAAGTCTCCCCTATATTGAGGAGAAGGGGTGTAGGAGGGGGATGGAAGACAAGAGGTAGGGAGTTGGGGGAGAGGAGGGAAGGGAAGCTTCAAACAGGATGTAAAGTAAATAACTTAAAGGAAAAAAAAAACCCACTGAGTTCATATACTGTATCTTGGATATGCATGAGTATAGAAATATCTACTAGAGCATAGACAGCGTCTCAGAGTCCACAGCCCTTATGAAAACTGTCTCTCCCACAACAGCTATCAGTTGCCAGTAGCACCTCAGATATGAATTCCTTCTTCATCATTTGTGTTCTTAGTCACACACGAAAACACACACACACAACACACACACACACACACACACACACACACACACACGGGAGATGGTCCCAGTTGCATTTAATGGCCCATATTTTCTAAAGAAAGCTGGAACACATGCCCACTGTGCACAGGATGGATGTTGAGCTTGACTAACTGTAACACAGTCAAAGTCACTGGTCCTCCTCCATTTCCTATAGAGTTATCTTTACACCCAGCATCTTCAGGCTGTCTACTTACACATATCACTCCCACTGTGATTCATTTACTATTTCAGGACTGACAGCCTAGAAGAAACACATCCTACTATTGCTGAGCTGGAGAGGGTGTTTGAGTCCCACCTCCAGGAAAGCAGGCGGGAGGATGTGCTGCCCAGGACACACTGCATTCTAAGAATCTTAATGAAGTTCAACTCCATTCCTCACATTTGTATTTGTATCACAGCGAACACAGTCACTATAAAGGAGGTGAAGAGCCATAAAATAAAAATGGATTTTCCTTTTATAGTCAGTTTTACTGGAAATATGTGAAAGAGCTTTTTCTCTCTTAGCTCATGTCTACATACCCATGGCTCATGTTTTCTGATTTTTTTTTTTTTTTACAGAGATGTACAGCAGAGCCTGTGAATACCTGCTCAGCCTGGTGATTCTAAAGTTGGAAGGTTAAATCAAGTGACGTCATTCATCGGCAACAGAGAACAGATGCACCTGTGCTCAGATTTCTACTTTTGTCAGATCAGTAGTTAAAAATAATAGTTGTTAGAGTGAGTTTCATTTTAATGATAGAATGAATATGACTTATTGTATAACAAGTAAAATTGATGTAAAATTCTAAATTAAAATCTGGTGCTTTCAGATATTTCTTATGGTAGGAACTTTCAGATTCTATCAAGTGTGTAGTATAACCTGCATAGGGAATAGCCATCAGGAAATCTCTGCTGTCTAAAACTTTCATGATAAGTGAGTAAAGTTGGTATGTTAGTGTCTTTCCTTCTTACCATTCTTATTTCTGTATTGATGTGCTGATAGCATTATTATATCTATTTCACCTGATATTATCTAACACCTATAAAGTGTTGTATATTTGTAGGTGTATGGCACAATATCTTCCCAACTTCTTAGGATTTCTTCAGTGGCTCCTCCTAATGTTTTAATACTCTGCTGTAAAAGAGGCTTCAGAAGGCATGATTATGTCATGAAATTCCATAAACACAATATAACTGACACCAATTTATTATTATTATTGCTCCATTCCAAAGGATCCACATGAATCAAAGACCTCCTGATGTCACAAATGCTAGCTTTTTTTTCCCCTCTACTTTCAAAGATGAACTTTGCTATTGTTTTAGCATGGGTTTCTCCTCCAAAACCCATATCAAGATTTTGCTTGATGAACATGGAGGCCTAATGGGAGGTGCTGTGTCATGGTATATACCTCTCTCAGAGGCTGAATTAGGCACTTCTGAAGAGGGTTGCTATAAATCAAGGTCACACTTCCTGTTCTGTCCTCTCTGCTCATGCTTGCTCCCTCCTCAAGTTTTCTTACAGTACCAGACAGATACTCCATGGAAATCAAAACAGTGTGGCTACCTGATCTTGGATTCTCAGAGAAAAGTAGAAGAAAGGACAAGAATGTAGTAACAATAAGACAGCTGAGCCACATAAAAGTGAGCTGTCCAAGTCTGCACAGCAAGCCAAACACACACCAGAGTGCGTGTCTCTGAATGTCAGATACAAGTGACTGATAGAGGACACAGAAAATGATGAAGGTGACATGATATCAGGGAGGGAGGTTACAAAGATGGAGGGGCTCTCTGTAACTTCTGATCTGTTTATGGTTGGGGAGCATGAGTCTCAGAAGGCTGACAGTCTTTCAAATAGACAGAGCTCACGGTGGGGTGGGTGGGGTCTGCATTCCTTCTAGGAGGGCTAAGGGAAAGATCTCCACAAAGACCATACAAGCAACTTCTTTATTCAACACACAGGCTATTCTACATGCACAAGAAGAGCATCTCCTCCTAGCTTGCCCTATGACAAGCACACATTTGTCAGCAAAAATAGCCTCCCAGCTACCCAGCCCATCTTCTGAGGACCAAACACACTGAGGCATTGCTTTTCACCTGATTTTATTGACTCTAACCCAAATCATCTTTCTTTAAATAGGCTGTTTCAAAGAGAGAGTGGGAAGAAGTGACACTCTATTACACAACAGCCAAGACGAATCATCAGAGGAGTTGGCAGCCAGGAAGAAACCTGTCCCGAAGTTACAGATGTAGAATTAACCTTTACATTCATCCTGCAAAGTGGGAAGATACAGGCAAGTGAGATGTAACTGGGGAAATGAAAAGAAGATTCTTACCCAGTGTTCAGACAGAAAGCAGAAACAGTTGGGGGAGTCTCTGACAGAACTGGGTGGGTACCTAGACTTAAGAGTAACATCAGCTTCCTTCTCTAGCATGTCTCATCCATGAGTACTTTACAACACATGAGTCCATGGGTGTCTCTCCACTGAGCATTAGCCAGATGTCACCCCTGGGACAGAATGCAACAGTCATTTAATATCAATGCCATACTGCCTCTAGCATCTAAAATATTATTTAAAGAAAACCCACTCCTCCTTCAGGAAAGCACCAATATGCCTGATATTCAGTCAAGACCAGTGAAAATGGCACATTCATCTTGCACAATCTGGCCTCTGCCGACCACTCAGAGACCTCATCTCTTGTGGGTTCTCCTTTTTTATCTCTACAGTGCAGCCACAGAAGATCTCTGGCTAGATCTTTGACCTCTTCAAAGTGTCTTATAACTCAAAACTTTGGATCCTAAACTGCTTATGCCTCCAAGCCTTTCCTTCTTCCATGATTCACAGAATTGGCACTCCATCATCCTCTGTATCTGCAACACCAACAAGCCCTCAGTGACCATCCCTGTCTTAGTGCCCCTCAGCCATATGTAGGCTTTCTCACCTGTCATACTTGATGTCTCCACAGGACTTGTGGTAATTAAAGGTTGGGGCAGAATGCAGGCCTAGCATGTGAAAGACCTTGAATTTGATACCCAGTACCTAGCACACAGAGTTTATGGTAACTGAAATGTGCTCCTTTTTACATTTTCCCTTGGCCCTGTCACCCTTACTGTAGACCCAAAGCTCCATACAACTGAAGATTTTGTCTTCTTTAGCTCCTCCTCCATTTTGTTCTAACACTCCATAGACTACATAGCTTTTAGGAGACACTAAATACAACAATAGAGTGCTCAGTGGCTGGACCCACGAAAGCATGACTCACCAGTAACCACACTGGTTGGCCCAGATGTCCTTTTCCATATTGTGGGTTGATTCTCTCTGCTCCAGTTTTAGCAGAAGTGGAAAGTGAGGGGTGCCGGCCACCGCAAACATTTTTGAGAAGCAGAATTAAGGGACAGATATTGTCTTCTGTGATTGAATTGCTAAGAATTTTAAAGAAAGTCAAACTCTCAGAACATCAGTTTCCTTTTAGATAAGGGAGTTGGCGGTGCTCCTGTGTGGGGAAGCCCTCTTGCGTTGAATCTCAGACCTGCATTTTCCCCACAAAACTCATGAAATTAATAAAAACAATGACAACAAGTTTTCGCTAACAGCAGCTGTGAGATAAAAGGGGCACAATGTAATGTTATTAGCTCTAAGTGATGGGACTGACACAATAAAAAATACTCTATAAAAGCACGGCAGGATTTCTGAACCTGGAAGAATTGAGAAGAGACCTGGGCATAAAGAGAAGAGAATCAGTAAGATGCTCTCAACACATGAGACTCTGCTCACTGGAGGTATAGAATAGCCTTAAGAACCAGCAAGATCATCTTTCTTTTTTTTTTTTTTTTTTTTTTTTTTTTTTTTTGTTAAGCCCTTAGACCTCATTAAGTCTAAAATGCACAGTGTGACCTAACTTTCTCCAGTCATTGATATGTACCTTCAGCTAAGAGGAGAGATTTAGATCCTGGACACTTAATGTAAGAGAGAAGACATAGAGAGTGAAGCAGATTGGAAAATGAGAAGAGTCACAGGGTCAGGAGACAAAGCCTGAGCACACTAGTTCTGTGCAGGTGAACTTTCCCTCTGTACCACCACGCACTAGCCTCTATGTGTGGGAACTGGCTGTGTGCTGTCAGCTGTCACTGTGATGAAATGCCTGAGATAATTCACTTACAGAGATGAACAGCTTATTTGGGTTACTTTTTTTTTTTTTTTTTTTGGAGGTTTCAGTCTGTAATGGATGGATGCTGTTGTTTGGGGCTGGTACGGAACAGTACATTACAGTGAGAGTGCAGGACAGAGCAAAGCCATTGTGTTACTAGGGGCAGAAGAGGAAAGAGGTCCGGTGTTCTATAGTCTCCTTTTGCTCATCAGAGAAATGTGAGTATTAAAGACTAAAAGGTGCAAAATACACACATACACACACCACGTATATAAACACATGCGTGTGCATGTGCACTCTCATATATTCATATGTAAACACACATAGATCAATAGTACTTGAAACAAAAGGCATGGAAAAGATAATCCATGATCAGCATGAACAGAGTTCTCATGAATGTCTTCATCCCTGAAAAGTTCCTGATTCAATTAAACAGGAAAAAAGAGACACCACACGGCACAGTTCACAAAAGACAGGCAAGCGGCTTGTTGGAAAGAAAGCCTCAGAGAACTGTATGAAGAACACATCCAGCTGCAGAATAACACTAATTAGAACAAGATTTCAATGATATTAGACTCAAAGTTGTGATAATAAATACAACAGAATGAAATGAAAAGGTATTGCAGAGTTCAGCACAAATTGAGAACCCAAACAATATTATTATGAATTTAATGAAATCACAGGAATGAAACAGGCTCAGCTACAAGGCAAAATGCTGCATGGAGAACAGCTTCTGGGCCGAGGCGATGGCTCAGTCAGTAAGTGTTTATCTTGTAAGCATAAGGACCTGATTTCTTTTTTTTTTTTTCCTTGAGTTTTTTTTTAAATTGGATATTTTATTATTTATTTATTTATTTATTTTTTTGTTTAAATCACATCATAATTTACTTATTCACACAGGGGTTACAAACACAAAAAGGCAGGATGTGGGGAAGGGAATGACACCAGAGCATAGGTGTTCAGGGGGAGTACAGATACCATTCAGAACAGGGTATCAGCTGGGTGTAGGTTCAGGGGACAGGTCACTATGACTCTGCTGATGATTCACTTGTCCTTATCTAAGTTGGTACTAAGGACCTGATTTCAGTGCCCAGAACCCACTTTTGAAAAAATGTGGTGTTATATGCATGTAATTACGGTGTTTAGAAAGCCGAGATTTCCAGCCAGCCCATCTAGCCTATGGGGGAGGGTCTCAGAAGACAAGATGGAAGCTAGGTGTGATAGCATATGTCTTTAATCCCAGTACTTGGGAGACAGAGGCAGTCCAGAAATACATACTACACAATGAGAGTCTGTCTCAAAATAAATAAATAAATAGATAGACAGATAAATAAGCAATAAAAGACAAACTGGTCAGCACCTGGGGAGTGACACCTGTTTTCCTTTGCCCTCCACACCCAGGTGTATACATGAATGTGTTTACATGTGCACCCCACACACACATCAACTTTTCCCACAGAAACACACATACACATACACAAAAAGAAAAACATAAATAAATGAAGAAGAACAGCTTTGGCTAAGCACACAAGTGAGGGGAAAAATCCACAAGGGATTAAGAAATTATAAAAAGAAAGAGATAAATAAGATTTTTCTCTTATTTTGCCACAGCGTGAAGAGTCTGTTTTTGTACAAGCCTGATAGAGAAAAAGTGAGAAAAATAGGCATATTGTAGACAACATAGCTGAATCATATGGCCCAAGTGTGCCTGAGGCTAAAGGTTCCCCTTGGATCAGATCAGTAAGTCTTGTCTTTCTTGTCTTTTTTTTTTTTTACATGAAGACATATTTTTAGGTTTTATCTTGCTTTATGAATTTAAAAGCAACCTTCCGACTAAAATGTTTAAAGGTTCAAAGTTGAAAATAACATCTCATGCTTTACCTGAAATATAAGGAAATAATTACCTGTACCCTGTAAGTTTATTGCATGGGAAACTTGGTTATATCTGTGTCTACATATCACAATTGCCTAGTACAATGTCTGCCATACAATGAATGGCATGTGTAGAAGCCATTATTAAGGGCTTCAGATATGTTTCCACTATAGTAACTAGGGAGGTAAATTGTCTCTATATTATTTGGTACTGAAAGAGTTCAAAGACTAACCTGTGGATCTTAATATGTGATGGACACTTTTCTAAGCATTTTTGCATACATTCATTCATTTAATTCACACAGAGCTACGGAGTAGGCATGTTATTATTCCCATTTATCCTCATTTTCTGAGACAATTGGAGGTTAAGTAATTTCCCCAGGGTCACACTGCTTGTTAATAATGAAGAGACTGTAACCTCAGAAGCCATGTTCTCTGTCAGAGCATCATGCAGCTACAGGAAGAGCTTTGAGAGCCTGAAATGGGAGCAAAGAAGCAGAACAGACTCCTGAGCTAAGTAGCATGAGTGAGGCATGAATCCCAGGCAATGCAATTCAAAAGTTTTGGAGTGAAAGGCTACGTAGCAGTCTGTCAAGCACTTCTTTGAATGAGGATCTCCTGTCCATGTATCAAAGGGAATTAAGTGAGGATGCTCTGTGGGTTCTTGTTTCAGCACCATGGACAGAGAACCTTAGGCACAAGCCAGTTCTACCTAGCCATGCTGCCTATGACATCCTAAATAATCCTTTAACAATGACAATTGAAATGTGCACAGAGCAGATATGCCATTGTAGAGGGGAATTCTGAAGTTCATGAGATGGGACTCTTCCTTTTGATATCCAGTCAATCATTTTAACAATGTAGCAACTAACAGGGTGCCTCTCAAACGAAAGGAGAACAATACAGAGCAGGGAAGGGCTGTTTCAGGTTTAGATAAAAGCAGCAGCCTAGGAGCTATGGGGGATGAAGGAGGTGGTGATATAGAACTGACAGCAGAAAGGAGAGGGTAACAGGGTGTGAATGCACAGTACCTACTTAAGTAAGGAGGGGGCTTGAAAACAGAGGGCAGGCTGGAACAAAAGACAAGAATATCTTCCATTTATTAAGAGTGCAGGATATTTTGTGGGAAACTGAAATCTTAAACATGTAATTGTCTAAGCTTTATGATAATCATACCTTTGTTTTCTCTTAATCTATAGATAGAAAGAAAGGAGACAACAATGAGGAGAAAAGGATTTTGTTGTTGTTTTTTCTCTTGTTTTTTTTTTTTTTTTGTGGTTTTGTTTTGTTTGTAAAGCAAGGTGCATGGAGAGGAGAAGGCATGAGACAGAAAAGGAAAAGGCAAGACTGTCAGAAACAGAAAACATAAAATCCAGGGAAAGGAGGAGAAAGTAGGTTTGTAGAGGAAGAAGGTAGAGAGAGTGGGGGAAAATGTTAGACTCCTGTGGGATCTAACATGTAAGCTCCAGAAGGCACTCAGGAGCAGAGTCCTTTGTGGCAGTTCCAGCAACGATGCAGGGCAAGTATCTGTTGGCACTTCAGCCTGGGTCAAAATTCCCCTGTTAGTTACATTGAGTAAAACATTCTGCCAGCCCCATATCTAGGACTGTAATCAACACATTGAAACAAGTGGGATTGGGGAAAGTCACTCTGCATCATAATATAATAAATAAATAAATAAATAAATAAATAGCAACAATACAAATAAAAAGAACTGGAAAGTTAGCTCAGTTCATAAAGTATTTACCATGCAAATGTAAGTGCCTGAATTCGAGCCCCAGCATTTATGTCAAAAGCTAGGTATCTTGCACACATCTCTAAAACCAGACTTTTGGAGAATCATTGGGACTCACTGACCAAGCACATATCAGTCAGTGAATCATCTGTCATTGAGAAGCTGTCTCAAAAGTAAAATGTGCAGAGGAAGACACCTGGTGTTGGCTCTCTCTCTCTCTCTCTCTCTCTCTCTCTCTCTCTCTCTCTCTCTCTCTCTCTCTCATGCATGTGTACACACACAACACACACACCACACACAGAAAACATCAATATACACAAACACACAACCACACCCACTCACTCACACACAGCACCATTACAGTAAGAGAGGAAGTGGTTGTTGTAAAAACAGAACTTCAGTCCAAGTCTTAATAAACCACATTCAAAGTTGCCATTCACTTTTAAAAACAAGATGAGTCAATCAAAGCAGGCCATAATTGCATCAGTCTGACTCCTGAAGGTCTCTAGATGTGGATGTTACTGACATTCTCAGGCTAAACACCACTGGGCACCTCAGGCCATTCTGAGCATATTCATGCCCTAGACAAGTCCTCAGCCCTAGAAAGGACATGCACAGCCCTCTTGGATGTACCTGTTGGCTGAAGCTGCTGCCCAGCAGAGATTAAAACTTTGAGATGACATGCAAAGTGGGCATGGAACACTGACTGGAGGAGAATGAGCCACAGACTCCTTCCATCTAATCTCCACTGTTTCCCAGGGGCTGTAGGTGACAGCCCCTTACTTGTTTCATTCAGATCTTTTCCCTGTACATTTAGGGTGCATTAGTAGTACTGGTTAAAGATGGGAACTGAGTTTAACAACAGCTATGCATCCTGGATAAGGCCATGCATCTAGACACTGGCTGGGTGAGAGTGTGATCACAAATGTTTATTCTTCATGTCCATGAAGATGGTGATGCAGTCCTTCCCCTGTAACTCTCCTGTGGTAGCATTTATCACACTGTTGCCTTGGACCACTTGCTCACTTACATATATTAGGCTTCAAGCTACCAGAATACAATTCCATCTGTCTAGCTCACTACTTTGCCACTAGGAGCAATATTGGTGTGTGTGTGTGTGTGTGTGTGTGTGTGTGTGTGTGTGTGTGTGTATTGTGTACATATATATAACATTATATATTATCTCAATACATAAGTGACTGAGGAGTTAGATTTGTGCTTAGAAGGGGCTATGTGATCTTATTCTATAATTCTTGTGCTTGTTGCTCTCCAATGCCGTGGTTGCCTTGCCTCCTGGAACCACCCTTCTTACCCAGGCTTAGACTTGCTTATAAACAGATACAGAAGCTGAACTTATACAACAATCATCTGCCTGCAAGTCACACAGTGAGGTTTTGTACCTTGTTCTTCTCATTGTAAGCATATCTCTAGAATGGCATATATAAAACTAGTCCAAGCTGGGCCTGATGGCTAACACCTGTAATCCTGAGCACCATCAGGGTAAGGAGGAGTACTGTTATGAATTCAAGGCTGTCTACATTACATAAAAGAATTTGTCTAAGAGCCATCATCATGCCCCAAGTAAATCTAGTTCGATTTCTTTGACTGCATAGTGGTACATATACGAATGTACTCTGATTTCCCCCCACCTTTTCTTTAGTTGTTGGAATTCTCTAGGTTTCTAAAATGTTGTCATTTTAAATGTGCTGTCATAACATCTTTGAATACTTATTTCTATTTACTCATTTTAAAAACAAATGCATTTCCTGGTAGGGAGGTTTTAAGTCCAAAACTGGTGGTTTTTAATTGCAATATATACTTATATATATTATATGTTATAGGTACATAACAGATACATGTATAATATATACATGTATGTATATATGTATATATTGGGTATGTATGAATGTATGTATCACCAGACAGCTTCCAAAAATGTCTGTAGCATTTCTCATTTCTAAAGTTTACTTAAAAGTAGACCTTTCCTTCACATCCTTGCCAAAGATTCATGTTAACACTTTAAATTTTTTTCTTGTCTGTTGAATAAGCAAAGATGTTCCAGTTTGCTTTTCTATATACTCACAAGTTTAAACTCGTTGTTACTCTTTTCTTGCTCACTGGTTTGCACTGCTGTGAAGGATCAAATTGTGATAGTTCTCCAGCTGATCTTCCAGAAACATGCCTCCTTCCTCCTGAGCATACTAACCAGACTTTCCAGGCTTCTTTGCAGCTCAGTATGATCATGTGAACAATTTAGGGTCAATGGAATGCAAACATTAGTACTTTTTTATATTTTGAAAAATTTTATTTAATCAAAATACACATTTTTCACATTTATGCCTATTAAAAATATGCATGGTAGTTTCTTCTCAAAAAAGCTTGTGGTAAGTAACACACAGGATTGAAATAGCCATTGCAAACATTTGCTTCTGTTAACCTTGTTAAAATTTTTGAGATTATAATGTAACTACAACACTTCTCCCCCTTTCCCTACCTCTAAGTCCTCCCAAAATACTCCTCCATGCTCTCTTTCAATTCATGGACTCTTTTTTCATTAATTCTCATAGCACACATATATGTATATCAACATACATATATATTCCTAAATATAAAATGATCAGCCTGTATAGTGTTACTTGTATATATATTTTCAATGCTGACCATTGGTACTGGATAACCAACTGGTGAGTTCTTCCTTGGGGAAAATTATCTCTCCTGATCTCCGTGTTCCTTAATTACCTGTAGTTCTTTTTGTAAGGTAGAGGTCTTGTGGGCTTTTTTTCTGTCCAGTTTGACTTGTTTCTTGGCAAACATTAGTATTAATAGTATTCTTTTTCTTGGAACCCCCTCATCTATGATTTCTTATTCTTATCTCTCAGATATCATCCTCATAGAGTGGGCTGGGAGATCCTTGGGAAGAACAACATCAAAATATTTATGGAACTTGAGGGCAAAGCCTTACATTAGTGCCCCTACTGCATAGGAGGACTCATGTCAGCCTCTGCTGGATGATAAAGAATTTTCAGTCACGTTAATTTATGGAGCGTTGTATACCACATAGTAGTTATCTCTAAAAGAGAGAGAGAGAGAAGAGAGAGAGAGAGAGAGAGAGAGAGAGAGAGAAGAAAGAAAGAGAGAGAGGGGGAGGGAGGGAAGGAGGGAGGGAGGAAGGAAAGGAAAGGAAAGGAAAGGAAAGAGAAAGGAAAGGAAAGGAAAGGAAAGGAAAGGAAGAGAAAAGACCAGAATTTAATGTCCTTGGTGCTTTTTCTTGGCACTTCTAAGCCACCAACATACAAATATTAATCTATCTAAAATATCTGTCTTCCCAATTTATTGCTTTTTTAATTTTGCTTATTGTATATTTGGTTGATTCCTTGCCCCTCAAATGGTCACATCTGTGGGTTCTAACTACCATGTTATTTAGAACGTTTCCTTTACTATAAAATCTTAAGCATATTTTCCTTCAGTGGATGTGATTTTTTTTGTATTTTGGTTGTATTTGATAACATCTCAATTTAATTCACATTCCTTTCTGACATACATCCACATAAATTTGAGGTCTCTTTTCTGAAAATACACTAAAATTATTTATGCTTGCCTGTAACTTTGTAAAATGTTGATGAGAGAATATTCACAAACACACCACTATTTAAGCATATTTACTTCATTTTTAAAGAAGCAAAGTGGCTCAAATAGGAACAGAGCTCAAGAAACTAGACAAAAACCAAGTTAAGATTAAAGATGTTAATTTTATCAATCTATTGCTCCCATCTCTTATTATTTTTGTTCACCTTTTAGACAGGGTATCACTGTATAGCTCAGGACAGCCTGCTGGAGTTCCAGGCCCATCATTGGATGTGATATTTTATGTCACAGTGATTTAAGATTTAAATGCAGTAGAGATTTATTCTATGTGCTCATTGGATGGTTCCTGGCCTGCATCCTCCCAGATGAATACTACACGCCAGACTCTTTGTTAAGTACTCTGGGTTTTCTCATGTGAGTGGAAATGCTGCAGACACCATACATTTTGCTTGTGTGTGTTCAAGGGAGTAGATCTGCATGCCCAGAGGTTTCCTACCATGATGTCTGTCCAATCAGATCAATGCTGCTTAGACTAGAGCATGTTTAGAATCTGTATCCACAGAAGGGAGAGAGTGATTCTCTTCACCGTTGCTCTCTTTCAAAATTCCAAATCTGTTCCTTACTTATCTTATCTTGTCCCACGCTACCCAAATTAGTCAAAGCTGAGGTGAAAAGGTTAAATATAAAACAGGAATTCTGACAGAAATTGGTAAATGGTTTTAGGAATCTGGACAGGGCAGATATTTGATGGCATTAAGTCATCCCTGTCAGGACCTTGCTATGCCTCTCTCCATTAATTCAGATCATGCTTTATGCTTCTCAGTAAAATTTTATAGTTTTTATTCAGATAAGTACCATGCTTGCTAAATTTATTCATAGATATTTTATAGTTTTTACAACTCTTGTGAATGGACCTCCCCTCCTCCCACTTTCATTTCTAACTGGATATTTTTAGTATTGAATGATCTGTGATTTGTTGCTTCTATAACTTATGTTATTTTAAGACAGTCTCCCACTGTCATTTCTACAGGTAGTGTGGGGAATGCCTCCTCCCAATATTTCTCTTATTCTGAAAAAAGCTAGAGATTTATAACTATGCATCTTAGCTGTCTGGGAGGTCTGAAATGTATAAGTGAACAGGGTGTGGTCAGAAGTTGGGCTAAATCAACTTACCTGTAACAGATATGTTGATTTCTCTTAAAAGGGCATGGGGATTTCAATGTGTCTTGGGTAGTGAGTGGTAAAGGCTGCTTGTGGTTTAGAAATCAGCATGTTCCTTCCAGGTGAGGATGTGAAAAGGAGGACCAAATATTCCATCAAGGAGCCAATAACAGGGCTTAGATCAAGGTAGGTAAATTGAAAAGCCAGAAATGGAGATCCCAGGAGGACCCAGAACCAACAGACCATCTCAGGGTGGTAATGAAAAGGAACTGCACCAAGATCCACTCCATTCTTATGTACTAATAGAAGATGATGAAAAACATAAATAGCAATACAGTGAGGTGATTATAATAAAATAAAATTGACAAGGTGCATTTTTAAAAGCCTAACAATGGAAAGATAAAATATGTTCACAGATCTGAAACTCCGTTTTGCTAAGTAACTGCCTATTCTCTTAAAACTCTATTCAGAATCTGAGCAGGCCTTTTAAAAATAATTGATATGCTAATTGAGCATTTTCTAGGGTGTTTGGAGATAGCTCAGTGGTTAATACCACTGGCTGCTCTATCAGAAGATTTCTAGCACTCATGTTCACAACCATCCATAACTCCAGTTCCAGGGGATCAAACACCCTCTTCTAGTTTCCATAGGAACTGCACACATGGGGTCCCACAGATGTATATCTGGACAAAACATCCTATGAAAATAAAATGAGCAAAGTCTTTAAAGTTATTTAGAAATGAAAAGCTTCTACCAACTGATTTCAAGTCTTGATGTAAAACTAGAGTAATAAGGGATACAGCACTGGTGTGTGTGGTGTGTGTGTGTGTGTGTGTGTGTGTGTGTGTATGTGTGTGTGTGTGTGTTCCCTGTTCTTGAACAAAGGTTTACAAAGGTCTACTCATCCCAGACACAGAACAAATTACAGGCAGGAGTAATGCTATCACCACAGTCTAACTTGGTGAATCAATGAAGTTTTAGAGGCTTACAAGAGGAGGGATGTATCAAGGGCAGTGGCTTCACCAAAAGCCCACTGCTATCCGTGTGACAACTCATGAAAGCTGAACCTCTAAAGCTCTCTGAATTCACTGAAGAAAATATCAACATGGGAGAGTCTCCTTCTTGTCAGCAGTCCATTCTGCTTTTATAAACTTGAGGCAGGAGGAACCTTGTACATCTAGTAAGTTTCAGGAACTTTCTGAGAGTTGTTTGTTTCGAGAGTCTTAAGGAACCTCCCTTTAGAATTTCTGGCATCTTCCATGGAAGCATAAGTAATCCACAGCTAGTAATTTGAGTTGAGGCCACAAACTCCACATTGACTTTATTTCTTTGGTTTGGAAGGTCCTGGCACTACTGAACCATGAGGGAGGTGAGCACACTTGGGCTCCACTGTAAATGTTTTGTAAATGTACTATCTCTCTGGAGCCTCAAGAGGTGCAAACTAAAGCATCACCTATAACTCAGTATGGAATCTCAAATGATGACTGCTGAGAGCAGCATCCTTGCTGTTGGCTTCTAAAATGACATAACACAGGTCCAACTACAGAGATTCAGGCTATAGGGAAATCACTGCATTGGAGAGTGCTTGGCAGCAGAAAAGACCCAAATGCTCCTGCCTACCACATGGATGCAGCCAATGTTTATAAATCTCACAAGTATGCTAAGAAGTAGAAGAAACACACTCAAGAATATGCATTATTCAAGAAAGTTCATTATTACATTTATATCACCTTTAAGATGTTACAATTCAGAAGATGGTTACCTTCAAGGGAGCGGACCTTACCTGAAAAGAGACTGAGAGAAATTTCTAGGCTGTGGAACTATGATCTGACTATCATTATTATTGTTCTGTTAGCAGTTAGGTGGGTGACATCAAATGAAATGCTTGGCATCTGGGCACCTGTGTATAAAGTACATCACTGGGGAAAAGCACTAAAGAAATGCTCAGGGGTTCAGAGTGCATGCTGCTCTCACAGATGACCTGAGTTTGGTTTTCAGCAGCCAGGTCAAGTGGTTCAAACAGCTCCAGGGCATCTGATGCCTTTGTGTTCTTGGGAGGTGAAAAACTTAGGAGGAAGGACCTTGTTGGGCAAGGCATGTCAATGGAGGCATTGGAGATTTGTATTGGTTTCCTGGCTTCTTGATCTCTCCCTCTGCTCCCTGACTACTGTGTAGTGAGAAGCTTTGTTCTACGTACCTGATCCTTCCATGACGTTTTGACTCACCATAGGCCCAGAGCAACAGGACTGACTTGCCTGACTTCCATTAATTGTGTCAAGTGTTTTGTTGAAGTGAGGGAAAGCGGACTAAGATAGCTAGCAAGGTTCCAATCTGACCACCTGATTAAGCTCTTAGTGGTTTAAACCATCAAGGACACTGGACTTGGGTGGATGTTTCATGGCCTCTGAGATACTTGGGCTTGAAATACTGAGCAAATGGTGAGAACCAAATGCTATGTACCTCTCAAGTGTAAAGAGAGAGAGAGGAGAAAATGAAATTCTTCTGTTCTAAAAGTAGCCTCCAGCTCCTGAAACTGGCCCCTATCAATGCAAATGTGTTGTGTCAGACTGCACATTCTAGAAGGAAGGCTGCGTTTTACAAGATGCCTGAGAGAAAAGGAGTTTTGTGTCCTTGTGGTCCTTGTGGTATGTATGCCTTCAAAGCTCTTTATCTCACAAGAGCTGTATTTTCCCAGAGTGGGATAGATGAGATCCCCTTCTGTCTTATTTATCAGCAGATCCCCAGTATCTAGTCTTGGAAACTATTAGTGACTAGGTCATCAGTCTACTCATCTATCCATCTATCCACCCATTCATCCATCATCCACCCATCCATCCATCCATCCATCCATCCATCCATCCATCCAAACATCCATCTATCTATCCATACATATATACATTCATCTATCCATACATCTATCATCTACATATTCACCCACCCACCTACCCTCCCATCCATCCATCCATCCATCCATCCATCCATCCATCCATCCATCCATTGTTTCATCAACTTTATACCTCCTCACTCCTGTCTGCCTGTCTTTTTATGAATCTTATCATGAATTCAGGTGCTTGTGGCTATATCCCTGGAGACAAAGTGAAGCTGCTCACTGCTTGCTCCCGGTGGTCCCCTGCAACAGGCCAGTTGGAAGAGGACATCTAACCTCTCCCTGCTTGGCTCTATGCCTGTTTTGAGAAGCTCATAGAACCAGCATTTGACAGGATTAAGGTTTGATTTGACACCACACTGGGGCTCCATTCAGGAACACAGTTGTGCTGGGCACTGGAGTAGCACTTATTGGTTTCAGAGGGGATGGAAAACAATTTAAGCAACTTCTGTTCTCTTCAGCCCAGACACACACCATTGCTCTGCTGACTTGAGAGCAGCTGCTGACACTGAGCAGAGATGGGCGCTGTCTCTGAAATCCCTCTCTCATTTGTCTCCAGCTCATCACAGAAGCACTGCACACAGCAATCAGACAAAAGCCTTCCGCATGCCAGCCTCTAAATTTGAAATCTAGCTGCCTTTCCTGGAGAAGAATGAGGCTGGAAAATAACACTTGTCCTTAAGTCTTAGAGGGGTGGAGGACAGGGATAATATCTGGGGATTTTATGTTTAAGAACATAGCTTAGGTTTCAGAAACAGCTGGGAAATACTGAGTAAACAAAGGGAATGAGGAGGTGACCCCGGATTTCAGCTGGAATTGGGCAGACAGCTCCACAGAAGCATTACTCCAAGCTGACTTGTCAGAAGAGCAGGAGACATTTCCTTTAAAAGTACCTCAACAGGGGGCTGAAATAAATACCCAGAGTCTGAACCATCCAACTTCTTAGTCATAGAAATTTTCAGAATCAAGAAGAAATGTGGATCTGGGGGTTGAGGAAAAGTGTTAACGTAACACCTAAACTCTTCAGATTTGAGAATATGGTAAATGGAGAGATGGATGGAAAAGCAAATGCTGTCCCCAGATTTCAAGGTGAGTCTCTAAAGACAGACTTTTAGGTCTTTTATGAACTGAACCTAGTCCTTGTCAAGTTCCCACTGTATAGTTAGATGAAGATAGAGATATGTGAGCAGAAAAGTGTTTTAATACTCAACAAGCAAAAAACATATAGTTTGGACAGTGTAAGTTAGGTGAGATCCTTGGGGATTTGAGCAGTTTCAGTAGTGAAGTGTGTGTGTGTGTGTGTTTCTGTTTCAGCTTAAACACTTTTGAGAAAACAAAGCATGCTGATAGTTGCCCTAATTATAATTTAAAAAATAATTGTATATGATATACTCTGTTAATAGTTTTACCTTCCTCATCTCCTCCTAGATCCTCATCAGATTTCCACCCACCCAATTCCATGCCTTCTTTCACTCTCTTTAAAAAACAAATAGAATAAAAAAACAAACAAATAAAAAAATTAAAAGTAAGAAATAAGTGTACTCATAAACAGACACACAAAGCAAAATGGATAAAAACACAACATTGGAAGCTTTTATCTATAAACAAAAGACCAATGAGGTTTAAAAAAAAGCCCAAACAAAGCAGTATGAGACAAAAGTCTGTAAAAATTGTTGAGTGAGTTTTGTGTTGGCCATCTACTGCTGGACATGGGGCTTTAAACCCAGTAAGACCCCATTAAAGAAAACTAATTTTTCCTTTGCAAGAAGTTGTTTGTTGGAGGCAGCTATTGGTTAGAGATGTGAGCTCAAGTCTACTTCCATTCCTTAGCACTGGTATCCTATTTTGCATGGGCTTTTCAGTTCCTATTCATGCTGCCACAGTCCTGTTGTATCTGGAAGACAGTTTCCTTGGTGTCATCCATCCCCTCTAGTTCTTAGACTTTTTTTCTGACTCCTTTTCAGCACAGTCTTTGAGCTTTGAGGGGAGGAGTTTGATGAAGATATCCTACTTAGTTCTGAAATATCCCAAGGTCTTTCACTCTCTGCATGCTGTCTAGTTGTAAGTCTCTATATTAGCTCCCATCTACTGCAGAGAAGCTTCTTTGATGCTGGCTGAGTAAGTCACTGATATGACTGTAGCACAATGTTGTTAGGAATCATTCTGTTGCTATGTTCTTCTTGCATAACAATAGTATTTGTTTTTCTCCTATGCCCATGGCCCATCTAATCTCAAGTTCTTGGATACCTTGGCAGTGTCAGGCATGGGTTCTACCTAATGGACTGTGCCTTAAGTCCAATTACATAATGGTTAGTTACTCCCACAACATTTCTACCACTGTTACAAACTACCTGCTGTCCTTAGGATAGATTAGCATGCCCAGAGGTGTTTCTGTCTACCATGTTAACCTTTGATTATGACCATGACCATATGACCATGAGATAAACATGTTCAAATATATATCAATAAAAGAAGCCAGCCTTTCTTTTCAGGGTTGTGCTTAGTTAACTGAGCATGCTCAGGATCATTCTTGTCCTTAAAGTACACTCTTATAAGAGTATGGTAGGCTCACCTAGTAAAATTCCCCCACTCTTCTCTTGAGGATGGTCATCTGTCTAGAAACAACCTCAGTGTTCTCTTAACTTACTGCAGATAACAAATCTGTCTCTAGTCTTTTATTTCTTGGAAATGTCTGATTTTGGCTTTGGACTCACCAAGATCCAAATCTGTGAACTCATTGTACTTAGTTACTAAATTAAAAAAAACAAAAACAAACAAACAAACAAACAAAAACAAATACAGCAATGGAGGAAACATTTCAAGACCCCTGAAACAATAGGTATGCATGAACACAAAAGTCCAACCTCCTCCCACTACATGTCCTCAAGTACTGCCACACAGATCCAAGGATAATCTATGCTTCTCCACTTTACAAGCTGGTGCCTCTCTTCCCACCATTAGTTAATGTAGGGTTGCTTGAACATTAGGTTTCTTCATAGTTGATATGAACATGATTTTTATGGTTGATACGAAGACTGATCCCATGTAATAATGGGTAGCACATACTGTAGATCTTTTGGACAGAAGGATGATGATATGTTGGATGGGATGGTTAGAGATGATGACACATTTTTGTCATTCCATTTAGAAGTATGCATAAATGGATTGTTAATCTTATGATTTCCACTTAAGGTCTTCAAAATTGAAGTTAAGAATAAGTACCTAAAATTGTGAAATGGAACAGAGCAGACAAGGAGTGCTCCTGTACTGATGTCTAGTACCACCTCTAGTGATGTGGATTTAATTGGTTTGAGGTAGAATGTTAGAATTGAATATTTATGAAGCCCATCAGGTACTTGGATGAATAGTGTAAGCTAAGACCTTCTGGGGATGAGTAACTGTTTAACATCAGGAATTTGAGGTTTTCATGTGTTTGTTTGTGGTTTGCCACACATTTCTTTCCCAACAGTTCTTAATTCCCTTAGGGACGATGTCTGCTTCTCTATATGAAAGAAGCCTTGGGTAGTCAGCCAGTGGGGTTTTGTACTATACATGGGCTCTGAGTCAAGGCAAATTTGGGGCTTAGGGGGTCTCTGATTTTGTTTGTCAGCTTTGTACCAGTGGATAGATATACAGGTTTCAAAGTAAGGGCATTTTTTCCCAATTTGTATAAATATGCTAGTTTCTCTAAGTGCCAATGGAGTTGGCTTACTCTCTATAAGCCACATATGGGTCATGGGAGTTGTGAGCACAAGTTCTCTCTCCTTGAGCTTCATATGTGAATTATGCAGGCATTGGTTCATCCCCAGTGCCCCGAAGCAACACTACCAGCTCTTGCTATAGAGACCCCCAAACTCCTTAGTTAGTTCCTGTCCTTTTCAAAGCTTTCCACCTGAATAAACTCCGATTCTATGTTTGAATAAAGCTGGTGTGGTCTGAAGGAAAGATCTACAGCACCTGGAGTGTTTTGGTTTCTGAGATGTTCTGCTCAAGCCTATGGATAGAACTGATCCCAATAGCCCCACAGAGTCAGCAAGAAGGATGTCAGGTAAGGAACATCCTGATCAAAGCCCTGGGAAAAAACAGGACCTTTCAGGAGAGGAACAGTGTGGACAGGGAGACAAGACAGACCAAGAGGAGCAGTGTTAGGAGAGAGCCTAGGCAGCAGGTGCAGTTCTGTTGGGCCATGAAAGGGGTCTTGGTTTTTGGTAGAAGTGCTAGCTGGAAGTAGCCAGGAGACCCTACAAGGGACAGGCATTTATTCCACCTTGCTCCCAGAATTCAGGCTTCTAACACATGTTGTGGAAATCCATTGACCTACACTGTTCAGTCATGTAGGCAATGCAGCCCCTCCCAAAGAGCACAGGTAGAGGGTGTGACTACAGGCCTCAGGCCTTAGAGGGATTTACATACTAATGAGATACCTGAAGGCTAGAGGGTGGAGCTAATTAAGCATTCTTCCCCAGACCCTCTCCCTTTCTCTCTCCCTATTTAACTCAGGTCTGCCCTGAGTTTCACAGGGGTACATCCAGATCCATCTACATCTGCCATGAAAATAAACCCTTTTGGAACCATGTACTTTCTTGTGTCTTTGGGGCCCGCCATGGGAAAACGTGGAGAAGGCCTTTAATGAGCTGCTATAGCTGCAGCCGCTGCACCTAACTTCCTGCCTGAAGGACCTCTCTGTGTTCCAGCCACGGGGACCCACATCTTCAAGCAAGCTAGCCGTGCTACTGAGTCTGCTAAGAGAGTACAGTAACTGAGTCTCTCCTGAGGGGCGCTGCCAGGGCCTCTTTCTTCTCTCCCCCCTCATTTTTCTCAGCTGTGGGCCGGCCAGTCATGCACCCACATACCCCCAGTCTCAGTCCTTCTGCGGCCTCTCAACGGCATCCAAGAGCCCAAGGGCTTGAGACCAGTCAGTCCCCAGCCACCTCCTGGCCCAGGGATCCCCAATCCAAGAGCTCTGCACCCCTATGGAGCTTCAGACTGGGTGAGACCTCCCCCCGCAGGGCGAGGCCCTGTGGCACCTGCCCAGTGCCATGCACAAAGTGAACTTAGTCAAGATTCCTGTGCTCCAGTCTCTTTGGATCCATGGAAATCATAACAGCTCAACACAGTTCAATGGATATTCTGGAATTACCCTACCTTTTCAAACTCCCTGCTCTCCAGCCATGTGTCATCAGTGTACTGTGCAACCTCTCTGCTGTAGCATCCACCCGCCAAATGTTGGCTATGTACAATTCATCCCACAGCATTGTCTGACATGAAGCACAAGGAAGCTTAGTATGTAAACATACAAGACGTGTTAGCTGTAATTTTGATGATAGTTTGCTTTTACTCACAGTGAAGTAAGCTGTCCTTGGAGAATCCTGAGAGAGATGGGAACTGGTTCAAGGCTAAGATGATGACTATGGCTATTGAGCACAGTCTGAACTGGCTAAGTGGAAAATCTAAGGTCCTGGAAAATGGCCATTGTGGTACCTTTGAGCCAGGTGACAGAGGCTCTTTATTCCTCTTTGGCTACTTATAGCTACTTTGTACTCCTACTAACTAAGGCCCCACACTGTTCCTGACAGCAAACCAAAGGCAGCAGGAAATGAGGCAGAGAAATATTGATGGCCAGATCATGTAAGGCTTTAACTGCCATTCTAAGGAGTATAGGCTTCCCCAGAGAGGCAGTGGGGAGTCTCTGGAGTACTTCTAAAGCAGAGAATGACTCTATCAGATTTGCATTATCCAAAGCTTGCCTTGATCCTTGTGAAAGGTGAGTAAGGAAGACACATTTCAAACGCCAGAAATAAGTGTCATAGAAAGGCCACTGCCTCAGGACATTAAGTTCTTTGGAAAACCAACTAAGATTAGAATTGCTTTTTGTTCTTCAAGTCCTGTATGGGAACTTTTAATCCAGAGTATAGATTGTAGTGTTGCACTGGGATGAACTGGCTGGAGCCTGGTGAGAAACACTTCACATGAGGCTGGCTGGGAGAATTCCATTAGGCAAAAATGGTAGAACTTCATCAGCCACTGGAGAGAATGGTAGACACTCACCTGATTCTGTACTCAGCTTGTGGGCCAGAAATGATACAAATACATTTTTTTGTTTAACCCTCTATGTATTTAAAAACATGAATTAGTTGCCATGGCAATTTCACATTCACACTTGAATTTTCCTTTACAAACACTCTGGTTGGCCAAATCAAGACTCCTTTCCAGTGGGTAGTCATGCATCATGGATGGGAGACAGTGGTTCCTGACTTCCAGGGATTGTTAGGGCCATCAAGTGGCCCATGTACAAATTTTCTTAAGTTTTCCACTTGCCACAGGCACTGAGGAGGGCTTCATGAGGAGGGCTTGCCCTTTTTCAGCAAGCTGTGCCCGTGCTCACTGCAGAGAGAACTGAAGTCACTAGGACGCTCAGAGCTTACGTGCACATGAAGGGCCTGGAAGTTGGACTGCTGCAGCCCGTTTGTGCATAGCCCTCCTTGACACTCAGGCCCCACCTTTCGGAATGTCCTGCATGTGATCCTCAGGGTCCACTTCCCCCAGGAATTCTCCCTCCCTCTATTCTACCACTACTTGTGCCTGGCTTCCTGGCCCTGGGAATAATTGGGTCTGAGCAAGCACTGCCTCTATAAATATTAATTTGGCTATGGTTGGAATACTCGGCTGCTTTTAGATGAATTGCTAACTAGCTTTCTAATATGGAGCTTCTTGACAAGAACAGTCAGATCTCTCCGCTTGCTGCTTCCAGCCTCAGTCGGGTGGGGGAAGGTAGACACACTGGAAATTGCAAGTCTATCTTTTTAGAGGTGAGCTTTATGTGGCTCGGTTCTGTGTTGCTGCAGACACCCTCAGACCCTTCTGAATGGCCTCAGTAGAATAGAAATACCCTTCTTTGTCCAAAATTCACTATCAAAAGTGTGGGTTCTAGCAAGCAACAGGTCAAAGTTAGGGCCTTCTTCTGTCACTTAGGAGAGGTATGACTATGGTCAAGTTACTTAACCTCTCTGTACCGCAAGCATCTCATCTGTAAAATGAAGGTGGTGGTGGTATGTTGTGCTGCCTCTGGTTGTCATGGAAATCAAATCAGCTAGCTTACAGGTGGTTCTCAAAGCAGGGTAATGCTATTAATAACGATCAGAGCTTTAGAGAGTCCTTGGGAAAGCCAGTGCATTTATTACTTTAAGTTCCTTGTGTTTGTGTTTGTGAGTGTGATTGTGGCATGCATACACACTTGAAGCCAGTGAACAGCTTCCCTATCACTTACCATCTTACATTTTAAGACAGGATCTCCCACTGAACCTGTAGCTTGCTGATTTAGCTAGACTAGGTGGTCAGTGAGCTCCTAGGATCCTCCTTTCTCTAACCCCTAGTGTTAGAGTTACTGGTACATGTGGCTAGGCCTGCTGTTGGTTTGTTTGCATGGGCATGAATGTTTCAAAGTCATGTCCTTGTGCTTGTGGAGCAGGTGCATTGCTCACTGAGCCACCGACCCTGTCCTGACAATGCAGTAGATGGTGCTGGTCAGCTATACAAAGGAGCTGTTGAGAGCTGTTGCTGAAAGGCTTGGATCCTAGCTAACGTAGAAACAGCTCCACCGAATCATCAGACTATCTCAGCCATAACTATACTATCACCTTCTGTTGTTTTTTTGACATAGCACCTGGCTACACAGCCCAGGGAGGGTATGAACTAGTAATACTCTAGCATCAGCTTCCTACGTGCAGGGATAAAAGGCACATGGCACCACATCCAACTTCAGTTGTATTTTTGGACAGAAAATGTGCCCACTCACCCTCCATTTGCGCATGAACACCATGATGCAGTAGGAAACTGATACAAACAAGCATGGTGTCCTTGATGGAAGATGGAAGACATTTGTTACTGGGAGCCCCCAGGGGTCTAGTGGCTAGTGTGATTCAGACTTGGGACTAGAGGGGGTAGTAGACCACCAGCATTATGTGACTTGGTGACCTCAGATCCCAGAGCAAAACCATTTAATTTCCTTTCCTACAACATGGACACAGTATCTCCCCACCTGAGTTGAATGTGTGCAGCTTTTGCTTGATTTGCATGCTGGAATTTTTTTAAATGAGGTTCAAATTCGGGAGACTAATAGATACAAACCCATTTCATGTGCTGTCATATGAAAATGAGTGGGTGTCCTTTTCTGAAAGAAATGTGGCAGATCCAGCAATGTCAAGTTCTATACTAAGCCCAGTACATAGCACAGGAAGCCCCTCCCAGGTCTCATTGGCAGCCATCTCTCAGTCCTTTGCTTTCCTTTTGCCCAACTTCAACCTATCCTTCATTTCCTAGAGGTAGTGGGCTGGCAAAGAAGGAGGCTTGGGCCAGTGAGTTCCCTTTGTAGTGATCCACTCATTTCTGCCTCCCATAAAGGCAGTGGAGTAGAACTTCATCATCCTCTAGAAACTTGTTTCATCTAGGATGTTCTGTCATGGCTCAGCAGAATTCCAGCTCTGCTGTCAAGCATAAAAGTTAAAGCCATCTCTGGCTTTAGCATGGGTGATAGTTGATTTGGATCGACAGATATCTGTACTAGTGATGTGCATCTCCGGGTGTGCCTGTGGGGTGTTTTGTACGGGCATGTGTGGTAATAGCTGAGAGGCCAGACTCACCCTGAATATGGATGGCATGATCAAATAGGTTGGGAACCTATGTGGGAAAAGCAGTGAGAGTGGAAGGCAGCACACATATGAAAATGCCACTCTACCTGAGTGGTACCCGTTCCCAAGGAGATCAGACTCTGGTTTCTTCAGCTTTCTAGGAGATCTTCTGGAAGCTTCCAGACCATTAGATAATGACTTGAACTACATCAATAGTCACCCTTGTTCTGAGATTTCTAGCTTCTTAAATTAAGCAGCTACCTTAAGAGAATTAAGGTTCTCTATCTATCTCTATATCTCTATCTCTGGGTATCTGGATGCTCATTATTAGATGAACAGCTTCCTCTTAAGCCAATCCAATTCATAGATATATGGATGGATAGATAGGTAGAGAGGGGGAGGGAGGGAGGGAAAGATAGGGAGATAAATAGATATAGGAACACAGTCTGTAGATTCTGTTCCTGAGAGAATCTTGACTAATACATCATGCTCATTCTTCTACAAGATGTTCTAGACCAGTGGTTTTCAACATGTGTGTCAGAACACCCACAGGAATCATATGTCAGATATCTTGCCTATCAGATACTTACATTATGATTCATATACTTCATAACAGTAGCAAAATTACAGTTCTGAATTAGCAATGAAATAATTTTATGTTTGGGGATCACCACAATGAGAGGAACTATATTTAAGGTGTCACAGCATTAGGAAGGTTGAGAACCACTGTTCTAGACTCTCAATTCTGGTAGGATAGTACAGTATCAGAGGCATAGGCATGGAAGCCTTGCTGTTAAGCTTATTAGTCGCTTTGCCATGTTCCAGCTTTGAGGTCTGTAGCATCTAACATAACTCTGAAATTCATTTCCACATCAGTGTGCTCACTGAGGGCAGTTGATCTTTACTTTGAGAATAAGCAAACAAAAGCAGTTAGTCAGAAGAGGCCACATAGCAAACACGGAATGCTCAGTACTGTTTGTTACCTGGGCACTCCCATTTCTCAGACTCCATGGTATCACTGGCTGAACTGGGACCCATGCTAAGCTTGAGCTTAGGACAACATGATTGGTGGTGAAAAAACCCTGTTCTACACCGGATGCTCCACACAAGTGGAATCCATTCTGCCTTCATGCACAAATGTCAATGCTATCTTTGGCCTTGTCGTACCTGATGGTTCATCTTGACTGAGAGATAATCTGGTTTTATTGTTACTATTAATAGTGGTATCATTGCTAGTAATAGTACTGGGATGTAGTCTTGGTGGAGAGAAAGAGAGAGGCCAGGAAGAGATAACTTGAGAGAAAACTGGCCTGGCCCAGAGGGTTGTCATCATTTACATGTGTCCTTTGTTCCAGGAGCAGTTTCCATAATGAGCTGCTAATTGTCCTTTGAAGACTTCTGCCCCTTCCTTGACCTGACTCAGACAGGCACTACAGAGGCATATAATACAAGCCCCAAGCCAAGAAAGTTCACACGGACTAGAATGTCATGAGCCCACTGGGTGTGATTACTGAATCTCCTTAGAGCAATTGGGAAAAATTTCGGCAAGAGCAGTCCCCTAGGCGATCACACTGCCAGAGGCTGACTGCTCCAACAGTATCCACCTGCCAGGAAGGTTGGACCTGCTTCTTTCTGTGGATGCTCAGGGCAACCCAGCTGACTGCACACGAAGATTGACTTTTTTCAGGACAAAGGAGCCAGGTGCCTACAGATGTCTCTTGGTTTCTGATGGGATTCCCTCTGGTAAATCCATTGTAAGTTAAAAATACACTTATTATACCTGATATACCAAACAGCGGAGCTTAGCCTGGCCTTCCTGAAAAGTCCTCAGAACATTTACAGTAGCCTGCAGGTAGGCAAGATTGTCTAGCACAAAGCCTATTTTATAATAATGCATTGAATACCTCGTGTAATTTGTTCAGTTCTGTATTGAATGTAAAAAAAGCAGAATTGATGTGTTGTATGCTTTCATTCCCTTGCAAAGTGGAAAAAAGTATAAGGGTATCATGGTAAGACATGACTGTCTGCATTTCTCTCAAAAAGAATTAGCCCAAGAATAAGGTATTACTTGTTCTTGCTCATTTTATCAGCTTTTGAGCTCAAAGAAGACAGAACTCGTGTCTGTTTAGTTAGTATCTGCCTCTATAGTGCTCAGCATGTAGCAAGTACTTGTACATCCCAGATGGATGGATGAGTGAATGAGTGTGGTTGGATGGTGGTATAGATAGATGCATGGAAGAATAGATGAATATGTAGGGTTTAAATGAGTGGGTGTATGGATGTGTGAAATAAGGGATGAATGAATGGGTGTGACTGGCTGGGTGGATGGATGATAAATAGATAGATGAATACATCTGCGAATAGATAGTTGGGTGGATGTGTAAGTGGTTGATGGATACGTTTCTATGTATCTTTAATATCACCCCAGACAGTCAAATCCTACTTTACAGCCTTTTTTTCTACAGTTAGAGGTTTAACAGATCAGTCATTCCCTGGCTCACTCCTATCTATTTCCACCTCAATGGCTGATACCAGCCCATACTTCTCATTACTAACTGGACCTAAGAGTCTTTGGTTATTCTTTCTGGAAGCACCATTCTCCCATACTTATATTCTGAGCATAGGATTCCCTCTGGTAAATCCATTGTAAGTTAAAAATACACTTATTTTACCTGATACACCAAACAGCAGAGCTTAGCCTGGCCTTCCTGATAAGTCCTCAGAACACTTATAGTAGCCTGCAGGTAGGCAAGATTGTCTAGCACAAAGCCTATTTTATAATAATGCAATAATTCTTACAAGCCAAACACCCGATCCCATGACACACATCTTACCTGTGTCACAGTCCAACCTGTCACCAATCCAGCAGTCTCCCATGCAATGATTTAGCAGTCTACTTTCCTTCCATCTTGTGGCTCAACCTCAAGTCTTATACTCTAAAGCCAGACACTTAAGTTATAAATAAGAAGATTGAACCAAGGATCTACTGAGTGAGAAGAGGCTAGGTTTAAACATGGTGTACAATTTATGTAGAGATATTTCATGCGCCAGTACCATTATGTGATCCCAGTTTAGCCTCCTAGTAAGGGAGGCAGGAGTTAGGCCACAGACATGAGGTTGGTGAGCTTGTCTGAAGTTCTCTAACGGAGTCAATTTATATTGAAGGGAGTCAGTTATTTGGCCTGGGCTGAAAGAGTTTAGTAATTGTCCAGAGATGAAATGTCATGAATCAAAAGCCAAAGCTTGCTTGGACTCTCTTCAGTCTCTATCAATAACGTCACTGTCATCCACTGTATCAGACCTACAATCTTCATGACTAGTAGATAAAATTCTGGAATGAGCTCACAGATCTCTATCAATGTGTTTGTTAAATGTGTTGATTCAGAACTTTCTTCTGTTCTCTTCCAGAGTGGTCATGCCATTCATGGTGACATGAAATGATTCCTGGGCCAGAGTCCTTACATTTACTACATAATTGTGGTAGTTCAGTAGAGGCTGTTCTGTTTCTGCTTCTCATAAATCTTTTGTAAGGCCAAACCATGTTCTTACAATTCCCAATTCCCTTTCCTGATTAGTTCTTATTCTATGGTTTATTTAAAAACACACACACACACACACACACACACAACACAAGAGGAGAGAGAAGAGAGAGAGAGAGAGAGAGAGAGAGAGAGAGAGAGAGTGAGTCAGAGCTCACCTATACCTCTATAAATCTTTGTGTACTGTATTTTCCCTAGTCAGGCTCTTGAAGCCTGAGGACCTGGCTCCCAAGCATTCTTCAGGCTGAAGATTCCGTCAAACTATTCAGACTTTTGTTGAAGAGGGAAGAGACTGCTTTAGCCCTTGAGAACCACTGGGGACAGAGCTGACTGAGCACCCAGAGGCTACTGGTTCATCTGTGAGTGATATGAGGGGCCCTGACTCTCACAGAAGCCACAGCTGAGAATGAAGCATGAAAACACTAGCTGGCTGGAAAATGATGCAAAAGTTTTCTGTACAACTGAGGTGAGGAGCAGGCTGTGTTTAGCAGCCTGCACCAACACTGAAGATCAGACCACACCCACTATCTGCAGTGGTTCCTGCAGTCAGCTGTGACAGTAGTGGGTCAGCTCCAGATGGAGATAACTGCCCCAGGTCTGGTGCAAAGGAGATCAGACCAACGCACAGCAGAGAAGGAAGCTGATCCACTGACCGACTGGGAACTCTTTTGACAGTCTCAGTCTTTTTCAACCCAGTCCAGATTTGACAGCTACTTCCTGCTTGGTCTCATTGTAAACATCATTTGCATCTACACACCAGTCAGTCAGAACTCTCTGGGCTCTATATAACAGCATGCACACAGAAGTTTTTTGGCAATCAGCTTTCAACTGCTACGAGGTTCTGGCAAGGACCTTAGCTTCTAAGCATTTCTTGGAGAAAGAAGACTGTTCCTAAGACTCTCCTACAGACTGTCCTTCAGAACCATAAGCAGAAAAACATGTCGTGAGTCTGCTGTTTTCTGCTCCACACAGCTCATGCTTTGAGATCTACTGTTCCTGCTTGGCTTTCAAGACTTTCTGCTTCATGTGCAAACTCTGTTGTGTGTGTGGTGTGTGTGTGTGTGTGTGTGTGTGGTGTGGAGAGAGAGAGAGAGAGAGAGAAGAGGAGAGAGAGAGAGAGAGAGACTGCCAGACTTTGAAAACTGTCTGAGGCAGGAGGTCTGCAACCCCTGCACTTGCCCTAGTGACCTCTTTCTGTAGATTTGCTATGCTAGGTACTGTGTTCTGTCAAGACCTGCAACACAGCAGCTTCTGTTAGAATTGTGCTGCCATCAAAGGTCTCAGTTTCTACTTTTTTATTCAAGTTTCTACTTTTCCTTTTGAACTGTTGTGGGGTGGTGCAAAAATTTCCCTTTGCTTGTTAACTCTTCACTGTCTGCACACTCCACTCTTAAGTAAGGGCAAGTACAACAGCCTGAGATAGAAGAATTGTCTGTCTCAATCTTGCCCAACTCTCATTAAACTACTGAATTTATTTTAGGGCCACTTCAAGAGCACTGGAGGAGGGGGGCAGTTGTTATAGTGTCAAAGACAATGACATCATAGAAAATCTGACCTCCATGACTCATGAAATTTGCATCCCTAGAGCTCCCAGAGTGCCTTATTCTCAGCAGTTGTAACAACATCTTGCATTACTTTGTGAATCCTGTAAGTTTTGTTTACTTCCTAGGCCTTGCATGTTTTACTTCCTGAGTCTTAAAGAGCTTTTCTCTAGGCGGGAATGTTTCAGTTACAGGAAATAGCTATACAAAATACTTATTTCAATGTATAATTCTATTGGTCCCTTGGGGAGAGTTTTACCTGCTTTATTTCTTTGACATCACTTAATATGACAAGCCCTTAAGTTGGGTTTATCTAATTTGTTTTTGAGAAAGGGTCTTGTTATGTGCCTCAGGCCAGCTTCACATCATACTGCCTCAACTTCATGAGATTTTTAGTCTTTTGTTTTGTTCTGTTTTGTTTTAACAGCCACTGGAAGACAACCAAGTCCTACTATGTTAGGTACCACTGTCTGCTACCCCAACAACTACAGTGAACTAAAAAGTGGTGTCTTTGACCTGCTCTTGGCAAACCAACTTAAATCCACTCTTCATTCAGCATCTGAGTGCATGACTTCCCTACTAGATCCCTGTACACCTTCTGGTTTTACTCAGGCATATATTTGTGCACTTACATGACTCTCTGCATCTGTCTTCTCAACATTCAGGATGGAGCCTAAATAATGCCTCCTCATCAGGCCTTTCCTGATCACACAACTGAAATGCTTTCCCCATCCATTCCATGTAGACAGCCTATTGTTGTGTTCTCTCTACATTTCTAATCATCATCTGCCTCATTTCCTTCATTGGCTCATCTGTGAACTGTCTTAACTACTTAGCTGCAAAACTCTTAAAAGCTTGAACTTGAAGTTATGGGCCCTATGTCACCCTCTGTGCTCGAAGTTCAGTACTAGGCAACTTGAAAACTTTCTCTGAGTGTTAGGTGAGTGATCTGCCTCTGTCATGCGTTGGTCCTGTGCAGCCCACAGTTGTGTCCACATGACCTTTTATTTTGGCTTATCACAGAGTCAATGTATGTCTTAAATAAATCCCTGACCAAGAACAGCCTGAACCCACACTTTGGCAGCTCTGTTTTCTCATGAATCCTTCTGAGTCTCCTAGAAACATTCATTAAATTTTCAGTTCAGATCTGCCCCCATTCCCTGAGAACAAACCCCTTCTCTATAGCATCTATAAAATCTGCCTTCCAGGGTACTCCTGGGAAAGAGAGATTTACTCTCCCTTCCAGAGTCACCTATGAGGGCGAGAAAGGTATTGCTATTATTTTATCCATTTTTCACATGGATACCCTGGGGCAGGAGTTAATGGAATCTTTTTCTGCACCTCCCGTTGTGCCCCCTCCCACCTAGGTAACTGCAGGGCTCTGTTATGGGACCACAGTGCTAAGACTGCATGCCAAGGGGCCCTCCTCCTCTAGTGCTTGAGCTGAAGCAGACACAGAAAAGGCTGCTCTGAGTGCTCTGAAAAAATAAGGCCTCCTCCAAGCAAGTTCTAGTGGCATAAGGAATTGACACCATAAAACAGGCAACATAGGCACAGCACACAGGGATTACAACCAATTTGGAATGGCAGGCAAAGATTCCCTGGGCAGGTGAGGTGGGCAGAGCTGGTAGGCTCTGTGCTGAGAGGTACCTCTTTGTCTCTCTCTACCTCTGTCTTATCTGACTCTATGTCTCAGTTTCTCCTTGTCTATCTCTATTTCTTTCCTTTTTCTTGTCCTCATCATTCCTACTGCAAAAGCATGTGGACCTGTTCTCTAAAATGACAGGGTAATGTCTCCACATCTCCCTCTAGTACATGTGCATCTCTGGAATGAAAATCCCAGGGATCTTCCTAATCCACTCTCCTTTTTGTGAACAGATACAAATAAAAATATGAATCAATACATTTGCCCTCCCCTACATACCTCTACTCATTTAGAGGAACCAGTTTTATAATTTATTCACTTCCTTTCTATCTCTGTTTCTCCCCATCATTATGCCCAGGCTTTTTAAAATGGCAAAACTTAGAATCTTCCTTCTGAATTTTTTGGCCTCTCCCTGGATCTGTCTGCATATGATATTCATTTGTGTTGGTCAGCTTTCTATCACTGTCACAAAACACCCAAGGTAATCAACTTTAGAAGATGAAAGGTTTACCTTGTTTTGGTTTAAGAGGTCATGATCCATAGTTAGTTGGCTCTGTTGTTTGTGGGCAGTGGAATGGTGAATGACTGAGGTACATAGAGGAACACAGCTGCTCATTTTACAGTAACCTAGGAGAAAAGAGTAAGGAAAGGATGGGTGGAAGAGAAAGTGAGTGGATGCTTGGGTTAATAGGTAGATAGATGGATTGGTAGATAAATGGATGGATACACAAATGCACATGTGTGTAGTTGGATGGGTGGGAGAGTGAATTAATCTACACACCTGTTCATGCCCAATAACCTCATTCCCTTCTTCTGTACACATTTCCTTTACAAAGTAAGCCTTTTGTACATGGCTTTTAGGGCATTTAAGTTCCAAACACTTAGTTCATCTTTGATCTTCACACACTTGTGAAATAATGTTATTCACCCCACAACTCTATGGAACAAAGCTTAATATATGTTCTTCTCTCTGTGGTTGGTCCCTTGTAGGCACATTTCTCAGTTTTGACATCCATTTCACTCTTTGAAAGTTGTAATTATGATTAATGAATATAATAAAAAGATTTTGGGATTTTTGCTTTTGCTTCTTTGGAGGGTTTTGTTTGTTTGTTCGTTTTGTTTTTTGCCTTTGGTCATCTTTCAGTTAGTGGGATGGGGTTCAAAGGAGTATAGCAACAGCTCTGTGCAGAAGGGCTAGGCACCTAAAAACTGAGGGAAAGACAGCTGAATTCTTGCTGCACATTCATCTACTTTCCTTCAAGAGCATGCGTCTTTTCATCTACAAATGGGGTGGCACAATATTTACTATGTACAGAACATGGGCTATTTGTTTGGATTTTCACTCATTCCTCATTGACTAAAAAAAAAAAAAAAATCTTGAACAGTAAATGGACAGCTTTCAGAATATGAATAAATATCTTTCTGGTTCTGAGGAGCAAAAAAAATAAGAAGAGTATAAAATACACACACACTTCATTGAATTAATCATCCATGTATCCATTTTCCCACCCCACTTATTCATACATCCACACACAAACCCACACATCCATCCACTCATTCACATATCCATTCACCATTAATACACTTTGCCCATCCATCTTTCCATCTATACAAAATACCCATTTTCCTGTCCATCCACCCCAACCCACTCTTTCATCTAGTCTTCTATTCACTCATTCATCCATTCATCCAACCACCCATGCATCTAAATACCCATCCACCATCTACCTACTCATCCACCTACTAATGCAATAAATACATCTACTAATCATCTGTCCATCAACATTCATCCACCCATCCACCCAACCAATCAATCTACCTACCACCCTACCCTTCTATTCATCCGTTCACCCATCTATCCAAGCACCCAAGCATCTAACCATCCATCCATCATTTTACCTACTCATCTATCTATCAATGTAGTCAATCTATCTACTGATTTATATATCCATCTATCTATACATCAACCATAAATCTACTCATTGACCAGTGCATATATGCATTCAACCATCTACCCATCCACACACTCACATCAATCTACAAACCCATGTATCCATCCATCCACCCTTCAAACAAATTATCTATCCATTTACCTACCCGCCCCTTTTTATTTCCATTTCTATTACTCTAGCCAAGGCCATCATCTTCATGATACACTTTTCCCATACCCCTTGGTTTCCTTGCTTTCATTTCCACCCATTCTTCTAGAAACTGGTATTTTAAGCCAGCAGCTGGAATCACTCTTTAAAATGACAAGTTCTTGGCTCTCTTCATCTAAAACCCTCCTATGATCCTTATTCCTATGATATGATCCAAATCTTTTATTTAACTCACTATTCTTGATTATCTAGCCATTGTTCCCTCTCTGAGTTGTCTTTGATCACAGTCCCACTATACTGTAACCACTTGTAAGATCTTTCAGTTCCTTTAACATACCAATAATTATCTTGCCAAAGTCATTCTCCCTTGTCTCTTATACTTCTGATTCTCATGAACAAAGCCTGTTGGACACTGACAAGTGTCAACACATGATTAATTAAGCCCACATCAGCTGTAGCACTCAGAGTGCCCTAATAAGGACCATCATGGCTAGCTGACATTATCAATTCTGTATTTGTACAAATCCTCATTGTTTCTCTTTCCTTTGGACTAAATTAATGAACTTACTCTCAACATATTTTTCTAGAATTTCATACTTACTGATACAATTCAAGTATCACTAAATTCTTTGGGGCTCAGACCTCACTGGCCTGATATATTATAGGATATAGCATTGTCAGAACTTCCTATGTAAATAATGACATGGTCTGTTCCCAGTTTACAATTGGGTAATAGAAACTTCTATATAGAAAGCAAACAGATTTTCTTCTAAGAATGGTAGATTTGACCTTGATCTTTGAGGTTATAACCTGAGATCCCATGCCTCAAAATAGATTTCCTCTGCTGATTGCAAGATTCCCAGTAGCACACTGAGCTTTTCATACTACTATCTTGGATGAAACAGATGCTTCCAGTTCTCACTGAGTGTAGTAAGGTACTGTCTCCACAGAGTGACAGGGAGGTTCTTAATCACTGTATATTGGGATTCAGGTGAGTGTATGAATGGTTAAGTTGATCTTAACTTCTAAGTTCTGAGTGGCTGGGTGCATCAAAATACCTTTGGATTGCTGAGGGCTCCACCTGTCCAGGCTGATGGCTCAGAGCCTCTAGGGAGGAAGTTATTGCCTCCATTTTGGCTCTTAGAAATGAAGTGAACAGGAACACTAGAAGTGACTGATGGGAATCAAAGGGAAGGTATCTCTTATTCTTTCTGCATTGTATAACAAAGAAAAGTTGGGGAATCCTGAGTCACACTTATAGCTTTGACCCTCCTTTCAGGATGATATTAGCCAAGTCACTTTCCATCTTTGATCTGCAGCTTAGGGCTCAGACTCACCATTTGTAAAGAGAAGCAGAACCAGCTATTCTGAGGCTGTGATTATCAAGTGGGGATTATGTTTATCCAGGCTATGACCTGCCAATTGCTCAGTAAATCCACAGGCCACCAGTCTGACAGCCTAGCCAAATGGCTGAGTTCTCTAATTATATGCAATTTTCATGTAACTCAGCAAGGAGCAGAATTGGTCTGTGGGAAAAAAATATCTATACTATGGGCTTTGAACAAAAATGAGCTTGTTTTATTTCCCCATTTATTTCCTTTTTTCCAAATTTTCTTCTTCTCCCCTTTCCTTTTTTTTTCCTGCCTTCCACTCTATTATTGTCTCTTCCTTCCAAGTTCCTTCCCTCCATTTCATCCTTCCTTATCCCTTCCCTTTTCCCTCTCTCCCTCCCTCTCTTCACTCCTCCTTTCTCTCCTCATCCTTTCTTCCTCCTAACCCTCCTTCCCTCCCTCTCTTCCTTTTCCATTTGATTATCTTTTCTTTATCTTATAATTATATGCCAGTCTCATTCTACTCCTGGAAGCCAATTCCTTTAAAGAAATAGGTTTCCAATGGACCAGGAGGGTGGAGAAAATCACTCACTAGGGTTAGGAGGAGATAGCATAAGAAACAATGGAGGAGGGGTAGAAGGTCAAAGAGAAGAAAGGAGAACCTAAGTAGGAATCAACGGCATGAGAAGGAGAGAAGAAAGAGGAAAGAGACGAGATTAACTTTTAAGGCAAAGGCTCCTATAATGGTTGGGCTGATGGCTGAGTTTACAGGGCCTGCTGGAGACTTGCTCAGGCAAGGATGTTGGTCTTGGAAGGCAGAATTTTTTCTTTTCTTGAGAACTTTGGTTTTGGTTTTTCAACCTACCTACCTTATCCAGGTCAAGGTCTTTTACTTGCCATGAGATGAGTGTAGATCATAACATCTTCAAAGTCTCTTTCCAGCAGCCTTAGATTAGGGTTTAATCTAGTAACCATGTGGCCTCAGCTGGCAAGGTAGAAACATAGAAATAAAAACACAGGATCTATGTTCAACATCTCCAGACTTTGAACAGGAACATTCTCCATCTCGGGCACATCCTGGCTTGGGTCTTCAGTGAATACTTCTCCCTATTCAAGGGATTGTAGGTAATGGACAGCAACTTCAGTTCTAATAGTCATTCAGGGAATCAGGGCAGAGGCCACTAAGTATGGAGTTCTTTCTTCTTCAACTAAATCTGTGTATATATACTTCAGTGCCAGCTGGAAAGGCAGATGCTCATAAGAAGACTTTCACTGGGAGCAGGGAGGATGTGTATCTTATCAACAGGCTCTTTAGCAAAGGAAGACTAGGTTAACTTCAGGCTTGAGATCAACTGAGACCTGATCAGGAGTACTAGAGAGGATGGGAGCTTGTGAAGGGCCTCTTAGGCATGACGTAGTCCACATAGCAGTAGCTGTGACTGTAGGAACAATAATGTCCCTGAGCACAGTGATTCTCTGGCTTTGTGCTGTGTGCTGGAACTGTTGAAAGCACTTTAAATGAGTTAACTCATTTTATCTTCAGAAATAGGATGAGGTGGTTATCATTAATACCCATATTCTATGTGTAGAAAAAAGTAAAGCACAGGGAAGTTAGGAATTCACTTAGGTAACATAACAAGTAAATGGCTAAGCTAGGATTAAAACCCAGGACATGAGAGCCCAGACTCTGGGCTGACAACCTCCACACAATATTGTAAGAACGGCAGTGCTGGAGAGTTTTTCCTAATGGTATGGTATAGGAAAGCTGGTGGACTGATCAATTCAACCACCTCCTAGGCCCAGATCCAGTGCTTTGAATTGGCCCAGTCCAACAACTCTATCTATCTATCTATCTATCTATCTATCTATCTATCTATATCTATCTGTCTACTATCTCAAGCACATGAAGAGCTGGTCCTGCAAGGTCATCAAGACACACGGCAACAACAGGATATCCAAGAGGAATCCCCATGAGGGTCCATATTGATAGTATAACAGAAGCTAGAGGTCTCAAACCAGACCAATGACTCATTGCAATTAACATTTACAAGTGAAGATGTGTGCACAAGAGTATACTGTGGGACACACTGTGACACACTACAGTTTCCACGATGAGATGTTTTTTTCTTTTGGGAGAGAGGTGGCAAGGGCAGGGGGTAGATAAGAATGGTTGGAGACATGAGTGGGATTTGGAAGTATGATGTAAAATTCACAAAAAAATTTTTTTTAAAGAACATAGGATCTAAAGCCTAGCACAAACCTGTGCCAGCTCAGGCAGAGGATCACGCTGGGCAATACACATAGTAATTATATGTCAGATGTTTTTCAGGTTACCAAGAAACTGGTAGAGGTTCTCTTCATTATGGAAGGGAAAAGATTGGGTGCAAATGTACAGGTGATTAGCAGCAAATAGAGCTAGGAAATTTGGGGTGTGCTAGCATTGCCCTAAAATTAGAGACTGGTGGGGAAAATGTCATGTTTCGATACCTTCTAGAATTTAGTCCCTGGTGGATGATCACCTTGATGCTGACACAAGATGAGGTCATATCGTGATGACTGAGGATTGGACTCTAGAGCCAAAATCCCTTGATTCAGACACAGCCTCTAGAACTTTGTTGTGGAACATGAGCTGGTCATTTCTCTTTTGTGGACTCTAGTTCTCTATTGAAAATCAAAAGTCATAGTAGAAGACTCTTCTTCTGATTGTGAGAATTTAATAGGATGAGTTCCCAAGTACTAAAATTTTTTCCATGTTGATTTTAGATTCTTTAATAGTGCTTGCAAACAAATCAACTTTTTATTTTAGTATGCCTGAAACCCACATGAGTCCTTTCTTTAGTAATTAAGTCTTTAAACTATTATGCATACTTTTATATGTGTGTATATGTGTTTGATTGCATGTGTCTTGAGAGGTCAGATGGGGGTATTGGATCCCCTAGAGTTACTGGCAGATGAGAGCTGCCTGACAAGGGTAATGGGAATTGAACCCCCCTTCTCTGGAAGAGCAACAAGTGCTCTTAGCATCTGAGCCCTCTTTCCAGCTCAGATAACATTGTTTTTTCTGCCTTCTCTTCTTTCAAAGTAGATATGACGTTTGCTTTGATGGCCAGGTACACACAGAATGGGCAATGTTAGATGTGTTTGCCTGGGCCCACCCAGAGTTTCAGGATCTATAGCTGACAAACCCAAGTCTCAGACCTCAAGCCTCCCTAGGTTTATCTCTTTAAAGCAATCAGCATAATTCCACCCCCTTCAAGGCTGAAAGCATTTCATACCTCTGTCAACAATTCTTCAGCTTAGAGCCTTACAACCAGGTGTGCCTCTTTTGCTCATATGCCACTGAGTTCTCCCTAACATCCCAGTATCCCAAGTCTGCTTTCCCTGTCTTCAGGCCTTTGCCTTATCATGTGCATGTAGCATGCTTCCTCTTCACTCCTTATCTGTTCAACTGCATTTCTTCTTAAAAGCTACTAGTCATGTCTACCACGAGGCTCCTGAGTAGCAGTAGCTGGTTTCTCTCTTTGGACCTCTAGAGTGAACTGTTCATGTCACTTACAAGGTCGCTCACTTTCAGGCAATTAGTCCGGTTAACAGGAAGTTGATGAATCACAAGGCTGATTAGCAGTTCTGAAGCCTGGCTTTGCTTTGTCATGGGGGTTAAGGTAAGAAAGTTGCTGCCAGATTCAGCCTGGCTCATCTTTACCATTGGAATGGTCATTATTCCTTAGGACCCCTGATTGCTCTCTACTTCAACTTTTGTCCTTCTTATCTGTTCCCACCCATGCTATGCCTTGGCAACTCTTTGCAAACTTAAATCAGATATTATTCCCTTGCTTTCTGGCCCTCTAGTAAATTGGAATACCCATGCCCTAATTCCTCCACTAGTCTACAAAGGACATGACTTCATTATCATCATCTCCTCCCCATCATCCTGGTCCTCCCACCTCCTGGTGGATGGCCTCCTGGATGCTCAGTGTTCTTGCTCGCAGTAAGTTCAGCTTGGAAGTTTCTTCTCAGACATCCTTTTACTCATTCATGGCAGGCTCTTTTCCACATAGATCTACCTGCCCAAAATAAGCCACTCCTGTCCGCCTGGCTTTCTTTGCATTGTTAGTCATCACCTGCAGAGATGTTAGGTTTCTTTGTTTATTTATTTATTGTCTGGTTCCCTGCTCGCAGCTACTATCCTGCAGAATAAATTTCACAGATGTAGAGGGCATTCACACCGCTCATTATTTTTATCCCAGGCACCAGAAACAAAAGTTTTTGGCACACCCTGGGCACTTGACTAATAATTATTAAGCAGCTGATTGAGCCTCTGCACTGCGCCTGGACCCGGGTTCCAGGTGAACATGCACTGTCCTTAGTTTTAGCTTTGAACTGTCGTCCTCTCTGGGTCTCACCTGGGTCTTCCCTACTGGCTTGTGAGCTGTTCAGTGGCTTTAGTCTTACTCATCTCTGTATCCCCTATACAGCCCAGCACAGAGCAGTAGCTAATCTGCATGTGTTAATGTCAAAGACATCCGCAGTCATTAAGGAAGAAAAATGTAGAAAATAAACAGGGGGAGTGACTCCTTGGATGATTGCGTCAGGCTTGGCGCATACTCAGATGATGTTCCACCTCTCTGCTCTCTGTGACAGTGCCTATGTGGAGCTCCGGAGAAAATGGAGAAAGGAGAGCTTAGGCCTAAGTGCTCCTGTCCCCAGGGGACAGCCAGCAGAAGTATTGCTAGGATTGTCCTTGCCCTGCTTCCCCCTGGCCTCCCTTCCTTGTGGGTATAAATCCAGAAGCTCCCCACACTCGGATATCTGAATTCCCGGAGGCTCTGAGTTTCATGCACTCTTTCCTACACTCCTTCCTACGTAAGTGTGAGTCACTCTTGGGAGGGAGAAAGCTGTGCCAAGCTGGCTCTTCACCAGTGCTTGGGGACTCCTGCACCTGCAGAGCCATGTGTATTTTCTCCCAACTCTTTGTCGTGCTGAGAATGTTATTAAAATGGCCTATTTATCAGAGTGAAAAAAAAATCCCAGCTTAAGCCAAACAATATAGGATCTAAAATACAGGCTGTGAGTTTAATTTGTATTGCAAACCGTGGTCCCAGAGTAACAGGAGGTGATTTATGATTCTCTCCTGAGGGAAGGCAGAAAGTGGGCCAGACATTGAGGGGTGATTCTTTCCTGTACTCCTTGCTCCACTCTTACTCTGCCTCCCTGGACTCTGTCTGCTCTGTGTCCTTAGGGCCAGTACTTCCCTGAGTCTGTGCAGAGCTCAGCTGGTGCTGGAGCTAGGGGCGCCGGGCAAGCATGGATTCTGCTTCGAAAAGACATCTGGAACATCTCCAGGTGTGTTTTTGAAGAGAAGAGGAGCATTCTGGAATAGGTAAGGTAGTAGAGGTATTCTTAAAGAAAAACTGGAATATAGGTGATGTCAGCCCCCCACCCCCACCCCATGTAACGTGCACGCAGAAGAAATGTGTACAGTATAGCAACTGGAAGCTCACCTTTATGATTGGCTCTCATGTCAGCTTTTGGCTAGGTGAGTCCATATCACTTCCCTAACTCGCCCCAAGTCACTCCTATGAATTTCCTGCTGTAGACATGAAACCAAGACAGGTTTAGAGTAGAAGACTTTGCTCAAGGAGATCATGCAGTCTGTTGGTGGCAGAAGCATTTGACTGTAGGCAGACCAGCGTTAGAGGAAAGTGACTGGATCTTTTAGGTGCTGGACACTTCTGTTTGAACAGCTACTTTGCAGCTTTCTGTGATGCCTCGCATGATGGTGGAATGGACTAACTTTGCTGGTGCTGTTCTGAGCTCTTCCTCTGTGTGAGCTTATTTCTCTTAGCCACCTTAGGATGTAAATCATATCCTTATCCCCGCGTTTAAGATACAAAAGCTGAGCATGAGGAACATAGAGAGATGTGTCCTGGTCATCTGGTTCTAGCTGTTCACAATGCCAACCAATGCAGTTACTTTTCATATGGACTTCAGCAGAGGGTGACACTGATACCTGCAGAACTTGGTTCTTTACAAGCAGCATCCCAGAACTTCTCCAAGAGTGCAGCATGTTCTGAGATGTTACGTGTGGTGTGAGAGTTGTCTTAATTTTTGCACATATGTTGCTTTTGATGATCTTTTGTAGGGAAAGATGTCAACTTGTTCATGTACCGGACTGTGCAAACCTAGGAAAATCAGGGGCTTTCCTCTGCCACTTCATTTTCTTCTAAGCAGTAGGAAAACAAACACATCACTGCCAACCCTGACACAGAAGAATGGGAGGGTGAAGTCCTGAGACCTTAAAGGGACAAGGTTTTATAGGAAAAGACAAGCAAGAGAGGTTTTCAGCCTGGAAAGCATCTAATTGAATGACTATTGTAAGCTGGTGGGTGGGTGCTCTGATGCAAAACCATGAACCATCACAAACAAAACAATCTGAAAGTACATCTGGAATAGTCAGACTAATATTGATTGGTTGCTGCTAGGGAGTAGCTAGGGAGTAACTCTGGGGTATGGGCCAGACACAAACTATGTGGTTCTTCCTGGAGCTTGGGTGCAGCTTGGGTTTAGCTGCAGGTCAAGTTCTCAGGCTCTTTTTTGTTGTTGTTTGGTTTTTGTTTGTTTGTTTGTAAGTGGAGGCTAGTCCAAGATGGAGTAGGTTCCGCCTCTCAGAGGAAAAGACAGGGGAAGAAGTGAAGAGAAGGAGAGGAAGAGGAAGAAACCAAAGAAGAAGGAAAGGAGGAGGATGAAAGGAGGGAGGATGGGAGATGGAGCAAGAGAGAAGAGAAATCAACCCTGGTTGTCAGTCTATCTGAGCATTTAGAAAGTCCCCCTCTCTGTACCAGAGAAAACCTTGCTTAAAGTGAGATGTGTGCACAGCCTTTAGCTTTCACAATGACTCTAGGACATAGTTAGCATAGGCTCTATCCTGCAGATGAGGAAACAGCCAGGTTAGACAGCTGCTGAGGTTTTCTTGTTAGTATTTGGCACAATTAGGCTCCAGGATCTATATGTTAACAAACTGGTGGTCTGCAGAGGAGCACATAGCAGCTACATGGAGGTTTCTTGATATGTGCTGCTTTCTCACCATCATGGTGGCTAAATTGAACAGCATACATCAGAACTAGGTACTTGGGATCCACGTACCACTGATTTAATCAAATCAAAAATTCAGGGGGGGGTTACATATGAGGCTGGCATTGAAAGGAGAACAAAACAGGCACTTGGTCTTCAAGGTACTGAGCCAATACCAATCCTTTCATTTGTGTCTCCTGACTTACCAATGGCCTTTTCCCAAGTCCATTTACCAGCAAATAACACAGGGAGGATTCAGTTCTGTTTTTAAAGTAATTTAATGTGTGTTAGAAAAGGATGATGCTCTTGTGAATTCCTAAGTGCTATTAATATGGTCATTTAGGAATAATATTCAGGTTAAAAATAGGAGAGAGTCAAAGTAAAGGGGAAAAACATTAGGCAGCTAGGAGCCCTGGAGGTACACATGCAGTCAGCACAACCAGAATGAGAACATCTGAGATACAACACTGTTTCCTGCAAACCTGCACAGTGAAACTTCTTGCTTTATAGATAAGAAACACCAATGGAGACCCATTGCTCAAGAACCCAAAATAAGGTGTCTACAGAAAGAGCCTGGACATGTCCCATGGAGTTAAAAACGAAGCTACTATATGGCCCAGCAATTCTACTCTGTGGATTTAACCATGAAGAAGAACAATCAGGCTTTAGGGAGCAGTTGTGCTCCTGTGCTCAGTGTAGCAATAGCCATAATAACTAAATATAGACATAACGGCTTACATCATTATGTGACTAGGTTAATGGAAATGTGATAGATAGTTCAGTGGAATACTAGCCAGCCTTCAAGAAGAGGAAATTCCACAGGAGATAATACAGAAAAACCTTGAACACATTAGGATAAAGGTGAAACAAGCCCTGTTACAGGGATGGAAACTGCGTGACATTTAAGATATTCAATGGGACAGACCCATAGAATTGAAGCTGAGGGGACAGGGGCTGGAAAGTCAAGGGGGAAGTGCCAATCAAGCAACAGGGTTTCAAATAGGAAGACTAAATGCCAGAGAGCTACTGTGTGACACTGTTGACAATCTACAGTGATACCTTGTACACTTATTTATGAAGAGAACTGATGTTGTGTTGAGTGCCCCTATGTTAATAAAATAAACTTTAAAAGTACTTTGCCCAAGATCACAAAATTTGAAGTCAGCAACTGGGAGCAGCCTAACCCACAAGGAGCTCTCATGTCTGCCACAGTTTCTGTGGTATCTTTCTCACGCTGAACATGAACCTGAGCTCCAGAGCAAACCTCACCCCCACCCACCCACCCATCCCTGGCTTCCTCTTCCTGCCAAGATACCACTGAAATCTGGTGGAGTCACTAAAGCGGGAAGTATATTTGTTTAAATTGTCAAGATAAATTAACTTTTAGAGCCCGTTGGAGTGGTCCTGCAAGTCTGGGCTGGCAACTCAGAGCCATGAATATGCAAGAGCACGCAGCCATTGAATTAGCCTGCTGCAAACGTGTTTGGAACCAGCTGCTCATTTAATAATCTGGGACAACCACAGGAATAGACAACCAGCCCGCTCTGGCCCATTTGCATGGGTAAAGTGATAATTTTATAACACAATTGCAGCAATTAGGTTTCCCCAGACAAAGCCAGGAGAACACGTTTGGGAGCAATTTTGGGTGTTGCCAGGCAAAGCCTATGCAAACTCATCCCAGCTGTCAGGCATAACAGCCTGCTTTCTGGAGATGCTGCCTTCTCCTAGGGAAGTGGTGAGAGGTATGGCCCCAGCAGGCAGGCAAAGCAGGTGAGAAAGTCAGTAAGGCTGCAGGTGGGACTCATGGCTAGCTGTATAACCTCTGAATTCAGATGTAAATGGAGAAATGGATGGCACTCTTTAGTGGTTGCTATGAAGATCAAGAGGTATCAAAGAAGTACCATCCATTTCCCATGTAAAAGGCCCAGCATGGTGGCACACACTGTAAGCTCAGTGCCAAGAGGCCAAAGATAAGTGGATATCTGTATGTTATTGTCCAGCCAAGTCTAGACATTCAGTGATCTCTGGGTTTAGTAAGAGACCATGTCTCAAAACATAAAGTGAAAAGCCATAGATGAACATACCCAACATTGACTACAGATTTCCACACACACCAGCACTAGTAGATGGGGTGTGACCCTTGTGACAGGGCACCTCTGTGCAGTGGGTCAAGCTGTTTCTACTGAAGCCCCTTTGAGGACTGGTTCAGTGCCGGCCTTGAGTGGATCATTAATGTCATAGTCAATGCTGTCTTTTCCTGAATACTTTTTACCTGGGATAGAGCACTGTAGTCTAATCACAGACTTCGCATTGATTGCAATGGAACCTGTTCTTTGTTTCACTCCCTTCAGCTGGCAGAATCTGTCTCATCTTAGAAAATGATATACCAGGTTCTCTCTCTCCCTGAAGTCCTTGCAATTAACAGTAGTTCAATGCCAAGTAGACAAAAACAGTCTAGTGAGGCTTCTCTACAATAAATAGAGAGAAACAAGGAGAGCCTGGGACCTCTGCTAAATAATGATTTGGGGCCTAGAATGATGACACTTAGTGTCTGGGTTTCCTTTTGCCATACATGTACCCTATGGTAGCTCTTACTTTCTTCTTGATTGCATTCTCCTCTTTCCATTGTTCTCTCTCCACTTCTCTACCAGTGGCAGAGAACTCAGAGACCCCAGAGGAGGCTGGAGCCAGAAGATACAGGAATCTGGCACCTGAGTGACAGAGCTCCCTTCACAGGCTCCGCCTACCAATCTACATTAGATTTTTGACACACATGGAAAAAAATGTTATCTTTCTTTGGAACTGTGTTTTGTTTCACCACTCCAAATTTCAAGTTTTGTTTTTTTTAGTTGCATACTACCCTGATAATAAATGCAGACATTTTCTTTCCATGATGGAGCTAACTCTGATAATATTAGACCAGAAATAAGAAAGGACATGTGTGATGATGGACTCTGGAAGCTACTGCAACCCAAGAGCTCCTATATGCAAACTTTATTTTGTAGTGTGATAATAATATTTCCTGGGTCATATTCAAGCCCCATGTGAGGTCAAATAAAGGTCTTCAGTCTGGGGATAATGGACAATGCTGGTTCCTGGCACCCCATAGGAGTCTACTAAAGGGGAAATGAAATGGATTTTGCAGCAGTTGGGTATAATGGCTATGGAATAATCTTCTGCAGTTAAAATAACACTACAGGGCTCAAATGATCAGCCACTGACTGGTTTCCATACATTCTGGGACAGATGCTGACAAGGTTCAGCCTCTAAAGATATTAAGATTCCAATGTGACCCAACGGAAGCACTTCTAGAACTTTCTGTTCAGTTTGATTTCCATTTTACTTGGAATTTCCAGGCCAATGGAGGAGGTGGGAGCTTAGATATACCTGGAGCATCAAAGTCCCAGCCCAAGAGCCATAACTGATGAACTCAGACCCTGCTGCTATGATGTAAGGTCTGATAGTGAGCAGACACTCTCTGCACTTCAGCAATGTCCTAAGATATGATTTCTTGACTTGTCATTGATGCATTATTACAATAATAGGAATCTACACAGTTCTGTTTCACAATCAATCTATTCCCACCCTTTCAGTCTCTAAAGCTGTGTAAAGCTCTGACAACAGTGGACTCAAGATATCCCACTGGAATGTGACAGTAATGAATGATGGTGTTGAATTCATGCACCAGGCTTGGACCTGTGTTTGTGACCATCCCCGGCCTAAGAGTAAATTTCCTTGTACTCTGACCCACAGAGAACAATACTTCATGGCAAAACTGGCTTTACATAAGTCTGGATTGACCTCAAGTTCATGGACACCTCTCAAGCAGTGATGAGTGTTATTGAGGAATATGTGAACATCCAGGTAGGATGCTGAGTTAGAGAGTAAAGGAGCTTGGGTGCTAGGCTGATGTCCTGTTATGCATATTCCTTTGATGGGCCTGAGGGGATGGCTCAGCAAGTACCCACATATATGAATGGCAAAGGTGCTGTAATTACAGTGGAGAGTCAGAAATATCCTAGGATTTACTGGACACACAGTCCAACCAGAGAGCTCCAGGTAAAGTGGGAGAGCCTGTCAGTCAGTCAGTCAGTCATTGAGGAAGACTTCTGGCTTACAGGCATAAACATACACACACACACACACACATACACACACACACACACACACACACACACACACACACACATTCAAAGAGCCCATTTGAATACTTCCCTTTAGGTAATTTTCTAATGTTACTGAAATGGGTTGAATTATGTGTTTCCTAAATTGTCATGTTGAAGGCTCCTCAGTATAATTTAAATTAGTGCGTATCTGGAGATTGTTAAAGATGAGGCCATGACATACAGCTCTGGTCCCATAGCATTAGTGTCCTTATAGGAAGTTAAAAAAAAATTTAAGAAAGCCCTGTTCCTCACTCACCATATGAAAAATTTCCACCCCAGGACCCATATCGGGACTGTTGATCTGGGACTAAAAGATTTTTATCACTGGTAGGAAGTTAATTTATTTCACCCTGGTTATAGAAGTTTGCCCTTGTAACCTGAGTTAGGACAGCTGTGTAAGACAGTATTCAGGACTTGTTGAAGGAGTGGCCAGAAGCCAGAAGTCCCAAAGGCAAGGATATCCCCCTGTCTGTGTTAAGGCAATTGTCCAGTGGTCAGCTAGACAACTTATGGACTGACTTTACAGTTATGAATTTGTGGGTTCACATTCTAACAGGGGCACCTTCTGAACCATACTTTTCATGTGCTATATGGATAAGATCCTAACTTCACCTGGATCTTCAGATCTCTGATATTGTCTTGTACCAACTAAAAGCAGAGTTAGCCAACCTCTACTTCAGGGTGCTAGGAATTCCTCCTTTCTGTATGTGGGAGTAGATGTTCGTTTAGTCCTGGAAAAATGCACTGGAGTCCAGTGAAGGCACACTTTCCTGCACCATTCAGAAGCAAGCCAAAGAGGACAGAAGGGAGTCTTTCTTTAAGGGTCAGGTGCACATGTATCATTGTTTATCAGAATCCTATGCACAAATATGCATATAAATACATGTGTATAATGAACAATTATGTTACATCTGTGGATAGATATCATGGGAAACACATTTCTAAGAAGACAGAGGAGGTAAAAGCAAAACCTATGACTAACTCAATCTCAGGGGCATACAGTTCTTGCTTCCCAGAAGAAGTAGCTCAAGGTTTCCACTGGCAGTAGCCATTACCTGCTTCTACAGTCACACATGTGACATGTGTGTTAGACAGCTGGCTTGGTTCCATCTGCAGACTTGTCTACTTACTTTTCAGCCAGATGCCAATCATCTTAAAGCAGACATTGACCAAACCAAATGACACCAAGTCCAGTCTAAATTATAAGGTAGAGGCCTGCCATACAAATTTCTGGCATAGAAATTTCTATCTAGCTACAAAGTCAGTAGCATAATATAAACTTACTCAGTTCGGTATTCTCTTGTGCTCAATAAAACTCAATATTTGTGGAGCAGCCTGCTATCTCAAGGAGACTCCATTCTCTTGCCACCTCTTCTCACCTCCATCAGACTCAGGAAGTTCCCTTCCCCCACTCATCTACCCTGCTCTCTGAGCTCCCTGGGCCAAGCCAAGCTTCCCTGGGAAGCCTGCTATTTCAAGGAGGGCTTCCATCCAACCATTGCTCCTCCCCAACCGTCATCAGATCTAAGACTCCTACACCATACAGGTTACTTACCTTCCCTCATCCATCTTCCCTGCTTGCTGATCCCTCTGGGCCAAGCCAAGCTGCCCTGAGCAACCTGCCACCCCAGGGAGACCTCGATTCTCCTGTCCACCTCTTCACCCAACTTCATGGGACCTGAGGCTCCTGAACCATAAACAGCTGAAACACAAGAAAATGACATTAAATACAATCTTATAAAGATGATAGAGGTCTTTAAAGAGGAAAATAAATCCCTTAAAGACATACAGGAAAATACAATTAAACAGGTGAAGGAAAATAAAACTATGTGAGACCTGAAAGTGAAAATATAAGCAATAAAGAAAACACAAACTGAGAAAATCTTGGAGATGGAAAACCTAGGGAAAAGAACAGGAACAACAGATGTAAGCATCACCAACAGAATACAGGAGATGGAAGGGAAAAGCTCAGACCTAGAAGATACCATAGAAGAAATTGACACATTAGTCAAAGAAAATGTTAAATTAAAAAAAAATTCCTGACACAAAACATCCAGGAAATCTGGGATACCATGAAAAGACCTAACCTAAGAATAAGAGGAATAGAAGAAGGTAGAAAGTCTCAGCCCCAACACCCAGAAATTAGTCTCAACAAAATCATAGAAGAAAACTTTCCCAACCTAAAGAAAGAGATTCCTATAAACATACAAGAAGCTTATAAAACACAAATTAGACTGGGCCAGAAAAGAAAATCCTCCTACTATATAATGATGAAAACACAAAATTTATAGAACAAAGAAAGAACATTAAAAGTGTCAAGGGGAAAATGCCAGGTATATACAAAAGCAGACGTATAATAATTATATCTGACTTCTCAACAGATACCCTCAAAGCTAGAAGGGCCTGGACAGATATCTTGCAACCTCTAAAAAACCACATGTTCAACCTAGACTACCATATCCAGCAAAACTCTCAATCACCACAGATGGAAAGAACAAGATATTTTAAGAGAAATCTAAATTCAAACAATATCTAGTACAAATCCAGCCTTATAGGAAAAGTCCAACTCAAGAAAGATAACTACAGAAAACAGAAAATAAGTAACTCCATACCAGCAAAACCAAGAAACACACACATTCAAAGTAACAGGAAATAACAATCACTGGTTATTAATATCTCTCAACATCAATGACTCAATTTCCCCTGAAAAAAAGACACTGGTTAACAGAATGGATGCAAAAGAAGAATCCACATTCTGCTGCATACAAGAACACATCTCAGCAATAAAGATAGACATTACCTTAGAGTAAAGGGCTGGGGAAAAGGTTTCTAAGCAAACAAACCCAAGAAGCAAGCTGAGAAGCCATTCTAATTTCTAATAAAATAGACTTTAAACAATATTAATCAAAAGAGACAGAGAAGGACACTTAATACTCATCAAAGTAAAAATCTACTAAGATGATATCTCAATTCTGAATATCAATGCCCAAATATGAGGGCACTCCATTTGTAAAAGAAACACTGTTAAAGCTTAAATCACTCATTGAACCCCACACATGAATAGTGGGAGACTTTAACACCCTACTCTTACCAACTGACAAAACTCGTGACAAAATTCAGACAAAAGCTAAAGAGAGAAATAATGAAACTAACAAACATCAGTATCAAATGGACCTAACACATATCTATAGAATATTTCACCCAAATACAAAAGAAGATATCTTCTTCTCAGCACCTCATGGATGCTTCTCCAAAATTGACCATATAGTCAGTCACAAAGAAGTCCTCAACAGATACAAGAAATTTAAAATAATGAAAACAACAGGTTACCAGGGCTTAAAATTAGACTTCAACAACATCAGAAACACTGGAAAGTCTACACAGTCATGGAAATTGAAGTGTCTCTACTCAATGATTTCTGAGGAAGAAATTAAATAACAAAATTAAAGACTTTCTAGAATTCAATGAAAATGAATGCACAAGACACCCAAATTTATGGGACACAATAGAACCAGTACTAAGAGGAAAGTTTATAGCACTACGTGCCTCCATAAAGAAAGTAGAAAGTTCTTGTACCAGCAATTTAAAAGTATACCTCAAAGCTCTAGAGGAGGAGGAGGAGGAGGAGGAGGAGGAGGAGGAGGAGGAGGAGGAGGAGGGAGGAGGGGAGGGGGTGGGGGTGGAGGGAGGGGGAGGGGGTGGGGGTGGGGGAGAGGGGAAGGAGGAGAGGGAGAGGGAGAGGGAGAGGAGAGGGAGAGGGAGAGGGAGAGGGAGAGGGAGAGGGAGAGGGAGGAGAGGGAGAGGGAGAGGGAGAGGAGGGAGAGAGGAGAAGGCGGCAGTCGCAGCACACCAAAGAAGAGTAGAAGACAGGAAATAATAAAAATCAGGAATGACATCAATCAATTAGAAACAAAGAAAACAATACAAAGAATCAATAAAACCAAGAGCTGGTTCTCTGAGAAAATCAATAAGATAAACAAATGCTTAGCCAAACTAACCAAATGACAGAGAAATTGGATCTGAAGAAAACAAGTAATGAAAAGGGAGACATAACAACTGACACTGAGGAAACGCAAAAGATCATTGGGTCTTACTTCAAAAGCCTGTACTCCACAAAATTGGAAAATCTTAATGAAATGGAAAAATTTCTAAACAGATACTACTTACCAAAGTTAAATAAAGATCAGATGAATGATTTAAACAGCCAAAGCCCCCAAAGAAATAGAAGCAGTCATTAAAAGTTTTCCAATCAAAAAAAAAAAACAACCAACCAACCAAACAAACAAACAAAAACACCTCAGGGCAAGATGGTTTTAGTGCAGAATTCTACCAGACTTGCAAAGAAGAGCTAATAACAATAATCCTCAAAATATTCCACAAAATAGGAACAGAAGGGAACACTGCCAAACTCATTCTATAGGGCACTGTTAACCTGATACATAAACTGCACAAAGACTCAACAAAAAAGTGAACTTCAGACCAATATCTCTTATAAACATGATTCAAAAATATTCAAAATACAAACTAAATTCAGGAACACATCAAAGACATCATCCATCAAGATCAAGTACGTTTCATCTCAGGGATGCAGGGATGGTTCAATATATGAAAATCCATCAATGTAATCTACCATATAAACAAAACAAAAGAAAAAAATCACATGATTCTCTCATTAGATGCTGAAAAAGCCTTTGATAAAATCCAAAACCCCTTCATGCTAAAGGTATTAGAGAAACAGGGATACCAGGCACATACCTAAACATAATCAAAGTAATATACAGCAAGCCAACATCGAACTAAATGGGGAGAAACTTAAGGTATTTCCATGAAAATCAGGGACATGACAAGGCTGCCTACTCTCTCCTTATCTATTGTGTACAAGTACTCCTTAACGTAGTACTTGAAGTTCTAGCCAGAGTAGGGTTATAAATATGGATCTTTTTTCATTGTTCAACATGTGTATACAAGGGGAAGGAACACTTCTTCACTGCTGGTAAGGTGCAACCACTTGTACAACCACTTTGGAAATCAATTTGGCAGTTTCTCAGAAAACTAGGAATAGTTATACCTCAAGATACAGCTATACTGCTCCTGGGCATATACCTAAAAGATGCTCCAGCATTCCACAAAGATTTGCTCAACTGTGTTCATAGCAGCTTTACTCATAATAACCAGAAACTGGAAACAACCTAGATGTCTCTCAACTGAAGAATAGACAATGTGATACATCTATACAATGGGATAATAATTAGCTATTAAAAATAAAGACATCGTGAAATTAGCAGGCAAATGGATGGAACTTAAGAATATCATCCTGAGTGATGTAACCCAGTCCCAAAATGACATGCATTAATGTGCTCACTTATAAGTAGATATTAGCCATAAAATATAGGTACCCTGCTATACTCTACAGACCCAAGAAACTAAGCAAGAAAAAAAGGCCAAGCGAAGAACTTGAACCTCACTTAGAAGGGGGAATAAAATAGTCATAAGAGGCAGATGGAGGGAGGGAACTGAGAGGGAGGTGAATGGGAAGAGGATTGTGGGGGTTCAGGATCAGGTAGGGGAAGAACAGGAGAGGGCTAGATGGCCAAGAAAATGAATGGAAATTTGCAACTAATGAGGATGAGGAGGTGGGGGATCTCCAGGAAGAGACAGACACCCAGGATAAAGGAGGTGCCCAAGAATCAATATGGGACCTTAACTGTACCCCTACACTGGGCATATGGAACCTAAAGAGGCCACCTCCTCCTGTAGCTAGATGGAAACCCCAGTGGAGTGACAGAGACACCAATCCACACACAAAACTTTCAACCCCAAATTTATCCTGTCTACAAAAAATGCAGGCACAGGGGATATAGAGCAGAGACTTAGGGAATGGCCAACCAATAACCAGCCCAACTTGAGACCCATTCTATGGACAAGCACCAATCCCTGACACTATTAATGATACTCTGTTATGCTTGCAGTCAGGAGCATGTTGTCCTCTTAGATGCTCCATCCAGAAGCTGAATCAAACATATACAGACACCCACAGCTAAACAGTGATGGAGCTTGGGGACTCTTATGGAAGAACAGGAGGAAGGATTGTCTGGCCTGAAGAGGATAGGAACTCCACAGGGAGGCCAACAGAGTCAACTCATGTGGATCCTTGGATCTCTCAGAATCTGACCACCAATCAAGAACATAACAGGTTGGACCTAGGCCTCCCTGCACATATGTAGCAGATGTGTAGCTAGGTCTTCATATGGTTCCTGAACAACTGAAATGGGGATTATCCAAAAGCTATTGCCTCTACTTGGGATATATTCTTCTAGCTGGACTGCCTTGTCTAGCCTCAGTGGGAGAGGAAGCACCTAGCCTCACAGAGACTTGAAGTGCGGGTGTTTGTGTGTGTGGTGTGTGTGTGTGTGTGTGTGTGTGTGTGTGTGTATACCCAGGGGAGTCCCCTCAGAGGGGAAAGGGTGGAGGTAATGGGGGAAGAATTCTGGGGAGGGTGACTTGGAGGGGGCAGTGGGTGAAATGTAAAGTGAATAAGAAAAATTAAAATAAATTAAAATCTAAAAAATATTCAACATTTGCAAACGAAAGAAAAATTCACAAACCTTGTTAGTTGTGTCCTTTGTTGTTATCCAGTGTAACATAACATGGTTGACATGAAGTAACTATGATTAACTATGATCAACACTCCATAGGTTGGGGTCTTTACCTATCTTGCTATTGTGTCTGTGGCATATGGAATACTGTCTAACACACAGTAGGTGCTCTGGTTCATTGGATAGAAAATGGTCCTACCATTCTTCCAGTAGGGCAGCTGTTCTTTTGTTTTGGATCTCTTTATTAGTGTCCACCCTCTAGAAACATCAGAAGCTGAGAATTGTGTGGGATATGAGGGTTGCTCACTGCTCATTACTGAACTGTTCTCTAAAGTAAGATATTAATTCATTCAAACTTATGTCCTTTCTTTAGGGTAACCCTAAGTAATGAGCAGATGCTGTACCAATAGCAGGATCAAAGCTAAGGGGAGCTCCAAAGACTACCCCAATCCAGAGTCCCTTGAAGGAGCTTCCAAGTGGCAGTCACATTGGAAGCTGGCTTTGCTGTCTGCTCAGTTTTGTCTCCCTCACTCCTGACAGGTATGTCTCCAGAGAGAAATCCCAGGGAAGCCTGAAGGTTGCAATTTTCCCTTGCAGAGCCTGTTTCTAGGAAACCTTATTTAAAATGATACTGACGATAGGGAGGGTAATGGAGGTGGAATACCCAGCAGGGGTATGGAATGCAGTAATGAATGTGAACAGTACAGAGCTGGTGCTGTCCAATATGTGTTGCTATAATCCAATCTGAAGCCACGTTCAGTAAAGAAAATACGAATCCCTTTGAGAGACATTGGCAGGCTATATCTCCCCACAGTGTCATCCCAGGAGGACATCCATTAGTCTTTCTGTTCTGATAGTTCTAGTTGTGGGTCCCCAGGAGACCTGCTCCACAGGGCAGATGTGTAGGCTATAATCTGTACCCTGAGTCTTTGGCATCCTGTACACTGTGAAAGTGTCTCTCCCTCTGGGCCATTTTATTAGAACCCATTGCCACAAGCTATAAACTAGCCTGATCAGCTTCTTACTTAGCTTCCAAGAGAGCCAATCTCCTGCCTAATGCTCTATCAGTCTATTGAGAAACAAAGAGAGAAACCTGACAATCAAAACAGAATACAGTGTAGGGTGTCATAGTACATCTTCTTGCATTCACCAAACATCCTGTGCAGTAAAATTCTAACACCATGGTGATTCTTTTATTGTAGTAAGAATAGGAATTGGTATTCTGTCAGTCATCCTTATTGAAATATTAAGATTTCTTCAAAATACTAAATGAAACTGAAGATCTGGGGAAATCCCATGATAACCTGCTCACACTCCTAGAATCAGCCAGAGATTGTCAGGACTTTTCAGCCAGATGCTATCAAAAGATGACTGTGCCTCTTAAAAATATCATTCACATCGGGGTCTTGAAATGTAGGCTCATAGAAAATTCTCTAATGGAAGGGAGCCTGATGGGACAGAAATATAGCTAGAAGGTTTAGGATGTGGTGAGTATGGAAGGATGTTGGTCTGTATTTATGATTCACCCCTGACTTACAATCTTCAAACTTAAACTGCCAAAGACAAGCCAGACATGGGTCCAGCAAAAGACACACAAACCTAGGTGCAGGAAATAGGCTGAAGACAAGAGAGAGACCATTCTCTTAGGCAGGATTTATCCAGCTGGGAGGCACTGATGTGTCTGATGCAAGCCTTCCTTATCTACACAATCCTGAGCTAATGACCAAAGGAAGGATGATGGCAGCCACTTGTTAGGAAAGGTTCTCCACTGTTTCCAGATTTGATTTTAATAAAATAGCCAAATCTCATACCTCAGGAAGTAAATCACATCCCTAAGCCAACTGAGGCAATTTTCAATTGGCAGCCCATTTTACCAAATGTATCTACCCAATTAGAGAGAGACAGAAAGAATTTACTTGAAGCCTTCTAGGAAAGACACTGATCCGGGGATCCCATCTATTGATGGATTCAATCCATAGAAACACAGTATATCACCAAATATGTATACCCTAGGGTTGTAGGACATCTGTCTATGATCTATGAAACTTTGAGGTGACTTAAATAGTTAGCAAGAATAGTATAAATGTAATTTGTTTTGCTTTTTTAATTTTCATAAAGTTTTGTTAATTTTTTCTTTAATCTTTGAGATTCAACTATAACTATATTATTTCTCCCTCTCCAAAACCTTTCATACACTACTCCTTGCCATGAGTTAGGAGTCAAGAAAACATGGCCCCGAAGGCTGGCCAATTGGAGTTAAGAGCATCCCAGATTAAACATAGTAAGTAATAATTCTGGGCTATCAATAGGATATAGATTTTAATAATATATAGGGTAGATATCTGCCCAGCTCTAGTGCTGATTAAGGCTTATTGTACATTGTAGTCAGATAGATTTCAGCCTTTTTGAGTTTGTAAAGAATTGTTTTGTATTCCAGAATATTGTCTAGTTTATAAAATCTTCCATGTGTGTTCTTGTTTGTTTGGATGGAATATGCTATAGATATCTGTTTAAGATCATTTAGTAAATGATGCCAATGAATTTTAATGTTCCTCTGTTTATTTTGTCCAGATGACCTCTTTATTGGAGAAAGTGGTGCATTGAAATAATCTTTTATTGGGTTGATGTTAATCTGCATCTTTAAATCCAACAGTACTTTTTTCTTTTAAATAAAACTGGGCACCCTGACTTTGGAGCATATATGTTTAGGATAATGATATCACTTAGAATGAAGTGACGTTCTTTATCTCTTCTGAATGGGCTTTGTTTGAAGTCTACTTTGTTAGATATTAGGATAGTAATACCTCCTTGTCTCCTGGTCTCACTTGACAGAGGAATTTTATCTGTCCATTTACTCTAAGGTGGTAGTTAGCACTGAGCATGTATGTCCTTTTCCTTTCTCATTGGTCCTTAAATCATACAGTAAAACAACTATATACCCTTTACATTGCATTAAGCATAGTAAGTAACCTAGGGGTTATTTTGAAAACTTAATAGATAATATGACACTGAGGAGACTGTCCAGTTGGTAAAGTCCTGCTGTATACACATGGAGTCCTGATTTTAATTACCAGCACTCACATAAAAAGTTGGGTTTGGTGGCATGCTTTTGTGTGCCTCCCATTGTATCCCAGTGATGGGAAGACAGACACTAGTTAGAGAGCCTAGTCTTAGTACACATGTCTATGATTTTCCAATGAGAAACATCTCAGAAAACAAAGTGGATGGCTTTTGAGGAACAACACCCAAGGTTCATCTCTGTCCTCCACAACCATATGTACAAACACACAATATGTATATACCTGCACACACATGAAAGGGAGAGTGTATGCATGTTATAGACACTATGGCATTTTATAATACATGTGGATTTCCTCAAACATTGGTGTCTGGTACAGAGCCTAGAAGCTGTCTGCTTTAGAAAATGAGAGATGCCTGTATGAGCAATGGCCGACTACACAGCAATAAAACATCAATGATTATATCTATTCTTAACTAAGTGACTAAGTCTCACAAAATGGATGAAGACAATTGCCTAAGGGTATGCCATAGAATTCCATTGATATAACGTTAAGGAAAAAAAGAAACTCCGTTTGTGGTTTGAAGGCAGACCAGTGATTTCCTTGGGGACAGCTGGGTTTGGAAGGTGGCCCAGTATGCATCTGCGTGATAGTCTGACTCATGGTTTATAAGATTTGTTTCATACTTGGGTTCACTTGTGCAAAATCGGCCAACTTGCGTTTTTAGTTTATGTACAATTTGAATACATGATGTACATCACTGGAAATTTGTATTTGAAGTCAAGGAGGAGTTTTCTAATAGAGTGTTCTATGGCCACCGCCCCTTCCCCTGCTTCCTATTCTAATACTGTCTTGTAAAGAATCAATGGCTTGAGCAGTGATACTATTTTATAACCACATAGAGAAGCACTTACAAGGCTGGAAGCAGACTCAAGATGGTAGTCCTTTCTACCCTCAAGAGCACATCTTAGTTGCATATCTTTGACACTGTCTACTTCTCAACTTTGCTGTAAGAAAAGAACAAGTATCTGGATTCTTGAGACCAGTGTTAAGCTCCCAACTACTTGCAGCAGGAAGCAGCCTCAGGGATTCACCATGGTAAATGTACGACACAGTGTTCTGTAGAGAAGAGGGAGTGTCTGAAACTTAGGTCTAGTTGACGTTGAACTAGAAGGGATATAGAGACTAGCACTTGCAGCAAGCCTTACTCCAGGCCAAGCACCCTTTAGAGGTGGAAAACTCTTGAATTCCTTTTCGTCAGAACTGACTCAGGAACTAGATAAGATAATCAGTGGGGAGAAAGGACCATGGTGACTAGGAGATTTTCAATAGCTAAGACTAAAGCTGGAAGCAACTTAAAATGACAAGATCTCCAACACGGCTGCTTCTCCCTTGGCATTAAGTTTCATCCTTTTCTCAACTTGGAAGAAGGCTTGCTTGGAAAAACCACATGACTCTTTTCATCTTTGGCCAGGTTCCTGAAAAAATCTACCCCATACTTATGATTTTATTGCATTTAAAAGTTTTCCTGTCATTTTATCATAAAAGCATACAAAGCAGGTCACCTTCACCTACTGGGCCTTTGAGCAAAAGGAGCTCCTTTTTTATCCATCCTCCAGTTGTTTGCAAACATGACAGAGGCTTGATGCCTCCCTCCTTGGGGAGAATACATTGTCTTCAATGTCAGGGGAACATCCACAGGTTCCTGTATAAATCCCAGTGGGTACTGGAATCTGGTTCTAACAAGAGCCTAGAAAAGAGAAATTATGTAAGAGTTGCCAGCCATGGTCCCTGTGATGATGGTGGCTACTGTGCTAGCAAGTCTCCCTTCTGCCTTCTGTTCTGAAAATAGCTCTCTGCAACTCAGATTGGGGCTCACACACAGCACCAAGGCACCATTCTTGAAAACCCTATGAATCAGAAGCTCCTGACTCTTTAGCATCACATGGCATAACTCAGTGACCATGCTATGACAAGTGCTCAGTTTAGTTGGTCATGTGTATGTTTGGGCACCAACCTCATGAAGTATCCAAGGAGACCAAAAAAGCATATTGATTCCATGGCCTGGAGTTACAGATGCTGGAATCCACCCCGTGGGTGCTGGAAACTCAGTATCATCAAGCAGGGCAGCCAGTGCTAACTACCAGTCATCTCTACAGCCTATATTACCTCCTTTTTACAGAGGTAAAAAGAGCTGTGGCCCCACATTGCTAGAGTCCCCTAAGAAGTGGCAATTCTGGGATGGGAGACTTCTCCTTTCCCCCTTACTCCTATGAGTTAAATATCAGAGAAAAAATAGGCATGTTCCATCTGGGAAGACCTCAAGTCTCTCTGTCTCTGCCTCTGAGTTTTGCTTTAAAGTTCCAGAAAGGGATGACATTATCATTATACGAAATGTTTCCTACATTGGAGTGGAGAGCAAATGGGGAGATGAGAAAATCAAGAGAAAGGTTTGAACCAGGGCGAAACTGGTGAGGATAAGTTATGATGCCATATAAATTGTGTTCTCCTCCCCACATTAGGGCTAAAGTTCTGATTCTAGTCTGTTAAAATTCAACTTCATGATACAGGCAAGATGGCTCAGCAGATAAAGGCACCTGTGCCTCCTGAAACCTTAACCTTGACCTTTCAACCTTAGGAACTATAGGAAAATATACCTCACATTTCAATGACTTGGCTCGTGATTCTTGCTCTATAACCCTGATCAAGTACTTCATAATACAATACCAGGCTAGATCATTCTGTACATGATTCTTACAAAGCCGGGGCTGATTTCCCTTTGCATGCTTAAGAATTACCCCAAACAATACCATTTTAATGGACGCCATGCAATTTCTAACTGGTTCTAACGAGACACCAAGGATGAGATCAACTGCCTATATGTGTGAGTCACCTATGTTTCTTCTGAATCAGTTCTCATCTGGAAGGTCATGTGCACACAGCACCCCTATGTGCGTCTCTACCCTGTCGTTTCCCACTGTTTTAGTTTCTTCACAGTACTGTTGACACTGCGAGACGGTTTTTGATGTACATGGTTATTTAATTCTTCCTTCTCTGGAAATATAAGCTTGGTGAGGTTAGAGCCCTGACCTCTTTTCCCCTTTAGTGCTGGTGGGATCCTAAGGCATTCCCTCTGTATCTCCAACTTAGGTCAGCAATGGTCGAAGCTGGATTTGTGCCCAGGCTGGATTGAATTCACCGCCTTCCTGCTGGGCTACTTATGCATTCATTATTTTCTTGCCACCGTGTGCTTTATTGACTGTCATTTTCTACCATGGACTTTCACTTTCTCTCTCAATAGAACTCCAATGAAGGACTCACCACTACCTCTAATTGACAGATCAGAAAACCGGCTCCTAAATGTGGGGAATTCTGTGATTCCCTCACACATCCTTGGGAATTGTTTCTGGAGTTTGTCAGTTGCAGCTCCTTCTTATCCCCCCATTGGTTTGTTTCCTCCCTTCTCCTGCCCTGAAGGAGATGCTCAATTTCCACTGAGCATCTTTCTTTAGTGCAGGAATTTGGCTAGGTTCTATGAGAACAGTTGGTACCAGCTTGATCTTAAACTGCCCAGTTCCAGCGGGTACTCGACACCCTGCATATACAGGCAGCACTAGTGCACTCAATGGCTTTAGCAGATGAGTAGGTGAAGTTTGGAGGGAGAAGTTGAGGGGAAAGAAGCATGGGGGGAGTTGGAGCAGAGCTAGTGGAGGGTGGATTTGGTCAAAACACATTATATTCATACGCAAAACTCTCAAATAATAAATTTAAAAAAATAATTTAAAAATTGCAGCACACTGAGTCAGACACTTCAGGAGGAAGAACCAAGAAACATCTTGTCACAATCGTCCCCAGCCTTAAGCTGTGTGAGCTTCTCCCATAACCCTGCCAGCCCTAGACTGCCTGCTGGCACTTGAGCCTCAAGTTAGAAAGTGGGAAGGTTGGAAGCTGCTGGGAGAAGGTAAAAGGGATTTAAGTCCAGCTCCTTGAGGCTGTGACAGAGTTTCTGGGACTCAATTGGCAAAGATCTTAAGGGGACAGATGGGCACAATGAATATCGATTGAGAGTCTGGGGTATTGCTTGCCACTAGTGATCACTTAACCATGCAGTAAGCAGTCGTGGGCGGTCTGAACAGGGAGAGTGGGAGTCCTGGTTAGAGCCTCTTCTCCTGGTTGATGCAATTCTGCTCAGTGTATCATGTAGCTTAACTTTCTCCAGCCTTTTGTCCTTGATTCAGCATAAGTCTTTGTTATTTATATAAAATCACATTTCCTCCAATCTTTCCACATGTAGCGTCTGGTCTCCTTCCAACTTTGTGCCCATTGCACAGTCAGAGTGATGGCTGCGTGTAAACACCAGAGACTGCTTACAACCTCCGACAGTTTTCTGTTTTCTGTAAGATGCAGCCCCAGTTCTGAACAAGGTGTCCTCAGCATCCTAGTTAGATTCCCTATGGAGTCCTCTTCCCGCCCACCTTACAGCCCTTCCTTGTCTATGTGCCAGGCCTTCTGGCTTGATTTCGGTTTCTAAACACACCGTGTTCCCTCCAGTCTCCAGGCCTTTACACAAGCTGTTCTCTCCGTCTGGCATAGCTCTTCCCCATCCGCCGCCACCACCACTGCTACCACCGCCATCATCACCACCATCACCTTACTTAACCGATTAACACCTGGCCATCTGTCAGAGCTCAACTCAGCTGTCATTCTCCCAGATGCCCAACAAGGCACAGCCCCTGTCTCATGCCTCCCCAGCATCTAAATTAGCCTAAATGTGCCTTCATTCAAAGTGATCACTTGAGTTTGTAGGTCAATGTTCCTGAGAATAGACTTCACATGACTTTGTTCATCTCCTAACCTATAAAATGATTGGAGTGGGTTCTCAATTAATACTGTTTTCTCATTTGTATCTCTGTCTCACTAGGCAGAAAGTTAGGGCTTAGAAAGAATAAGTTGCTTGCCTAGGGTTGTCCAGAAGATCTGGAATATGGACCAACCCCTTCACTACCCTGCTTGCCTTTCAAATATGTCAGCCCAGGCAGGGTCTCAGGGGAGGAGGGAGGAGCTTCTACTGAGAATTTCATTTCAGCCCCTGAAAAATAAATGGGCTGTACTAGTCTCAGGTCAGCTGCACTCCATCATGAGCCAGTTAAGGGACCATGTTCCTCGGAACTGCCCTCAGCTGTGGGAGAGAGATGGATGGTCCCTAAAGGCTCATCTCGTTATCCTAGGAGCTAAATTGGGACTCTGTTAAGGGATAGATTGCCCATCAATAAGTAGCACACTAATTCTACAGCCACATGGTACAGGAAACTGACCAGGGCCCCATAATATGGCCTTTGGCGCCCCTCCCACCATCTAGACTTAATGGCAACTCTTAGAAAATAAACACAACCCTACCAGAGCCCCCAGAATACATTTGCTCTAATGTGCTGCAACCGTCTTAAGTGAGTGCCTGATAAATTAATGGTCCTGTTAAACACAGTTCACTGTGAGCTTCAGTGTGCAGCAGCCGTCAAGGGGAGGGGTTACTTCTAGGACAGTAAAAGCAAACCATAGCTCTCTCTCTCTCTCTCTCTCTCTCTCTCTCTCTCTCTCTCTCTCTTTCTGTCTCTGTGTCTCTGTGGTGTGCGTGTGTGTGTGTGTGTGTGTGTGTGTGTATGCACATCTGTGCAGGGCATCACTGGGCAGTGGTTTGTGCTGTGCTTGTATGCATGTGAGCAGGTTAGAGCACAGTGGAGCTGCATTCTGCAAACACTAACTGCATATAGATTTGTATTCCATGTGGCCAACCTTGTGCTTTACAAAAGCCACATGACACTGTCCACACTGGATGGAATATTTCACAGTAGTTCCTCAATAAACATTTGCTTCAATAATTAATAAAGTCATTCATAAAATCATTCCATGATTAATAAAGTCAATACTTATTCATTATATTAACAATGACAACTATGATAAATGGAAAGAAAAAAAGCATTCCCGAACAAGTGAACAAGGTAAAACCAATACAGCCATGCGTACCTGTGGGTACTGGGCTGGGGCACTGACTGGCTCTTTCCTTGGCTCATCTCTGCATTCCCATAGTCAGTAGGACCAGAGGATGTCCAGAAGGTTTTTTACCTCATATTTGAGAATTTTGGAAAGAGACAAAGTAATGTCTTGCAAAGGTTGGGGAGAGGATGATTATGGGTAAGTTTGGGGGCAGGTGTCTAAAGTTTGAACCAATCATCAAGACACATAAGACAGAACTAACCAAAGCCACATCAACTAACAATGATTAGCATAGCTTGGATGCCTAGAGAAAACTTTGCCCTGTGGATTTGTGGGGTAGACAAGTGTCCTCCTGCTTATTCCATTTCAGATTTTGCTCCACAAGACAGGCAAGCAGCCTGGACGATGCGAGTTAGAAGATGGCAGATTGATTGCTCTTGAGGGCTATAGAGAATATGATAAGATAAAAGGAAATGAAAGGTAAGGAAGAGGTGAGAGAGGAGGCAGAGAAGATGGAGAAAAAGCAGGAGGAGGGCAGGTGGGGGAGAGATGGCAGAAGAGAACGAGAAAAAGGACATGAGGAGGAGATGGAGAGAGGACATAGAAAGGCAGATCAGAGGGAACAGACAGAGGGAAAGGACCACTCAGAGTTCTCATACAGTTGATATAAGAGAATTTTTATGGATGATCAGGTTTGACTCAAGGATATGGCCAAGAAAACCAGAAGCAACTATTCTAGGGCAAGGCTAATGGGATTAGGTCAGGACAGTTTACAATGTCAATATCACTGAGAGGGAGGAAACAGTACCATGGTGATGGCTGATTATCCTCCAGGGATGAGTGGAAATCCTACCACCTGCCTGGTAGTTCACACAGATTCAAACAACCCAAGTCTCCCTGGCCTGCAGGGTCTGTGTCCTGTGCAGTGTAGGAAAGGTTGGATGATAACACCATAATAAATTGAATTAATTGTAGGGACTGGGTTATAGAGACAGGCCCATCATCCTTCATGAAGACAAAGTAGCAAGAGATGGCAGGACACCAAGGATGCTGAGGATGCTACAGGAGGCCCACCACAGAGATGCCTGGAGTTGGTATGCTGCTTCGAGGAACAGAGTGGAGCATTAACCTGAGGCCTCCAATACAATCATTGTGAGGGACAGTGATAGTCTTAATTTCCAGCTACGTTTTTGTTGCCTATGGACACTATAAAAATGAAAAAAACAAAACAAAGAGTGTCAATCACTTTCCTGCAGTGGCTGCCTCCCACTCTGTGAACAAACATCTTTTTCTCACTTTTGGGGCATGACTTATTGCTATTTTTAATTCCTGTTACTTCTATTCTCAGAATTGTCTCCAGCTGCCTGTCTGCCACTTCAGTGTCTTGGTATCCTAACCAATACCTAATCATGCTGCTCCAAGCCTGCCCCAATCCCTCAGAGGCTTTTTATTAACTTTCACCTAGCTTCCCAAATGGTTCCTGTTTGTGAAACTCCAAGCTTTGGAACCTTCTGTCTCTTCTTTCACGTTTTTGTCAACTCTCCTTTCCAGAGCACATCTGAGCATACTCCAGAAACTTCAGAATGAACAATGGCTCATTGTTGCTTTCTGGTTCCAGCAACATCAAAGCATTGCTCAAAGGGAGAGACTTAACCATGTATCAGTGATTCTAATCAGCAGGACATAGGCTCTAATTTACCACATACTGACTACAGGTACCAAGTGAGCCAGTCTTTCCTCTTATCAGACAGCATCCTTGGCCATAATGCACTGGCTGGCAGAAAGGTCCCCATCATTGATGAGAAATGTTCAGCCTGAACCCTGATGTAGCCAAAGAATCACACAGAAAGGTTAGCCAAGACAGAGAAGCAGCATGGGAAGAATCTGTGCATTTATAGAAAGTGAATAGAAAATCCTAGAATGTTTGAATTGTTCTGGAAGGAAACGAGGGTCCAAAGATTAGCTCAGGCAACCCCCTGGGTAGATGGAAAGAGGGGGAAATCTTTTTGAACAAACATTCTTAGTTATATGTAAATACAGAGGCATTTAGGGATGCCTCTATATAGAAAATTGCATATTATGCATGCACCCTCACATCGGGTACATGGACACACACTTCTAGACTTCTCTCCACCAGGGAAATGTTCAAGGAATTCCTATAAGAACTCACTACTATTCATATTTGTTTTCTTACACACACTAAAAGCTTTCTCACTCTGAGAGGCACACATGAGCAGACACATACACACTTTCGGGTTATCCAGGAATGCTAGGATATTGGTTAACAGTCATTCCAAAATTGTGAGATGGGTAGAAGCAGGATGCTCTGAGCAAACAGAAGGACAGAGGGAGTGGCCACACATTCAGGTTAAAATTAGCCAGGAAGTGTGAACTGTTTGCTACTGGAGGCCTAAGTTCCTAGCTGAGACCTCGGGTTGAAGAAAAACCCTTGTACTGCAATCCACAGCTCTGATCTGATCTAATCTGATCTAATGGGTTCAGACCTCTTGGAGAAAAGTTTATTTTTGCTTTTGCCCACTGCCCTCTGAGTGTGGAAGTCACAGCAAGGGAACTTGGAAATCTGTCCTGTAATAAGCAGCAGGGCTATTTCCATCATCTGGGAAGAATAATTATTCTTATGAACGGAAAGCCATCTGGGGCAAATCACTGTTACTTTTTGGATTGACTTATACAACAGCTATATGAATGGGGTGCTGTTATCACTGTCCATTCCTCCCACTGCTCCCTGCTAAATGTCATCAGGAGTCTCTGGGCAGAGTCTGGGACTGAGAGACAGACTCCCCAAAGAGAAATACTACATAGCACACTCAGGGACAAGTCGGGGACTGAGTCAACATCATTGCCAGGAAAGCACCAGCCAGTGAGCATGGAGCAGGGAGGTTTCACAAAAACCAACCCGAGCACCAGGTGAGGACTCTACCCAGAGATGAGTGATGGCAAGGACTTAAAATAATGGGCCAAGAGCCCGACTGACAGTAATATAGAATGCGGCAGATACAGACTCAAGTCACAGCTCTGAAAACACAGGTGATTTTCTTTCACAAAATGCACAGAATCACATTTGCCACAATAAGGTAATGCCATCTACACACATAGACACTTTATCCATTCACTTAACATATTCATGATCAATAGCCACAAATATCCATGAGTGCTTCCTTTGTATTTGGTGTTGTTCAAAGCATGTTGTGTGCAATAGCACTTCAGTCCTTAGGCCAACCTGCCATGTTAGAATTACTGATTGTCACCCTCTAAAGAATGAAGCATGGGAGGGTTCCCATTGAATAAAGGACACACAGAACTATGGTTTGAACCCAGAAAAACTGGCCTCAATGGCTGTGTTTATTGTTTCCAAGAACTGAATGGCTTGAATAACAAAGAAAATATTTACAGATAGTGGGTTGTGATGGCTATTCTTGATTGTCAACCTGACTACATCTGGAATTAAATAAAATCCAAAATAGAAGGCATGCCTGTGAGGCTGTGAGGGATTTTGTTTAATTTGAAGTGTGAAATGGGTAGATCCACTTCTAATCCAGATCTTTAATGTGTGTGGTGTGTGTGTGTGTGTGTGTGTTTAGGACCGAGGTAAAATATTAAGGCCTAAATGGAATGTTAAGGCCTAAATAACTATTACCTGGATAGCCTGCCATTATAAGGAAACTTTGTCATATGTTTCTGCTGTTACTAGGAAACTTTCGAATGCCAAGATTGATTACATATTCTGTTATGTTCTGTGCCCTTGGAAACCAATCACAATATAAGTCTGTTTATAAATATAAGAACTGTGTTGTGGTAAATCTCTGACCCAAATAGGACCAGTAAAGGAAAACACAACTCAATAATTATGGTATAAATTGCACTCCTAGATTGGGCAGATTTACCATTACACTACTCTATTCCCCAGCTATGAGATCCCTTATAACTTGCGGTTTATCCAGGCCACGTGCTTGTCCTTCCACCTCCAGCTCCTCCATCATCGGCTTCCTACTCCTTCACCTTCCTCCGTCGACTTCCTTCTCCTTCTCCTTTCCTCCATCGACTACCTCTTATATCGAATTCCTCTTCTTCTCTCCTCCCCTAAGCCTTTTTCTCCGCCTCACCTTCTACTGCCCAATCACTGGCTCTAGCCTTTATTTTACAAATTTAATTGGACAGAAGGTTCACAAGACATCACCTGTGTACAGATTCAATTCTCCTCTGCAGCCCCTCCCAGGAAAGTGGAACTAGGATCAAAATACAAGGCTGGGGCAATCCACAACAGAACTGTTTTGTATAGTTACTCAGAATAAGCTTGGATGAGACTCAGCCACACAATAACATTTCCTGCACCTATGTATAAGTTTTTATGGTATTTGCCTTTATAAGCTGCCCCTGGAACGGACCCAGCATAAGGGAGGAGAGACACCTGCACCCATATAAGAAACTATTTGAAATAAAACTTTCATTTTGAGTGGTGGTCTAGTAAAGTTAAAGCTCCCAAGACCTCCCTGGGAACTGACATCCTCCTTGCTAGAAAGCGATATGTAACTGACATCCTGGTTAGCAAGTTAAGATATGTTAGACAACTCCCACCCTGGTAGACAAGTTAGGACATGAATATTAGATAAGGCAAGTCTCTTGCCCCAGTTAAATACCCTGACCAATGGAAGCAAGATAAGTGTACAACAAAGACATCTTCCTAAGGAAATCTCCTATCTTTAAATCCTGATTGGTGGAATAACTTGGCACAGATATTTGTGGATTTGAGGCTTAAAAACCTTGTAGGATCTTATCTCAGGGTCATAGTTCAGTTTCCAAATCTGGACTATGACCCAATCAACCAGACCTGGAATATATGCTCAATAAACTATCCTTGTCTGAACTGAGATCAGTGTTTGTGTGCTTCGTGAGGCAATTCCTGGACTCCAACAGTACGTATGTATATATATACATGCACACATATATCATATGAATATATATGTGTGTTATACATATATATGTACATTAACATATATTTGAGGTATTTATACACAGATGGATAGATAGAGATAGATAGATAGATAGATAGATAGATAGATAGATTCCTTCTATAAGTGAACCCTAACTAAAACATGCCTGAAAGCCTCAAGAAAAGTTAAGCCATATGGCTAGTGACAGGAAGTGGTGATTCTAATGAGGGCCTCAGTACCTGCTTCTTTACATAAATACAGTTTGGACTGAGCTGAAATTCAGATGACCAGAAGGCACCAACCAGAGGATAATGTAAGAGAGAAATTTCCCCATGGGTACAGCAGAAACCAAGATTCTGGGGTAGAAATGTATTGGAAATGCCAATAAATTGAAGACAAACAGCCACAAAGATCTCTGCATCATACAGTAGCTGAGGGAACAGTGCTCAGGGAAAGGATAAAGACAAGATGCTGGGGTCTTTGAAATGCAGAGAAAATCAGTTGGTAAGAGAATAGAGTGGTCTCATTATGCTTTTTTGTTTATTATAGAGATTATAATATACATATCTCTTCCATCTCTTTTTCACTCCAAAGCCTCCCATATACCTCCCTGCTCTTGTTCAAATTCATAGCCTCTTTTTTCACTGATTGCTGTTCCATGTATATATGTATATGAATATACATATGTATTGCTAGATATAATCTGTTCCATTTGTTTAACGTTACTTGCATATATGTTTTCAAGGCTGAAACTTCTACCTCACAGTGACTGAACACTACATAAAGAAAAATTCACTCTCCACAATGGGAGACACTCTGAGGAAAGACCAGGGTGTAACATAAAGAGAAAAGTGTTCTAGGCAGAGTCCCCTTTCTTTCACCAATCAGAGATGCACCAGCCTCCCATAGAGGAAAATAATTCAAGAATTTATTTAACTTGACTCTCCCTGACAGACAGGACGCCTCAGAGAGTTCAAGATATGTTCCACTTGCCAAGCTCTGCCTCATTTCAGCAGCCCCATTTCCGGTGCACCCTGACTTTATATACAACTTAATAATGTTGCTAAGGCTTTCGAGAAGTTCTTACTGTGTACCCCAGGGTGACCTTAAGGTTATAATCCTCCAGCTAAAGTGTCATGACCTAACACACACACACACACACACACACACACACACACACACACACACACACACAGAGGGGGAGAAGAGGAGGGAGGGAAACATGAAGGGAGGGAGGGAGGAGTCCCACAGTCCCCTCTGAGGCCATCCCAGAGTGAGTGCTGTGCTTTGATTACAACCCCATCACCCTCTCCACTCTAGTGCCAGTCTTGTAATGTCACCCGAGACAGGATGTCCTTCCAGTGCAATGTTTACAAAACCTCCAAGTGGTCAAATCATCTGGCAATGCTCTATCCATTTGTCATTAAGTCATCTACAGCCACAGCCCAGCTTGGGTTGGCTGCCAAGGTACTAATTCCTAATCTCCTTACCTGTCCTTTGATTTTATCCCCATTGGGCTATGAAAGCTGATTTATCCTATTGGTTGACAATGATGAAAAAAAAGTTACTTTTCTACAAAGAAAGAGAGGGATTGCACTGAGCAGGCGTCAGAAAACCCCAATTAAAACAGAGACTTTAATTTCCAAGCAAAAGGCTTAATTGAAGAGTAGACACAACTTGAAACTGTAAGCCAACACCTCAAAAAAAAAAAAACAAAAACAAAAAAACCATGGCCTCCACTGTGCTCAAAGAGAAAAAAGAGAAAGAAGGTGGAGGTTTTGTTTGAGAATTTGCACAAGCTGTTTGAAAAACAGTTTGTTGGCAGTTGTGACTTTTCTCTTGAAGCTAGCTATCACTGACGTCATGGGTGATACTTGATTGGTGGGAATAACTTAATAAAAATAGTCCCAGAGTTCTAGCGAGAAGCTTCTGTAAGTCAGCTGGTAAGACCTTCTGGAGAAGTGTTTGTAACCTGAGTGTTATCCCATTGTAACCTGCTATAATTTGCAACTTGAGTTTTTCAGAGTGTGGAGCCTGTAAGAAGTTGGCTTTGTGGGAGGTTACAGTTCCTTATAAGCATAGCTGAGAGGGGTCAGACTCTCACTCTTTCCTCCCCTTCCCTCCTTTCTCTCCTCCTTCCACTCCCATTTCACTCTTCTTTTCCAACTCTGTCTTCTCCTCATCTATATCTATCTATCTATCTATCTATCTATCTATCTATCTATCATCTATCTCTATCTCTATCTCTCTCCCTCTTCCCCTTCCTAGCTAAACACTGAGCACCCTCTTGGCTAGCTGCTCTTGCCATGTTGTGATGCCTCGTTAAGGGCCAGTAATTGACAAGAACACTTGGTCATGGACTGAAACTCAACTTGCAAATCAAAAGAAATCTTTTGTCTCTATATGGTTATTAGCTCAGGCAATTTTTACAGTCACAGAAATCTGACTGGCCAAGCCTAGCTCCACTATATCCCAGAAGTAGAAGAATGATCACATTTGCACACTCACTTTTCACAAACAAAAACAACACTCTCTCACGGACATATGATATATGACAGCCACGGTGAAGCACAGGTACAGGACACCCATTTGACTTGTGTTGTGTGTAGCCCCTTGTCTTGTTCTTTCTTTCACTTCTGAGCAGCTGCCCTAAATTCCAGAATTGACATATGAAGGTTCAGAGCTTAACTATTTCCTTGAGAAGCTGCCCACAGATTCCGATTCCCTAGCTGAATAATGTGCAGAATGCTTTGGGCTTCTGACTATGTAACATCCATGTGCTTCAGGTCTGATGTCAAAGCTATTTGAACCTCTGGATGCTGAGAGCATCAGTCCATAGATGGCTGTAGTTGCCAATCTGACGTGGGCCCCAGAGCAGCAAAGCACTACAGAAACCTATAGAACACTGCAAGAATTAGGAACAGATGCCTGAAATAAAACCTCATGCCAAATCCTCTCTTTGCTCTCAAGCACAGGATGACTAGATAAAATCATTTCAATTAAATAAAAGCCATTCTGAGGCTCAAGCAAGAAAGGAGCCTTGGGAAATCTAGGGACAATAGCAACTCCCGGGCTGAGCAGAGATCAGACCATCTGGGGCTGGGACTGTAATTCTCTCAGAGAAAAGCTACTATTAGGAATATGGCCTCTAAGGATAGCAAGGAAGAGCAATGACAGGGGTTCCTGAATAAATTATAAAACTAGAAAAAAGATGCTAAATCTGAGCCTCTTTCTCTCATAACTTGGTTAGTCTGCTTTCCATCGATGGTGGGAAAGTATCAGGGATAATCAGCTTATAGAAGGAAGACGAATGTTGTTGCTTCATGGGTCTGAGTGTCAACCTGTGGTCATGTGGGTCTATTGCTTTGGGCCTGCGGCCAGACAGAACATCATAGTAGGGATTGTTGTCCAACTCAAAAAAGTGTGGAAGCAAAAGGGACAGAGGAGGAGGAGGAGATTTCCAGTAGTATCCCCAGTGACCTCATTTCTTTCTACCAGACCCACCCCCAAAGTCTCAATACCTTGCTATGGTACCATAGACTGGTGACCTAACTCTTAACACATCTCCTCAAGCCTGTGTTGATAAGAGTGGGTCATTACAGATATTTGAGTAAAATTTTTGTGCCTTGGACCTACATGAATTGTAGCTGATTAATCTGAGTTCTCACTTCCCACACAGAATAGAGATTCTAAGCCATAAACCTGCTGGGAGAGTGAAGAATTCTCTTAATTCAATCCCCAAAGCAGATGTTAGGAATCCCTCTCAAACCTGGGCCTGTAGTAAACTTCTGAGAGGACAGATTCCTGCTGACTGTGAGCTCTCAGCAAAATTGACAAAATAAGTTATTAAGTTATAAGTTATATTAAAATTATGCAAAAACTGAAGTAATTTACTACCATATTTACTCTCAGTAAATTAAAGAACCTCCAAGGGCTACAACCCAGCAAGAAGGAAATTGAATGCCAGTGAGGAGGGGAAGAGATTGGGGGGGTTGATATTCAAGAAGCAACAAGGGAGAAAGTAATAGGAGCAATGGGGGTGGGGGTGGGGGAGTCAGAAAGCATGGCCCTTCAGCACACAAGTCAGCAAGTGAATAGCAGCTCAAGGAAACTCCTAACCAGACAGAGAGAACGTGTACCACTGGGAAAGAGTGGGGCACAACCAAAAGCAAATGAGAGCTTAGCTATATGCAGGAGGAAACTGTTTTCCCAGTGATTTCCTAGCTCACCCTTGATGGATAGCTACCAATCTATGGAGTCAGAAGCTGAGTCAGGTATTCCTCTACAAAGTTCCTTCATTCACAGCATCAAGGAAGCCATATGTTTGCACTGGAATAAATATTAAAAAGAGAAAACTGGATTTCCTTCCCCTGTGTAGACAGTATCCAATGTCTGATCCAATCCATCTGATAGACCTAGGAACATCTTCATATCTGGCTCATGAGGGATCTTAGGAGAGTGAAGAACTATTGTTCTATATTCTCTTTTTTCTCCACATCTACTGACCTAAGCAAGTCCACTTGGGTAGAATGCTGGGGCTGGAAAAGGTAGAAAAACCACACCATATCAGTACTACCCCATGTGTTTAGATGTCAACTTGTTGGCAAATTACACCCTGCCACTCTCAGATCCGTGAGCAAGATGGAAATGCCAATTTGAGCAGATTCTTTTTTCTTTAATTCTTCTGTTTTAAAAACTACAATCTGGAGAGGTGACAGTGAGTTTCAAATTCAACAGGGAAAGTGGGAAGAGGGAAAAGAAAAATGAAGATACCTAGGATGTTTGTCATAAGAGCAAGAAGAATCAGAGTTACTAACTCTCTCCTTTCAGGAAGATGCCATGAAAGCACCAGAGCTTCTGCAGACAGTCTCTTAGGATTAGAGAGAGGAGAGAATTAAGCAAGGTCAGGATGCCTTGATGGCTAAAGATGTGCTTAGGACTAAGAAGTGTAAGTTTCAAACATGAGGGTGGGAGGTGGGGTTCAAGAAAATACTTAGCAACTCATCTGTGCAGTGGATTGTGGTGCTGTAAACTTTCTTTGAATCCCTTTGAGTCCTTTGATATTAAGACTTGAGGGAAAGCAATTTCTGTGCTTTAAGCTCCCCAAAGTGAAGAAACAAGATTATACTAACAGCTTCTAGCAAACACAGCGTTGGGCAGCGGTGCTGTTTATTTTCTGAACATGTTCCTTTCCCTGTGATGGGCTCCAGGCATGTGGAGTAAAATATAAATAGCAGGGGGAATAAAAGAAGAAGCAACATGCTGGGGTCTCTGACCCTTCTGGGGTCGGGTCCAAGACCTGGAAGGCGCTAGCCAGAGTGTGGGGCACTTGGGGACGGGGTTCATGCTTCAGCACAGTCTCCTGTACAGAGGGCGGGTACAAGGTTAGGGTGAAGTTCACAGAAGAGGATTATTAAAGGGATTTGGGACAAGCTACACTGGACACCCAGATAAAGGGCAGAGGAGATTTCGAACCATTTTGACATGTATTTCCCTCCCTTCATCTGCCTCTGGGCAGATGCTTCCAAGCATCCTACCTTCCTGTTTCTTTTAAGCATTTTGACAGTCTAGAAATGATTTGAGCTGGAATCTTTTCGTCCTTCTTCCATTCGATGTGAGTATTGTGTGAAGGTGTATAAACAATAACAGCATAACAGCTTATATTTATTGAACACTAGAGACCTGGGATTGACTTACTTAAGCCTCCCAAAAGTCTTGGAGGTAAGTACTGACACTTCTCCCGTGTTGTTAGAATGTAGATTCACAAGCTTACCAAGAGGGAGAACAAAACCCCCAGAAATGCAGCACTGGCTGGGGCTCCATCAGGTACTGGATGCTGAGCACCAAGCAGAAGGAATGGAGGTTGCAGCTCTTTTCCCTAGGTTAAAAGACCTGAAAAGGTGATTACAACACAAAGGACTCTTCTGAGAACAAATGCTAATGAAGTGGGAAGGGAGGTTACATTCCCAGACAGCCTTATCCTTTCCTTTCAGCAGCATCTGCTAAGGGAAAGAATGACTATTTCATCTGGGCAACCACTGAAAACAGGCAGGAAAATCAACCAAATTCACCCTGTTAGTATAGTTTTGTATTTATGGGAAAGTCAAGCAGAGAGAGAGAGAGAGAGAGAGAGAGAGAGAGAGAGAGAGAGAGAGAGAGTTAGTTCCAGGCACCCATATACCCTATTCCTACCATGAACTGATTTCTCTGTTACTACCATCTTGCACAAGGGCACGGTCTTTATTTGCATTATACAACTTTATGATTTTCTTCGCAAATGCTAAACTGCATACATAGCATCACTATAGAATTGTATAGAATAGTTCCAGCACTCAGAAACATCATGGGATCCACTCTTTATCACTCTCCTCCTTCCCTTCACTGTCTTTTCACTGTCTACAACTTTGTCTTTTGTGGACTGTAATACAATTGGAATAATGCAGTATGCAGGCTTTTTACACTGACTTCTTTGGCTGAGCAAATGCTATTAGGTTTTCTCCCTGTCTTATCATGGCTCGAGAGCGTGTTTCTTTTAAATCCTTGAACAATAGCCAACTGCATAGCTATGTTACAGATTATTCACCCAATTATGGAAGAGAATCTTACTTGCTTTCCAACCTCAGCTCATATAAACAAAGCTGCTATAAATGTGTCAGCACATTGTCATGCATACATTTTCAACTATTTTTGGTAAATACCTAAAAGCACAACTGATATATCATAGAAAGTCTATGTTTAGCGTTTTATCTAATTCACTAAGCTGTCTTCTAAAGTGGCTGCCCTACTCTCTGTTGCCCTCAGCAAGCAGTAATCATTTTTTTCTGCTGTGCAACCGTGTCTGCATTTGATATTGTCTGTTTTTATTTATTTATTTATTTATTTATTTATTTATTTATTTATTATATTACTGTCTTAATTTTCAATTTCTCAATGATAACAACACTCTGCACTATTGCGGTTATTTTCTGTCAGTATATTATTCGGGAAAAGTGTCTGTCAAACTTGCTTGTATTATTTTCCACACAGGGTCTCCCGTATCCCAGGGTGACCTCAAACTTGCCAGCCTGAAATACATGAGACCCTGTCTGGAAAATAATATAAGACCCAAGATAAGCTTGAACTTCTGATCTCCTGGGTGAGGGGATTGTGGGGTGTGTGTTGCTTGCCTTGTTTATACATGCATACTAGACCAGCAAGCACTCTGCCAACTGTGATGAAGTCCCAGCTCCCTTTGGCTCATTTTTAATTATCAAAATTTTATACTCTCTTATTATTGAGTTCTTATTGGATTATTGGTTTTAAGAGTTCTATGTGTATTTCCAATAAAAAATACTTTACCGACTCACACATAATAAATATAGAGTATATTTGGACCCCTCCTTCCTCTGCAACCCTTCAGGATCTATTTTGAGCTAAATTTTGTAAAAAATTATTCCTCCTCCTTCCCTCTTCCTTCTCTTCTTCCTTTCTTCCTCTTATTTGTCACCACTCCTCTTCTCTCCTCCCCTGTCCCCCATCTCCACTCTCTTTCCTCTTCCTTCCCCTCTTCTTCCCCACCCCCATCCTGTCCTCCTCCTCCGTCCTTCTCATACAAAGATGAAAGTGCATTGCATATACATATAAGACTCTCTAGATTAAGCCCATTATTTTCTACAAATTAAGATCTGCTAATTTAAAAAGAGAACAGAGTGTCCAATGTCCCACAAACTTAATTTGTCCATTCTGGTACCAACACTATGCCACTGGGATTATTACAATGTTGCAGTAGGCCTTGAAGTCAGGCAGCCAGACCTCTGCCTCTGCCTTTCAAGGTGGGCTTCACCTGTGAGCTCACTTTCAGGTGTAAGCAATGTAATCTGGGCAATTGCTTTTCCATGTCAGCCATAGATTCAGTGTCATCATTTACAGAATAAACTGGGAAGATTTTGACTGTGATTGTATTGACCCTGTAGGGCACGTTGGAAAGAATGGATATGCTCGCAGACTTGACTATTGCTGTTTGTGACTATGGACTGTTTACTCTTTCATGCACTTGTCCTTCTTTGATTTACTTAACAATTTTGTAGTTTTCCTCACATAGACTTTAATGCATATTTTATTACACTGATGCCTATAGGATTCTTGGTACTGATGCAAATAATGATTGTTTTCTTAATTTCACTTGCAGTTGTTCCTTTGCTGATACGTAGAGCAGAAATTAATGTTGTACATTAATTTTATATCTTGTGACTTACCTAAAATTATTTATTACTTATGGGTATTTTTAGCAGGCTTTAGCATTTGACATACAATCATGAGATCTTCAAAGGCAGCTTTACTTTTCTTTCTAATTATGTATAATTTTGTTTAATTTTCTTGTGTTTTAGCTTTAGTCACATGTTCCAGCATGATATTGGGTAGACATGATGTGGACACATCAGTGCTTTATTTCAGATTCTTGGAAGAAGCTTCTCCATTCTCCTCAGCAAATATGATGTCTATATTTCTATATTTCTGTAGACTTTTAACATTTGGATTGAAAAAGTTTGAAGGTTTTTCTTTTATCCTTGTTTTCTGAGAGTTTAACATTATGAATAGATGTTGTATTTTGCCAAATGCTTTTCTCTGTAGATTCAATCATCTGACTTTTCCTCCTCAATCTGTTGAATGATGGGTTACAGTCACACATCCAGCATGTTGCAAAGGATATCTACGACTATAGCCAAACTCAGAATTTTGAATTTACCTGAACATTGTGAGACATTAGGAGAACATTATTATTTTTTGGAAACGTGACAGTGTTGCTCTGGAGCATGAACCTTGGAGACAGTGACATCCTTTCCCAAGGCTAAGAGATGGGACACATAGGCCTGAGTTCAGTGTAGATCAACCTGTATAACTCTGCAATTAATTGTAGTTGGTTGTATACAATTACTTTTCTGTTGTATGTGTCCATGGGGGTACATATGTATGGGTGTGCTCACCCATGCAGGTTCAAGTGGGGTCAGAGTTTGACCTGGGGATGTTTTTCTTTGTTGCTCCCCACTTTTACTCTTGGAGGCAGAGTCTCTCACTGAACCTGGAGTTTGCTATGTCACCCAGAATGACAGGATCCCAAGCCCCTGGAGTCTGCCTGTCTTTACAATGTGAAACCCAAGAACACACAGGTTGCATAGTAACCATACCTCTGGGGTAATGAACTCAATCTCCTTGGCTTGCGCGGCAAGGGCAAGCCATCTCCCCATCCCCACAGAATGACTTTTATATCTTGTTGAATTCTGTTTCTGGTGTATTGTTATTATAATTATGAGGAGATATTAGTACAGTTTTCCTTTCTTATGATGCCTTGAAAGTGTTTGGTGTTGAGGTGTTCATAGAGTGGCTCAGAATTTTTTTTTTCTGTTGATGTCTTCCAAAAGTCACTACAAAGACATGGCATGATTTCTGCCTTGGGGCTTTGGTAGAATTCACTAGTGAAATCATCTCTAGCCAACTCTTTCATTTTAAAGAGAATTATTGTTAATGAATATAACATTTTAACAAATATATGACTATTTAAAAGATTAGTGTTTTGTATAAACACTAGTAGTAGTTTTCAAGAAACTTATTTTAAGCCTCTTCAAAATATCATTTAAACAAAATAATAAGGTAATGTAGAATTTATAATGCATGTAACACTACAATAAATAACAATAACACATTTTATTTCCTAAAATATATATTTGATGCTGTATATTTTCTTCTGAGCTGTTTTCACTGTATTCCAATGGGTATTTTTAAGGCATTTAAAAATTTTAATTTATTGTTATTATTAGTGTGTGTGTGTGTGCATATATGATGTTAAGTGAGGGCTGGAGTGTGTTACAGAGCTCACATGGAGGTCAGAGGACAACTCTGTGAAGTTGGTTCTCTTTTTCAACCTTCATGTGGGTTCCAGGGATCAAACCCTGGCCATTAGCCTTAAATGGCAATTTCCTGTATTTCCTGAGCCATCTCACCAACCCCTACACCGTGTTTCTGGTAGGTTAGTTTTCTATTTCTGCTCATTTAGTTTAAAATATTTTTAATTTTTTTCTAGAGACTTTTTCTTTGGTCTATGTTCAGGTGAGAAGCTTGATGTTTAATCCCTGGGTTTTTTTGTTTGTTTGTTTGTTTTGTTTTGTTTTTTGTTTTTGTTTTACAATTTTTTTTCTCAGCTTTCTATTATGGAGTTCTGGTTAAATTCCTTTGACACTTGGGAAAGTACTCCACCAGATCTCTATTCTAGGCTTATGAATATGGAAGTTTTTTTTTTTTTTTCTTTCTCAGAATGTGATGTATTTGGTGAATCTTTCTGTAATCTTAAGAATGTGGATTCTAATATTTTGGATGAGAAAACCTACAAACTTTAATCACCTCCAGTTAGCTCCGTGTGCGACAACACAGCTCCAGCCTCATTGATTTTCTGCCCTGTGATTCTGTCAGTTACTGACTGTCTTAGTTTGGGTTTTATTGCTGTGAAGAGACTCTATGACCAAGCCAACTCTTATAAAGGACAGCATTTACTTGGGGCTGGCTTACAGTTTCAGAGCTTCAGTCTATTGTCATCATGGAAGGATGCATGGCAGTGTGCAGGTAGCCATGGTGCAAGAGGAACCAAGAGTTCTATATCTTGATCCAAAGGCAGCCAAGAGGAGGGTTTCTTCTGCACTGGGCAGAGCAAGAGCATAGGAGTCCTCAAAGTCTACCTACACAGTGACTTCCTCCCTCCAACAAGGCCACAGCTACTCCAACAAAGCTACACTCTCTAATAGTGTCATTTCCCATGGACCAAGCATATTCAAACCACCACATTGGCAGAGGGTGTTGGCATCTCCAGTTTCTCTTTTGAGCTCTCTCTACCCCTGCCTTCTTAGATGTGTGTAAAAACTGATGCATCGCCTTAGGAGAATTCACTCTTTTAACTTACATCAAACTCTTTACCTGTAACAATTTTTTTCTGCACTAAAGTCTCATTTGGAACGGGTCTGTAAGAGGCTGTGTCAGGAAGATCATAAGTTCAAAGTCAGCCAGGGCTACAGAGTGAGTTTAAACCAACTTGGGCAACTTAGACTCTGTCTCAAAATAAGAGTAAAAACAGGTATGGGACTGTAGATCAGTGGCAGAGTGCTTGTCTAACATACCTAAGCCTCTAGGTTTGATCTCTAGTGAGAGAAGCCAAAATAAAACCAAAACGTGCTTGACTGTGTGAATTAATATAGATCGAGCAGACATGTTTTGATTAGTGTGTTAGGATGACTTTCTTCATCCATTAAGTTTAGTTTTATTTGTGTTCTATATTTAACATTGTCTACAAATAGATTATATATATTTAAATTGCTATTGCAGCCTTTCAACTGAAATATCTAGGCCATTCATATTTAAAGTAATTGCTGTCCTTTGAATAGCACCTACTGTATCCAGAGCCTTTGGGTACTCATTGCCTTTTGTTCTTTTTGTTTTCCTCTAGTATTGTTGTCTTAACCACATCTATTGTATATATGATATCTTCTTTTAAGATAGCAGCTTATCTAGAGTATAGCATACATCTACAACCAATGTAAGTACATTGTAACTTTTCTTTTTTTCTTATTAGTTTAACATATGGAAATTTGATACTTCTATAAGGTGAGTAATGGTTAAAAAAATTGTTCATAACATGTAAAATATCGAGAAATGAAACAACTGTATACTTTTTGTCGTTAAGTGTGGTATTGATACATGTATATAATGTGTACTAATTAAATCACCATAATTAACTTTGTTATTTCTTTATTGATACTTGGTATTTAGGTTCTTTACTTTATTGATACTTGGCATTTAGCTATTTCAAACTACTTTCTTTTACTCTAAGATAATCTTTTCAAACCATTCATATATTTGATAGGTTATTATGAACAATAGCAGCTCCATTGTGATATAATGTTTAACTTCTATGCAAATAAAAACCACAGTGAGTTATCACCTGGCCCTAATTAGAAATGCTATCATTAAAAAGATGAAGAATAATGCATATGACTTTCCTTCAGCCCTCATCTTCATTATTATTTTTGTCTGTGAATTAGTTCAGACACATTGGAGAACAGCACAGAAATCCCCTAAAAACATGGAAAATTGACCTCTTGTGTGGTCCAGCTATCCTCCTTCCAAACATATAACCCAAAAAGATGGTATTGACATATCAAAGACAACTGTTTACACATATCTATCTTAGTGTTTGTGTGGGAGTGAAGTGTCTTGGTGGATTGGAGCTAAGGAATGCCTCAGACACCACACCATGCAATAGATCTCATACAAGAGATTTATTGGTGGGGAGGCCAATTGTGTGTGTGAGAGAGAGACAGACAAAGAGAGACAAGGAGACAGAGACATAGAGAGACACAAAGAGGGAAAGACAAAGACAGAGAGACCAGGAGATGGAGAGCAGGCCATGATGCCAGGGACCTTTTTTTTTTTTTTTTTCGAGACAGGGTTTCTCTGTGTAGCCCTGGCTGTCCTGGAACTCACTCTGTAGACCAGGCTGGCCTCGAACTCAGAAATCCACCTGTCTCTGCCTCCCAAGTGCTGGGATTAAAGGTGTGCGCCACCACTGCCCGGCTTGCCAGGGACCTTTTAAAGGGTATGCTTGAGCCTGCTGTCGGAGACTCAGCTACTGGTGCTGAGTCTCCGACAGCAGGCTCTGGATAACATCCCTCTTTCTGTTTATTACAAAAAACTGAGGAAATAGGAAGGGGTGATGGTAAGGAAAGAATGGGGGCACCATGCTCTTACACTTTTTTCTGCTGTTTGGAGGCATCAACATCTTTGGGGACCCCCCAAAAGCTGGAATGCTAGCCAAGTCCTGGAAGAGCAAACTGTTTCACTCACTGTCCAGTCTCTGTGGGACCATCTGGGACTAGGGACATGAAGGCAACAGTTGGAGCAATTTGTGAGCCTGGACCATCAGCAGCTAGCCATTTTGAAGATTTTGAGGGAACACCTGGAGCTGGCAGGTTGATGGAACACACACACACACACACACACACACACACACACACACACACCACACACACAAACACACACGCATGCATGCATGCGCGAGTGCGCGAGTGCATACTCGGTGCAGATGATAAAGTTAAGGAGTTTAGAGGGAAATATTTTTTCCTGGTGGTTGCGGGAGGGGAATCCTAAGTCCATGGAAAGCAGGGAGGGAGACCCCACCCTCAGGAGTAAGTGGAATAGGCAGCTAGGAAAATAGACTTTTGATTTGCAGTACTTATCTGGAGTCCATTTGACCCACGAGAGTCCATTCCTAAAGTTTACAAGATTTTTTTAGGTTTACAAAAAGAGATACAATTGTTTGTGATTTGTACTGAATCCCCCCTGTAGGGACGGCAGTAGACTCACAACTTTGAGTCATAATAGAAGCTTGTCCACTCAAAACACTAGTTTGAAAGCATGAACACTTCCCTCTATCCAGAAGACCAGGTGTGTGTACATTAGACAGATGTTTTTTAGCACAGTGAGAAGCACTTTTAAGTCTATAATTAAAGGACAAGCAAAGGAAATTTAAAATCTTGAGCTTGGACTATGATAATAGTTGTTAGTGTTTACCAGAGCTAGATTAATAGCTTATCAGAACTACACTGATTAATGTTAAAACAAAAAGAGAAAAAAAAAAACTTTTGAGTTCCTAATATAACAATAGCTTAGAGAGGGAGAGAACTCTGAAACATTCATTTTTATTTTTATATACCTTAAGTCACTTTCTTATAGCTTTTACAGGTTGCATTTACACACCATAAAACACCTTCTTAGACCTCAGCACTTAAGCTTTCAAGTCCTCAGACCTTTACCACTTGCATTTACACATCTTAGAACATCTTAGCTCCTCACAACTAAACTTTCATATTCCTATGCCTTACATACACTCTACACCTTGTTTCTATACAGTCGTTTACCATGAGACACAGGTGGGTGATGACTGAGCGCAGTCATTGTAAAGGAAGCTCCTTTAAATAAAGGAACACTGAAAAGTTACATTGAAATCTGTTTTGTGAGTTCATCTCTCTTTAGAGTCTGATAGCAGGGTAAACTGTGTCTAGACCTAATAGTAGCTCTAAGAAAGTGAGGCCTGTGCCGTGATTTTAACACATGGAGAGAGCTGAGAAGTCAGCTGAAGCCTGTTTGAAGCTGTTAAACTGACAAATCTATTACTGGCCTAGTTGTCAATGCCATCAGAGATCTGAGAAGGATAAATTTCACCTGAATTAGCAGGAACTGCAGACCAAGCAGCTTCTAGATCTACTAAAAATGATAGAGACTTACTGGCTACCTGGACAGTCACCTTAGGTTCCTCCATGGCCAGTGGGCATGTCCCGGGACAGTGTTAGTCTTTGGCCATCAGGCCTAGAAGATCTAACAGGGTCCAATTGAGTCACAGGGTAAGGGAGTTGAGGGTGTGGGTTGGGAAAGCAAGGGAGCATTGAACCAATTAAATACAGGTTGTACAGTTTGAGGGTAATAACATCTGATTAATCTAGGTAGATATTTTCCTTACAAACATGTAACTTTCAGTTATTTGACTTTGGCAAGAAAGTTCTTCTGTAGCTGGAAGGTCTGGATCTGTCTGAGGACTCAGCATGTGACTCGGTCTCAGCGAATATCTCTGGATTATAAGGTCTCTGGAAGAGGCAGCTTGATGTCCCAGGAAGGTTTCCCTGGACTTGTGGGAGCACCTATAGGATAAACACAACAGGGAAGCAGCACCCTGGCAGGGGGTTGTCTACAAAGGGTGGGTAGCAAGTATTAAGCTACTCTGGAGAAAGCATGTCATGGTCTGTCGTTGAGATCCTAGAAAGGCAAAGGTGTTTGAGGAAATTTAGTCTTAGAAGGTACCTTTGAGTATGTTTTGGATGACTGAGGAAGAAAAACATCATGTTAATTATGTATCTGGGATAGGGAGCAACAGTTTGTCTGTAAAAGAAAACTAGTTGTTAATTAAGGTTTGAAAAATGGTGATCAGTATAGTTGATTTGACCTGTGGAAGTAGATTAGATGACTTTTGGACCTTAAAGAAATCTCAGAAAGTTGAAAAAATGTTGGACATATATCACGAATGTTAGGGAGAACATATTTAAATAAATAAATATTTAAATAAAGAACAAGAAAATTTTCTGTTGAAAAGCACAAACATTGTTGCAAGTATTCCTGTTAGGGAGAGAAAGCATTAAAAACTTGGGTTAAGTGTCTCAGGTGTGCTTCTTTGCTGCCTTGGCAGGTTTAGAAGCAGTGGGGGAGGGGCCTGCTCTGCCATGTGGCATCTGGGTGCTCTAGCAGAGAGGTTAGGGTTTCCCCATTGGTTTTTCTTAGAAATCCTAAATATAGAGGAGAAAAAAAGGCCAACTTTGAAGAAAAGCTCAAAGCAAGAAACATAGGGGCTTGATAGGAGAGTCAGAGTCAGAAGGAGTGATATTCTGTGTAAAAGACTGAGCCATGGGAGAGAGAGAGACATGGGAATTAGGTTGGAGCTGGCAGCTCCCGGGAGAAGTCAGCAGACAGCGAGCAGTTTCAACAGGCTCAGCCCGGAGTTTTTAGCCGCAAGAAAGAAACTGTGAGGATCACAGGGTGCCTGCCCAGCTGCTTCAGGCAAGCCAGCTGAACTAAATAGCTGCAGCCCTCTGCAAATGACAGAGGAGGAGGGGAAGCCTACACTAGCAGGCAGCTTGTGAAAGGCTGACCCCTCGGGGAGGGGCAGAGAGTGGCGATTACCGAGTTGCTGCCATCTTGTTGGAGAACATGTGGGGAGAGAGAGAGAGAGAAAGAGAGAGGAGTTAAAGCAGAGAAGCTGACCAGGAACACATGGAGAGAGAAAGAGAGGTGAGGGGGGACAGAGAGAGGCCAGCCTAATCTTGTGAACTAGGTTGGATTTACTCACGGTTTTATGGAGAGGTTTTTCTGTGGGCGCCAGTGGGGGTACTCTTGGAGCTGGCTATGCCCATGTCCTCCACCACATGCGGGGAATGATGGCTCACGTGTGAGTACACAGGCTGGGTTCTTGTTGGGCTGTGTTATGGTTCCCGCGTGTCTGCTATGGATCAGAGATGCAAAAGCATGGGATTCTTGACAAAGCTCTACTTTCCTTACTGAAACACAGGTGAATGTCTCCAGGAGGTCTCTACATATGGAGGTTGCAGATATTGGAGCTGCAGGATGGAATCCACCAGTCGTGGTGGCACCATGCTCACCAACCTTAAAACTCATTTTCAGCTTTCCATCAGCCATCCATGGAATGAACATTGGCATACCAGAGTCATGGGTAAACTTCACCCAACGGCTGTGCCAGATACCCCATAGCTGATCTACAAGTCTCCCATGAACTTTTCCCTGCCCCTAAATCAGCCCTTACCCATGCTAATATTATCCAACAGGAAAACCAGTCTCAGGAGGAACTACAAGTTACCCTCTCCTGGCTATAGTACATCCAATATGCAGCAGGCCTCCTTCCCTTAATGACCCACCCCAATTCCTCCCAATGCTTTTTCTGTGCCTCTCTCTCCAGACCACTATTAACAACCATTCCCATTAACTTTTACCTTTATGACATCCATGGACCCCTGTCCACAAGGAAAGCACAGGACATTCCTCTCTTTTACCTACCCCGACCTCTTTGCCTTGTAGGGCCCTCCTCAAAACCCCATCTCACATGTGCCCATGACATCACTATTACCAATTCAATATGTGTGAACCCTCCTGCCCTCCTCTGGTGCAAAGGCACTACAGGTGCCTGTATTAACCCTCATTTTCAGGGCTCCTGCATCCCCATGATTGTTGTCCCCCAGGTTTATCTCTACGAACCTGATGATCTCGCCTTGCAGATGAGAGAAAGCTGAAAGAAGAGAGAAATTTTCATCCCTCTGCTCATTGGACTAGGCCTTGCTGTTTCACTTGGTGCTACTGGAATTGCTGGAGAAGTCCTTGTCTAAACACAACATCTGGCCGGCAACTTCCAAGACAAGCTTGACCAGGCAATGGCCTCTACTACAGACAGCCTTGAATGTCTTCAATGCCAGATAACCTCTTTAGCAGGAGTTGCTCTCCAAAACTGGAGGGCCCTGGACTTGTTGACTGCTGAACATGGGGGGACTTATGTTTTGCTGGGAGAGGAATGTCGCATCTATGTCAGTGAATCTGGGCTGGTAGAACAAGATGTACAAATGCTCAAAGAGCTCCGGGGGAACCTCCAGGCTCGCTATACTCCCAACACCCCTACCCCTTGGTACTTTAACCCCTTGATAGCTTGGATTCTTCCCCTTCTTGGCCCCATACTAGCCATTGGAGCCTTGCTTCTCTTGGCACCCTGCCTCATTCAGTTTCTAAAGCAACAGATAAGTAACATTGCAAAGGTAACTACCAATCAGGTCTTGGTTAAGTATCAAACTGTTCCCAACGTAGGAGACACTCATTCTGATGACACCTCTCCTTTATAAAAGAAAAAGGGAGAGTTGTGGGATGGTGGGCTGTGAGAAGCAACTGGGTACCTGGTCGAGCATAGGCCTCGAACCCTGGACCCTTATCGGATGGCAGGTGTTCGGCTCTGTTCCTGGGCCCTGGTTCTTTTCATTTAGCTTCAGCCTTCCACAGCCCCTCTCACAGAGAGGTCTATGGCCATCAGTCATGAGGAACAGTGTCTCAGGCTCTCCCACATGTAGACGAGGTATTTCCAAGCTCTCAGACCAAGCCAATAGGCATTATCTGCTGTCAGACCCTAACTCATCCCCAAACTGTATATAAGGCCTCTATTCAGGAGAAGTAAAGGTGTGTGAGAGTCAGCCCGTTGTTCGAGAGTTTCTGTTGCAAGAGCTGTAGCACTAGAGCTGTAACACTTGGGAAGAAATCTGCTCTCCCGAAATGCCTTCAGAACCCTCCCTTCTCCGCTAGCTAGCCGGTACCTCACCAGCACAGCCCGGACCAGCTCAGCGTGGAGAGATGAGTGCAGCACCTGGGAGTAACTGGGCAGTGACAGAGGAGATTCGGGTGGGGGCAGCAGTGGAGGCAGTAGCGGACCCTCCCTGCTCGCACCCTGTCCCCAGCCGGGCTGGAGATTGTCGTGGGACACCCTCCAGCACAGGGACCAGCAATCGTACAAAAATCTATACCAATTCAAATTATTTGAAATTTATTGGTGCTTCCTTAGTCTAAAACAGGAATACAACGAGTGATAAACAGAGAGCACATTAGGACTAGAAACTTTACAATTATTGCTTTATACCATGTGGTCATGTTAAGATGGTGAAGTCACATGGCATGTATTCTTTAACTATAGTTAAGATGGTTACCAGCCATGTGGCTGCTTATATTCTGATGAGATCATTGGCTGTGGATAAAAGACACTATTTAGAAACAGCTGTGATTTAAATGAGAGTTGAATCCAAGTTACATACACACACATATAGAGTTCAGTCTATGAGATATATAAACACATACTCATGAATAGATTTTTAATTATAAGCCTTTTGTTACAAATTTAAAGCCAGATTTTGTTATAGATTTTATAGATTTTTAAACCATACCCAATTAGAAACACATGAACTCTGAGATAAGAGTTTACAGCATAGTCTTAAGAGATTTTTTTGAGAGCAGAGAACAGAAAAATCACAGAGATAAAAGATCTAAGGATGGAAAGTTGTATGACCATAGAGATAAAGAGACTTTAGGACCATTTGCTAGTGTGGCTGTAGAACGTGTTACAATCTACAAGGGTTTGGAAATCAAGTATGCTAGTTCTTTTGGCCATTGAACTATACTGGAGCCAAGCTGTAGTAATAAAATCAGAGTTCCTGGAGGAAAAGAGAGAGAGGGGGTCACAGAACTGTACACCAAGTGGGTATGTTTCTATAAGCTCAAAGAGAGAGCTGAGAGCTGAAGCTGAGGTACTGCAGACTGGAGCCAGAGAGAGAACCAAGAGGGAGCAGGAGAGAAAGGAGATGTCCACATGGATGCAGCAGGTCAGAGGGAAGCAGGCTGCAGGAGCCAAAGAAGCACATAGGTATGTGCTCATGTGTAGGATAGAGCAAGCCAGAGGGAAACAGCTGCTGAAGAATTGGACTTGAGGATTTGGAATTAAATTTTGTGGGTGATAAAAGACAGCAGAATCCAAATGATCAGTACCTACCTTAGGAGAGTCTCAGCAGCAGCTTGGCTTAGAGTGGATGCTGCAGGGGGAACAGGTGTGTACTGGGCATGTGCATACTACAGCTGGCAGCTGGCCTTCTTTGCAATTTGCCTTTTCTGCTAGGTCAGGCTCAGATTACTACTTCACAACAAACTTACAGATCTATCACCTCTAGCTTAAAGGCAGAACATTTATACAGTGTGTGTGTGTGTGTGTGTGTGTGTGTGTGTGTGTGTAGGTGTGTGTGTGTGTGTAACTGGGGGAGACCAAACAAAACCAAATAGGGTTTGGAACAGAGAAAAAGAAATAGGGAATGGAGAATTCCTTTCTGCAATGTGTCCTCCTCTCCCCTGCCCCATCAATTGGCTAGCTACATTGGAGTGATTATCTAAGGGATATTGATTGAGTTGGTTATCTAAGGGATTATCTAAGGGATATTGAGGACAGAATTGATTGCAAAAATAAATTTGAAGCCCTCATTTCCATTGGTGAGGAAGAGGGAAAGGTCCAAGGCCAAAAGTCCAAGGTTTCATCAAGATTCAGGGAGACTAAACAAGGCAGGCACAACCTGTCACCACCTTGTTCAACACCTGGTACCAGGACTTTCAAATAAAGCACAAATATGGAACCCAAGCTCAAAAACAAAGGAAAATGGTCAGAGATGGGGTTAGCAAAAAGATTCAACCATAGCCTTAAAGACTGTGACTGGGGGTACCTCTGCCTCCAAGAATACTAGAGGGATGCAAGATGCCCACCAGTCACTCCTTGGATTCATGGAAGTGTTTACACAGATCACGGGGAAAACTTAAAATTGCTGCTGTTGGATGGGTTGCCTAGCAGTTGATGAGCCAGAAAGTGAGTCTGTTGCAGGTGGATTGGAGAAAAGGAATAGGGTTCCAGTGTGACTTAGACTCCTACGTGGGAAGCACGCAGGAACCAGGATATCCTCCTGAGTCCCACGCATCAATGTTAGGGTTTATAGAGCAGAGAACCTTGGCAGATTGGAGCCAAGAAATGCCACAGCAATCATACCATGCAACAGATCTAACATGAGTGAAAGAGAGAGAGACAGAGAGACAGAATGACAGAGAGATAAATAGAGACAGAGGCAGAGAGAGAGAGACAGAAAGAAAGAAGGAGATAGAGATACAGAAACTAGGAGACAGAGTGGCTGGTGATGGTGTGGCAGATGGCACTGAGTTGCTGAAGGCAGGCTCTGGCTAATACCATCACTGCTCTGTTCACTAGAGCTATGGTACAAAATCAGGGCACATGTGTACAATAAGGACAAATGAATAAGGAGAATGTGGAACATGCACACAGTGGGGTAATCTGGAATGCTACAAGAAAGAACAATGCTTTGTCTTCTTATACAATATGGAAGAGACTGGAGAACATTATTTTAAATGAAATAAATAGAGAAGACACGTTTTACATGATCTCACTGCTGTGCAGGATATTAATAGTTAATCGAGTGGTTAACAGACTGGGGAAGAGCAAGTGCAGGGTTAGGAGGGCCGATCAGGGCTCTGAGCTGCAATTGTAGAGGATATGAAGCCTAGGTGGCACTGAAGAATAGCGGGGCTACTCCAGCTAGACATCTTCATCCTGTATTACACAGGGCTGAATAAAAAGGTTCTAAGGATTTTTTTCCTATAAAAAGTGACGTTTGGGACACAGATATATTAACCTTATATAGAATGGCTACATGTGTTCAAACACCCCTTCCCATTATACCTGACTTTAGTGGTGTTTTTGTTGTTGTTGTTGTTTTTTGTTTTTTGTTTTTCCCAAGACAGGGTCTCTCTGTGTAGCCCTGGCTGTCCCGGAACTCACTCTGTAGACCAGGCTGACCTGAACTCAGAAATCCACCTGCCTCTGCCTCCCAAGTGCTGGGATTAAAGGCATACACTACCCACTAATCGGCAGTGTGTTTTTTTAAAACCAGGTAAAAATTAATTTTTTCTTTAGAAAACTATCATTTAAACTATTTTAAAGTAAGCATCTTAGTAACATTGCAATATGGTATTGTGAAATGGATGCTTGGATCTTTCTCAGAACCCATTATCCATCTTCAGCCAAGCCCTTCGTTGCCTTTTCCAGTCTTAATACCATGAATTCTATTTTTCTGCCCCATGGTTCTTCATATTCTGGGTATTTAATGCAAACTGTCATTTTAAAATAAAACACAAGAAACAGTGCAATCAGAGTTTGTGCTCTGGTTTTCTTTCTGTTGCTGTGATAAAATGCTTGGACCAAAAGCATTGGAGGAAGAATGGGTTTGTTGTAGCTCGTAGGTGACAGTCCATCACTGTGGAAGGTCAGGGCAAGAAGAACAAAATCCATGTTACTGCCTTTTTATATAGCTAAGAAAAACTCATTCAGGAAATGGCACCTCTCATAGTGGTCAGGGCCTTTCTGCATCAATCAATAATAAAGACTGCCCCCCAACACATACACGTGCCCATGGTTAATCTGATCAAGGAATTCATCAGTTGAGACCTCCTTCTCAGGTGACTCATGGCTGTATCTAACTGACTGTTAAAGTAACCAGGACAGTATGTAAATTTAGCTCACATTATACCTCAGGTATTTTCCCACATAATCTTTGTAACCTCCACTGTAAAGTTGCCTGGTTTTTTTATTGAGAAAGCATCAGAACAAACTTACTGATTTCCTCCTCAGATGTTGTTCCAAAATTTCTTTGTTATTCCATTGGTTTTAGCATTATAGTCTGGCAAGGGACATCTTCATGTATGTAGCTTATCTCAAAAGTATCATTACTTCCTTGGGTCTACATGAAAAACTTACATGAAAAAAAAAACCCAAACAATGATAATAATCTCTAGCAGGGTTATATTAATATTCTACTTTACTGACCATACATGGGGCACTTGTGTTACAATGATGATGTTGTGAGCAGTGAATATATATGTATCTATAATATATAGTTCATGTATATATACATACATATATAATATTTTAGAAGTGCCTTGGGTTGTGACACTTGACTTTGTGAGACGAAAAGATGTTTTAAGTCCTTCTGTTCTTTCACTCCTGGCAGAGTGATGTTTCTCAGGGAGAAAACCCTCGTACACCAAGCCAGATTACATTTCCAATTTATTGCTCCCGTGGAAGTGGCTGCAGGATAAGAACAAATACAGTCTGTGTTCAATCTATTCAATTAGAACGGAACAAGAAATTTATTTCAGCACATACAAATCAGCAAATCCCATCCTGGTTGAATCCCATTTAGCATTTACGTAGGCTTAATTAAATCACCAATGGGGTTTCTTACAAGGAGCCTGGCCTTCAGGAATATGCTTGCTAAATACTTCCCAGCAAGGCCTGTGGGGAGTAAACAAGGAGGTTTGCTCAGAAGAGTTCCTCGAATGCCTCCAACTTTCAGGTCTCTCTGACTATGAGCTTGCAAGAGCTGGTAAACAAATAAGAAGCCACGAGGGGTGGGGAAGGCTAGTGGAGCAGGGCACTGTACTATTTGACTCATAAATTCTGACTTACTGGGCTGTGCCTTGGTCCACATACCTTTAGGAGCAAGTATCTCTTCTCACAAAGGGCAGAAGTTTTCTTTGCAAACAGCCCAGCCTTCATGAACATTAAGAACCAGCCAGAGGGAAGACAGAAAGACAGGAAGACTTTATCAATTACCCTTTCAAAAATCAAGGGCTTGGTCGGTGCTTCTTATTTGGCAGCTTCTCCCAGCCCATCCTTCAGATTTCTCCTCTTCCCCCTACCTGGGCTCTTGATCTTCTTCCTTCTCTCCCTCTTCCTTTTCCCTCTCTTCCCCTACCTGGCTCCCAGCCCCTTGTAGGGAATGTGGTGCTCCACCAGTCTTCCTTTCAGGAAGTCAGCAGCATCAGCTCCCTTCATTACCTGCCTCAGCCAGGGAAACCGCCTTTCGGCTGCCCTATGAGTTTCATATTATTCGACAAGCACCCCCTTTAAAAGATCAATAGCTTGTTCATTCTCACAGTCTTCCATTGTTTGTATCTCTCTCATGTCCTCACTGTAAGATGGCCTTTTGCTCTCCCTGTCCCCCAATAAAACTCTTGTGCTAGATCTGTTGCATACTGCGATCTCTTAGTTGACACACTTTGGCCCTGGACCAGCTAGAGGTACCCGCTGCCTTATCCTAACACCCTTCCTCCTTCCTCTCCTCCTCCCTTTCCCCCTCTCCCCTCACTGTCCCTTTCTGCATCTCTCCCCTCTCCATTCCTCTCCCCTGTTTCCTACCCACTCTACCCCACCATGTCCCACTACCCAAGCCAGCACTGTAGTATACTGGGAACCTCAGACTGCTTACGGGCCTTGGCTTTCCTCTGCTGATCAGCTGAGCATCTCTCTCCCCCTGAGCTAGGCTTTTCCCATGTCAACTCATTCCTTCACATTCAAGGAGGAAATGTCCGTTCTACAATAGAAGGAAGTAGATCAGAACATGGGAACTAAATCTAGATCGGTCCACCTGATTTCTGAGTTCCAGCATCCTCAAATTACTACCGATTAAGGTTAGCTTCCCTAGAAAACCTGTCCCATTGGGGGAAGAGTTGCAATAGTAGGCAAAGCTAAGGTCTCCAGCTAACATCCCGCTTCTGTATTTTAAAGTTTATAGAAAAATCTTGCAATTATTAGTTCCAGAGTACCTTCTAGCAGATTGGGAAATGTCAGAGAAGAGGAGTGTTAAAATTATAGTTCTTTTTTCAGTGCTGAGGATTAAACCCTGAGACTTGGAAGTGTTAGGCATGGGCCCTAGCACTAACCTACATCCCCAGTTTTAATACTCCTGTTTTCTCTTGTTCTCTCACTTCCTTTTTTGAGATAAGGTCTGGACAAGTTGTTCAGGTAGGCCTTGTGTTAGCATTCCTTCTAAGCTCTGCCCCACAGTTACCTGGCAATAGCCAGGTATGCCTGACTTACTATAAAAGGGGCTGTTTGCCCCCTTCTTGCTCTCTTGCTCTTACTTTCTTACTCTCTGCCCCTTCTCTCCTTGACTCCATTCTCCCTCCCTCCCTTCCCCCTCCATGTTTTCCTGGCTGGAGGCCTCTCCTCTTCTATTTCAGTCTCTGTCTCTGTCTCTGTCTCTGTCTCTATCTCTGTCTCTCTGTCTCTCTCTCTCTCTGTCTCTCTGTCTCTATCTCTGTCTGTCTCTCTCTCTCTGTCTCTCTGTCTCTGTCTGTCTCTGTGTGTGTGTGTGTCTATCTCTGTCTCTGTCTCTCTTCCCTCTCCATGCCCTAAACTCTATTCCATGCTATACCAGTTGTATGACTGGTACCTCAGAGGGGAGAGATGGCTCAGCATGGGCCCACCAAGGCACCCCCTTCCACCTCACCATACCTGGCTCTACAAAGTGTATCCTTGGCTCTCTTTCTTTTTTTATAAAACACAACACCTTGAACTCATTTTGTAGCCTAGGAAGACCTCGAGTTCCTAATCTTCCTGCTTCAGCCTCCCAAACAGCTGGGCCTATGGTGTTGCACCTGTCTGAAATCTCACCTTCCAAGGTTTCGCCCTTATTTGTTTTTCTATTGAACTCCTGGTTCCAAGAATGTTGAAGTCTGTTCTGGCGAGTACTAAAAAAAGTAAGTTACTTCCTATAAAATCTGGAAGGACCTTGGAACCAGCTGGTTCATGCCTCTCTGTGTAGAGTGGAGGACCCTGGGAAGGAAGCCAGTATCCATAGAGCTGGAGATGCCATGGGGTCATGTTACCTTCACCTTCTACTTCCTCCAGGAGAGCAATGTTATTTATCCTGTTTGAAAGACAAGAGATGGCATTCCTCCGGGCTGATGAGTTCAGTCTCCAGTGATGTTTATTTACAAAGATGCTAACTCTGTCTGCATGGCTCTGCAGACCTCAGGTGGTGGGGATGCAGTAGGTTAATAGCCTCTTTGAATATGAAGACATGTGAATTGGGAAGCAGCTGAATGTAATAGAAAAATAAAATTGAAAGTTGCAGGCTGGAGTTGGGGTCTGGGGTCTCACATTTGCCAGTTGTTGGATCTTGAGGGAAGATATCATCAGTCTGTGTCTCTCCAGTCCCTGGTGCCCCAGGCAGAATGCCACATGTCCATGTATATTCAAGCAGAATTCAGATGTTTAAACATTTTCCAATGCTCTAAGATTCTTTTAGAACAATTTCGTACGTGTATGCACTGTATTGTGATTATGTTCACTGCTATTATCATGTAGTATCCCCCTTTCTTGTCCTTGGAACCCCTTCTTCATCCTAAACAGTCCTCTAGTGACTATGCCTTTGAAGAGAATGATATCCCCTCCTGTGGCATCATGCAGTCAAGAGCTCTTAGGAATGGATGGGGTCCTGAGGGCACCACAGTATCCAAGAGAATGTTAAAGTGCTCTATCTTGTGTAGGTTTCCATGAGTCCTTTGTGTTTGTGATTGCAATTACAGGGTTATGTCTGTATAGGAGCATTTCACGGCATTCCTCCCGTCTTACCAACCCTACAATCTTTCTGCTTCCTCTTCTTGGAGGGATGATACAGACTTCATGTTCTCCTGTCAGTCAATGTAGCTCAGAGTTCTCTGAGAGAGTCTCAAGAGGAGCATTGCTTTTATCAGGTTGGCCTGTGAGCATGTCAGCATGGGGCATTTTCTTGATTACTGCTTGAGGAAGACTGGCCCAGCTCATTGTGGGTGATGCCACCCCTGAGCAAGTGGACTTGTATGGGACAGTAGACCATACCAGGAAACTTGGTAAGGTTGAGTGGGTTGGAAGACCTGGAACCTCTGAGAGAAAACCACTTGAGAGGACAGTAGAAGCTTTGTCTGCTTCTGACCAGGCCCCTGCAACATGACCACAGCACCCCACTGAAAGGATAGTGACAGTCACATAGAGCCAGTGTCCCAAGCCCTCCACATGCAGATGAGGCATCCTCTAACATCTCAGACCAAGCCAATAGAAAGCATCTTCTGCCAGACCCCAACCCACCCCAATATGTATATAAGATGCTATCTAGAAGGAATAAAAGTGTGAGAATTACTCCATCACAGATCGCCTGAGAGCTTCTCTCCTACAAGAGCTGTAACACTTTCTGGGGAAGAGAGTGCTCTCCCGAAGCTTTCACCACTGGAAGCTCTGCTGTCTGTTGCCTGCTACCCAAACCCCTCCCTGGCTCTGCACAGTGCAGAGTCTAGCTGCTTCGCCAACTTTGGAGCAGTGGGTTGCAGGCTGAGGTTGCACTTCCCTCTCCCTGCTTGCACCTTCTCCCTTTGCTTGAACTCTCTCACTTGACCAGAGATCTCCTGGAATAGCATCTGTTACACAGACTGTCAGACTTGGGCTGGATAAGAAAGCTGGATCAAAGTCTGGGAGTAAGCCAGACAACAGCATTCCACCATGGTCTCTGCTTCAGTGTCCATGTGAACTGCTGCCCTGACTTACTTTAACGATGGACTCTGACCTAGAAGTGATGGACTTTAACTTCGAAGTGTAACAAAATACACTTTTACTTCCCCAAGTTGTTATGAGTCATGGTGTTTATCAAAGCAACAGAGAACAAACACTAGAACACTCACCAAACATTTCTTTTTAAATAAGTCACTGAACAATTACCGGCACATTCTCTACTATCAGACTGCCTGGATTTTAACTTCATGCTATGTTGGTGGCTCTAGAAAATAATTTGCCACTCCTGAGCCCCTCTTTTATCATGCAAAGGGTAGAACCCTTGCCAAGCACTGCATGAGAGAAAACTGCATGAGAGAAAGCACATGCATTTGGAAGACATTCATCAAACACTGTCATTTGTTCCGTGTTGTTTGTATAGTGTTAGATAATAGCATTTCAGCCAACATAGGACCACACACACCACAGGAATCTTGTAAGATGTATCTCCCACTGAAGCTGTGACATTCTTAGTAAGTATAAACACACTCTGTGCTGTTGGCAAACTAACAAAGCCACCTCACAAATATTTCCTGTACACAAATGGGGAGAGGTGACAAGGGCCACAGAGAGATAACTCAGAAGGAAGTGAACATTCTTTCATGAACATCACATATGGGGAACCATTTTGAGTTGTATATGTTCTGGGAAACCTGACTCTGCCACTCTGGAAATTAAGGAAAGCCGGTGGCTCTTCTTTTTGTTGTTGGTTTTTGTTTGTTTGTTTTGTTTTTTCGAGACAGGGTTTCTCTGTGTAGTCCTGGCTGTCCTGGAACTCACTCTGTAGACCAGGCTGGCCTCAAACTCAGAAATCCACCTGCCTCTGCCTCCCAAATGCTGGGATTAAAGGCCTGTGCCACCACTGCCTGGCCGGTGGCTCTTCTTGCTCTGTGTCCTCCATCTCTCTTCATTTTTCCTTCCTTCCTTGACCTGGACCTCAGATGGCAAATCTCACTTTCAGCTTTTACTCTGGATGGCTATGTTCTACATTGGCTGACCCTCCCGAAGCAATCTGTCTGGCTTCTGGTAGAAGTTGAATATGGTAAGAAATTTTAACCATTTCCACTTGGCTGAAAAGCAGCACCTCACCTATCTAATATTTAACAAATTAATTAATTTCCTTTTGACCCAGGTTCAGAGTGTAGTACTGAGTATATAATTACACTCTCTGTATGTGAGTGTGGTGTTCCCTCAGGTATATGTGCTTGAATGGGTGTAGACACACTGGTGAGTGGGCACATGTGTGTGCATGTATGCATGTGTACAAGGAAGCCTGATATTTCGTATCTTTCTCCATTGCTCTATTTATGGAGGCATGGTCTTTGGCTGAACTAAGAGTCCCCAAATTCAGCTAGTCTAGCTAAGTAGCTCACCCAGGGATAACCTGTCTTCACATCTTAAGGGTTGGGATTACAGGTGAGGTGTCAAATTTGCCAACTCTTATGTGGATGGTGGGGATCCAAACGCTAGTCTTCAGTCTAGCACCGCAAGTGCTTTATCCACAGAACCGCCTCCCAGTCCTCTATTCTCTCTTCTGTCACTTGTCACTTAACAGCCAAGAGACCTCTCTTCAGCCTCCTCTCTCCTCTTCCTCTCTTCATGTCTGATTCATGTGCTGATGGCTTATATCTCAACAATGAGTCAGCTGGTATGGTCAATTGTGATGTCACAGCTGGAATTCATTAACATCCTTATAGCAAAATTATCTATCAGAAGAGAGTTGGAAAAGTGGGGGGGGAGAGAGGCTGGCAAGGGGGAGAGTAGGGAGACAGAGAGACCCAGAGATTCTGTGGGGAGAGGAAAGGCTGTTGTTGCATCATTATTAATTAATTCTCAAATTGTGAATCCTGTACACTAAGTAATTTTAAACACATTACCTTTGGTTTTCTCTATATGTGTCATGGGAAAATGAAGACCCACAAAACAGCAATAGCTTGATCAAATTTTCGTATATAGCCACTGATAAATTTAAGGTTTAAACTTATTCTGGAAAGTAAAATAAAATTTTAAAATGATAAGCTGTCTCTCAGATATTCTTCAGGGGTCGAAGTAAAGATTATCCATCAAAAATGGAGAAGGTGTCAGGGTGGGCGGGGTAGAAGCAGACCAGGGTTGGTCAAGACAGAGCAGGTTCTCTGGCTGAACCCTGTGGTCAGAGCAAGTACTACAGGCAGTTTGAAAACAAATGAGCTACTAAGAGAGATGAGAGCTCAGTTCCAGCTGAGTAGCCAGGCTTGAGAGAAGATTAGGACCACCTGGGGACCCAGTGCTGAGGGTGGAGGATCACTGTTTAGCCCTAGGTGAGAAATGAGGCTAAGACCTGGGAAGAGGCAAGCAGCCCAGCACCCTGATCAACAAGATGGAGTAAGAATTCTAGTTAATTAGTCAGAACCTGAGAGCTTGGACACCATGAATTTCAGGACCATTTGTGTTCTGAGAACAAATGAATGAGAGATGCTCTCCATTCTAGAGCAGACAGTACACAGCCTACTGGCAGAAACAACAGAAATCCCTATTCAGTGATACTGGGGAAGCACAAGAGGGGGTTATCCACCTTAAGGAAGAACCATTGGCTTACTTCTATCCTGTAATCTAGAAAGATTTCATGTGGGAGAAAGGGCTGGCTTCAGTTAGAGAAACAAAAGCAAGATATGTAGAAGGAGCAATAGGTGGCCAAGGTTTGGAAGTAGAAAAGCCAACTGCAGAGAGAAATCAGAGCCAGATCACATGATACAGGGTGGAGTGCAGAGATCACAGGGGAAAAAAGAGTCTGGAAAGACTGGCAGAGAAATGGAGTTTTAAATTCTGACAAGTTTGAGAAATTATAAAGATCAAAGACTGCTGGATGTCTGCCTTTTATTTAAAAAAAAAAAAAAAAAAAGAAAGAGACTGGGGATGGCAGTACATACCTGTGATCTCAGTACCTGAGAGGCCTTGCAGATGGGTCAATGAAGAGCAGCCCTGACTACTTAGGAGATCGCTGTCACAGGGCAGAAGAAAGAGCAGAAGAATAGAAGAAGGTACATCGAAACATTGGCAACACTGTCCACATTGGAGCTAAAAGGGAGGTGTCCTGTTAGAAAGATGGGCTCATTCCAGGGCTCCAGGACTTACCCTTCTACAGGCTTGCAGGCATAGATTAGACATTTGTGTTTCAATTTGAGAATTTTATGCATGAAAGAGATGTGATAATTTGTCTATAAAGAGTCTACTTTGTGGAGGAGAGTCTGAAGGGAAATGAACTAGCTACTGTCAGGGTGGTGACTGGAAATATAATGATGCTCAGGACAAAGAATCTTCCAGAATGCAGATTGGGAGTATATTGGTCAAGGTTCTCCAGAATAATAAAATGAAATGTGTGTGTGTATGTGTGTGTGTGTATGTGTATGTGTGTGTGTGTGTGTGTGTGTGTGTGTGTGTGTGTGACTCTGAAGGTAATTATTGGCTGAGCTACCCTCATCTAGGAAGGTGGCCATTGTTTTATTAAAGTCCCTAACTGATTGGTTGAGGACCATGTACTTGGTGGAAGTAATCTGCTTGATTCATTCTATTACTTTAAATTTTAATCTCAATGAGTGTTCTTATAGGCATCAACATACTATATAGCCCTTGGGCTAAGTTGTGTTCATCATCTGTTTCATTAATAAAGTTTTATTGGAATGGAGCATGTTAATTAATGTATTGTCAATGGATGCTGTCATGCTACATGGAAGGTTGAGTAGCTAAGACAAATATTATATGATCACAGAGACAGAAAGTTTGTGGAAAAGCATGCTGACTTCTTATGAATTCAATTGAGAACACCTGTCACCTTTCAAGTGTGACCTGTTGACAAGGATAGAGGAAAAAGTGTGGATTAGAAAGGGCTCCATTCTGTTTCAATTTTAGAAGACAAGCTAGGAGGGTGACACTATAGAAGAATCTAAAGATATGTAGCCACTGAAACTTCTGGAAACTGAAAGAATTTGCCATTACACCACTGTTCAGACTGACAGATGTTTCCAGAAAGCAAGCATGAATAACAGTTTGGTCTATTAAGGTTAGACAGAGTTCTCAAGTTTTGCTATGAAGTGGAGCAAAGAGTTAAAGCTAGCTGGGGATATATGAAGCTTGGTGGTAGCACACCAGCCAAACATGCATGAAGCCCCAGGCTTACTCCTCAGAACTGAAGCAAGCAGATAAGCAGCTAGGGAGGGATGGAATAGAGATAGATGGTAGATAGGTGATAGATAGGTGATAGATAAGTACATAGAGATCATTTCCATCTTTATAAAACTCAAATTTCACAAGGTTAATTCATTTCAGTTTGACACATAAGTTTCTTATTCTTACTATATCTATTTGTGTGTGTGTGTGTGTATAAGAGAAGGGGAGGTCAAGGCAGATTAAAGTAATGAGGAAGGAAAGAAAAGTAGAAAAAAGAGAGAGGGGATGAAGGAGAAAGGAAGGTAGGGGACTTGAGAGGGGAAGGAAAAAAAAAGAAATGTTCCATACATCTATAATCAGTTTCTTTGCTAATATGTATAGCAAGCACAGAGGAGAGCACAGATCCCATCAGACTGAATATTGCCTGTATCTAAGACTCCTTCTTTGCACAACTCACTGTGTAATGCCCCAGAGATGAACTTACAGTTATTGTTTGTTTAATAATATATTTTACTTTCATTTTTAAAGATATTTTTACAAAGATTATAATTATCTTCTTATAGCACTTTGAAAAAAAATCATTGCATTATCTTCCAGATTCCATTATTTCTCCTAGGAATGGGACCATCAGTTTCATTGTTACCTCTTTGATGGCGTCTACCCTCAACATGCCCTTTATTCTAGGTGCTTTTACAACTTTCCCTTTGTATTTGGGTTTTTGTTGTTTTCTAAGAATGTGCTCCCATAAGCAACTGTTGGTTCGTTTGTTTTTATCCTGCACAAGATTTCAGCAAAATCCATAACTAATAGTTTTCAGGTGGCCATTTTTACTCCATTCTCTACTTCTATATCTTTAGCTCTTCAGCTTCTGTATCTTTATTTTCACAAGCAGAGATGAGAGATCAATAGATAAATAGATAAATGATAGGCAGGTAATAGATAGATAGATAGATAGATAGATAGATAGATAGATAGATAGATAGATCGATAGATAGACAGACAGATAGATAGATGGTACACGGGTGGTAGATGATAGTCATCATTCCCATTTAAGGTCACACATGAAGCCCTGCATTTATTTCTCAGGACTGAAGCAAGCAGGTAAGCAGCCAGGGAGGGATGAAGAGGAGATAGATGATAGATAGGTGATAGATAAACACATAGATCATTCCCACCTTTGTGAAACTCAAATTTCCGAATGTTAATTCATTTCATTTTGCCCCTAAGTCTCCTATGTTATTTTATTTAACTATTTATTTATTTGTTGTGTGTGAGAATGCTTGTCATAGCGTAAGTGAAATGTGATGGTCAGAAGACAACTTTCAGGAGTCAGTTGTCTCCTTCCACAATATGATTTGAACTCAGTGTGTTGGGCTTTGTAGCTGGTATGTTTACCTGATGAACCGTATCACCAGCCTGGTTTGTTTGCTTGTTTATTTGTTTTATCTCAACTTTTTGGGTCTGTTTTTGATACACTATGTATCAGTTTTCCTTCCTTCCTTCCTTCCTTCCTTCCTTCCTTCCTTCCTTCCTTCCTTCTTCCTCCCTCCCTCCCTCCCTCCCTCCCTCCCTCCCTCCCTCCCTCTCTCTCTCTCTCTCTTTCTTTCTTTCCTTCTTTCTTTCTTTGTAAATACCTATTTTTTAGTTCAGTGATTTTTTTTTTTAGTTTCTTCTAATCTGATGTTAAACTGCTCACTGAGTTCTCAAATGTAGTTGCTTAATTTCTCATTCTTATATTTTTTCAGTACTGATGACTGAAGCTGGGACCTTTCATATGCTAAACAAGCACAACTCCATAGAGGTACATCCAAGCCACTGGGGTTTTTAATTTAAATTTATTTATCTATATCCACCAAACTGTCCCCCTCCTAATCACCCCCTCATAGAGTCTCTCCCCCATCCTCCTCCCCTTTGCTTCTGAGAGGGTGCCCTGCAGGTATCCCCAATCCAGGTACCTCAAGTCTCAGAGTCTTACTCTACAAACCAGGCTAGTTTTGAAGGCTCCATCCTCCAAACTCAGCTGGGCATTGGGATTCTAGGTGTTTACCTCCACACACAACAGATCTGAAAGCACTTTTGAAAGCACTTTTAAAAAATAGATTGCAGGGCTTCTGTTAAAGTTCCTTAGCCTTTTATTAATTTTGTTCACCAGACTAGCCAGAACTATTTTAAATTCTGTGTCTACTTCCAGAATCTTAATCATCTTGGGTATTTCCATTGTGGTTCTGTTTAGTCTCAGGTCTTCTGAACCTAGGAGTTTTTGGCTAAGTGCTAGGTATTGTACATGGAAAAATGTTAAGTCTCAGCATGACCTTTCCTCCAGTGATTATTTTAGCTATGAAGGAAAGTTAGGTGGAGGTAAACTACCTTACTTCAGTCAGTCCAGGAAGCTCTTGGACTTCCAGGCTCTGGTTCTCTCTTGCCCTTTAGTATAAGAGGAGTTTGATTTGCAGTTTATTGACCTTTATTGATTGTACTTCATGCAATGTCAAGTTTACTGTAGTTCATCCACTGTAACTTGAGCAATGTGTGAGCACACCCAGAGTTCTAGCCAGAAGCACATGACACACTGAAGGGGTGTCTATACACGGTGCTACCAATATGCAGTGCTAAAGCCATCATACTGGAAGCAGAACACACATGGGTCTGAAGAAGAAATGGAGGAAACTAGAGAAGCAGAAGTGCAGAGTGTGTCAGACAGAGATGCTTCCCACAGGCTGTGGCTGCAGCAGGAATGGGCTGTTATGCTCTCTGGTTAAGTGACTCAGAAAATGACACACACACCCTAGTGACCTGACCCTTCTGTTTGCACTGATCTCTGGGCTGTTCACTCACTGAATATGAAGAATTTCAAACTACTCAATCTATGGGGTCAGTTTCCTACAAGTGAAAGAATGGATTTAGGAAGTGGGAGCACAGATCAAAGCACTGATGATTAGATAAAGGAGTTGAGTCAGTCCTTGATAAATTGAGAGACAATGAGGGAAAAGGATTGGAATAAAATGGGGCTATGGTCTCCCTTTCTCTTGCTTTTCTCCATCACCTTCCTTCTTTGTCCCTTTCCTTCTTCCTTTCTTCTTTCCTCCTACTTTTGCCTCTTTCTCTCCTTTTCCTCCTCCGTCCTCTTCCTCCTCCTCTTCCTCTTCCTTCTCTTCCTTTTTTTGGGTTGTCTTTTCTAGCACATAGGAACTACCTTCCTCTTTGTAATTACATAGTTTTACTGGTCAAGTGCTAACACTTTACAACAGCAATGTGCCAAGCCTACACACTTCTCTGGAGTCCGTGGGTGTTTACATGTCTGATTTTAAGAAAGATTTTAGCTGTCTGCAAAGCTCATATTGAACTGGTTTAGGAATATAATTTGCACTGGCTCATAGTTTTAAATTAAATATATATTAAGGTTTTGAGAGAAAGAGGTAACTACATGGAAAACAATGTTGGCATTCTCCCCAATATCAATGTGTCTTTTTAAGAAAGAGCTCAAAGATTGGACAAATCTAACTTTGCTCTTAGGTTGATTGATATATACTATATCCCTCCTAGAAATGATTGGCTTGGGATTAGGCAGCTCAAGTAAGTTAGTACAGTCAGTGAGAGACTCAGGACTGTTTTAATGTTGGGGAAGAGAAGTTCTCTTGGGTTTTAACAAGGCTTGTGCAGAGAGGAAGTAAGTGTTTGCTTCAGTAACTTGGTTATCAGGAAGACAAACTCAAGAGCTCAGCTTGGCAAATGACAGAAACTGAAGAACATTGACTGGGAAACACACCTGAAACCCTTGGAGAAAATTCCATATGTTTTGTCCATATGCCATCAAATTTGCTTAGGTTTTTTAGAAAACAACTGAATTCATCACTGCCTTAGAAAAAAAGTAGCTCACGTGCTCCATTTTGTGGCTAAGTCAAATGAAGACAAGTCCATGCGCAGGGTAGAGGAAACAGGGGGAGTCAGCCACTAGGAACAATGTTACTGTTTGATATGAGGAGTGAGCACCAGTGTTTTGTAGTGCAGTGGAGTGTATGCAAGGAACAGTGATGCAGTATATATATCAAATTAGTAAGAAGGGGCCTGGGAGATGGCGCAGATGGTAAAGTGCATGCCATACAAGAATGCAGACTTGAGTTTGGATCCCCAGCATATATAAGGTCAGCAAGGCACATGTGTCTGTTACCCTAGCGTTGGGAGGTGGAGAGACAGGTGGATCTGGGTGGATCTCTGGAGTCAGCCAGCAGGACAGCTAGCAATTAGTGAAACTGTAAGTTGAGAGAGAGAGAGAGAGAGGAGAGAGAGAGAGAGAGAGAGACCCTGTCTCAAAAATAAGGAGCAGGGGAGAGATTGAGAAAGATACCTAATGTCTACTTCTGAAGAGCACACTCTCATTTACACATCTGTACTCTCTCTGGCTCTATCTCTGTGTCTCTGTCTCTGTCTCTCTCTCTCTCTCTTTCTCTCCCACCTCTCTCTCACACACGTTGAAACTAAAGTAAAATAGAGAATTTGAATGAACTCATCTCAAAGACATGATCAAATTTTAAGATGCTGGATAAACATACTAATTATCCAGAGCTCGTCATTATGCAATGTAAACAGGAGCCATGTATACAAACATCTTATGCTGATCAAAACAAAATTTTTAGAAAATATAATTAGAAAAAGCTGGAGGCCAATATTGCCCAGAGTTGGAGCCAGAGCAAAACACACACCCATAAGCTACTGTTTCCATTCTCAAAATGTTTGGGGAAGCCTCCCTAGTGAAAGCTCTGCAATTGAACAACTGCATGCTGACTGACCTGAGGACCTAGTTAGAATTTAGAGACACGTGTTCTCATGAACATCTCTCTGGCCCTGTTGAGGGAAGCTCTGGTCTGGCTTCAAGCAAAGAGCACAGATTGTGCAAACAAACTTGCCATCATCAAAAAAGGGTCTTGCATACACAAGCGTCGTCCAACATTCTTTTTTTTTTTTTTTTATCCTTAGGCTCTGTTCTGTAAAAGGAAAACTGATTTAAGCTGTGAGATTGTGAAATATAGCTTGCTCTGATGCCCCAAGGGAGCTCAATAAAGAGACGGCTGGCAACTGATTAGGCCAGAAATGCAGGCACATCAAGCCTGCCTGTTGACAAAGTAGCAGGAAGGCAAGAGCTCCTTTTGCCTATTAGGCTGCTGTGGTGGGCTCCTTGTTTGAAGGCCTAATGAGGAAAAGGACTCAGAAAGAGTTGGAGCAAGGACAGCACCTCCTTCTCAGCCCATAACAAAACTTACTGTTGCATAAAACACCATTTAACTTTCCAAAGGGAGGAAAAGTTGTTGCTTAAACAGCAGCAGGATCCAGAAAGGTAGACTGCCTACCCAGGCTTCCTTTAAGGACCCCATGTTATTAAAGAAAGGAACAAGCAGAATCCCAGTGGGAAATTATAATCCTCTTTGTAGTGTCTAAATAATAATGATAATGATAACAATAATAATAGCAATAATAATAATAAAGTGAGCCTAGCTCCTGATTTTCTGGTCTCTGTTTGGCTATAGGTGTTTGAGCTTGAGCATACAAACAAGTATTTCCTAGCTTCTTAGACTCCATACTGGGGGTGCAGTAAAGCCCTGGGTGTAGGATTTGTCTGGACATGGTGCTGTGGGTCTGGGCTGTGTTTCAGACAAGGTAACTAAAGTTATCAGTAAGTGCTGTAGCTGACATTTAAGCTGCACCCATTTTACGAGGTACTTTCAGCTCTGTCAGGATATTGGAAATATCTGCAGGTATACTTAGGAATATGTATATACACATACTAGTATGTAATGACGTTAAAGGTAAAAAGGCCACGAATTTGAAAGAGAGCAAAGGAGGTGGGTGGTAATACATGGGAAAGCTTGAGGGGAGGGAAGGGAACTGGAAAATGATATATTTACATTATAATCTCAAAAAGAAAAACAATATTAAAAAATAAAATTGATGGTGAAGAGATTACTACCTGGTTAATCAGAGTATCGTGGAGTGGGGACTGGGAATGGACTGTTTTAAAAATTATGTATTTTTATTTATTATTTGTGTGATGTGATGTGTGTGGACATGCACATGCATGTACTATGTGTACTCCATATACGGTATACGGAGGTCAGAGGAAAATTTTGTGAGTCGTTTCTCTCCTTCCATCTTTATGTGAGTTCTAGGTTCTAAATGTAGGCCATCAGGTGTGAGCATCAAACAGCATTACCCAATGAACCTTATCATCACCCCAATGGCTATTTTAAAACTTAATTAATTAATTAACTACATCCTAAATACTTTTCTCCTTCACAGTACCCCCTCACAGAGTCCCTCTCCCAATCCCTTTTCCCCTTCTCCTCTGAGAGGGTGGGGACCCCCTGGGTATCCCCCCATCCTTGGCTCATCAAGTCTCTGTTGGGTTAGGCATAGCCTCTCCTATTGTGACCAGTCAAGGTAATCCTATGTGCCAAGGCCTCAGTCCAGCCCATGTATGGCCTTTGGTTAGTGGTTTCATCTCTGAGAGCTGTCTGGGACCGGGTTAGTTGACCCTGTTGGTTTTCAAATGAGTCTCTGGAAGTGAGAGAACAAGAGTACAGATGAGTTTCTTGAACTTTGGTGTGCACACATTACTGGAAATGTTGATACACTGCAGATCCTGACTCATAGTCTGGAGTTGGACCTGACAGGCTATGTTTCTAGAATGGGTTCAGATAGTGCTCTTGCCACTGTTTGTCTAACAGTCTTTCTCAAACTTTGATGTGTTAGACTAACACAGGATGCTGATAGACTAGACACACAAACTTGTTAAGGTAGAATCAGACATTGGCTTCTCAACTGATACCAAGGTCCCAGGTGCTACACTATTTAATGCATTGATTCTCAAACCTGGCTGTTGATTAGAACCATCTGGAAACAGTGGAACATTCCAAATCCCATCTGCTTCCAGTAGATATTAAAATTCAGCTAAGACTTTGAATTAGTGGCATCAGGAAATTTTACAAACTTGCTCAGTAATAAGGATAGCAGTTTCCTTGGCCATACTGGAGGCATTGTAAATTTTAATCAAGGAGATGGTAACCAGGGAATCAATATGTTTTTACAGGCACCTCAGGTTATTTTTTAAGCAAGTAAAAGGTTCAAAGTAAACACACACATTGATTATGGAACAAACGATCCCAAGACTTTTGATTTGGTCCAGGATTATGGCCATCTCTCTAGCTATGCCATGAAAACTGGGATGCCATGTAAAATAAGGCTTTGGTCTTGTTTGGTTTTAATGAGAACTGCTGGTGGTGTCAAGATTCCTAGTCTTTGTTTCCTTCATTTACAATAGGAAGCTTGTTTGCAGATGCATGCTTCCAACAAGCTTGAATTTTCCATGGAGCACCCCTAGAAACATCACTGGGAAGAAAGGAAACCTTTAAAGGTAGGATCTAGCAGGATGATGCTAGGTCACTGAATAATTACCATCAAGGAGAAGGAATGTCCCTTCTAGTCTCACTTTGCTTTCTGGTTCATTATAGAAGCAATGTGTTTTGTCAAATCCTTCTGCTACAATATTACCACCATTACCAGAGATCCACATGGGATGCCTTGGACTAGGGCCTCCACAACAGTGAGCCCAAACAATTTTTTTTCTCTCTATAAGTCATTTGCCTCAAGGATTTTGTTATAGTAATCCAAATCTGACTAACACAAAGGCCACTTCACTATTAAGTCTAATGACTTTTCTATAACTCTGTTATAGGATGGTCTGCGTACCTCACATTGGTTGGTTGTCTCTCTAGAAATTATTATACTTTCTTTCAGTAGCAGCAGTTTGAGGAACTTTCTCCCTTCTGATTTCTTGATCCAGATTCAGGAATTAGCAAATAAACTAGAAATGAGCCAATAAATTCATCAAAAATGCTTTAAAGGTGGCCTTCCACAGAGCCTTGTCACTCAAATAGAATGGAAAACAAAAAAAAAAAGTAAAACAAAACAAACAAAAAACCAAAGGGTACCTGCTGCTGGGAGACAGGCAGATTTCCATTAACTGAAGACGATAGATAGCGTGTAAGCAGGGACTGCTGAGAATACTCCCCTCTGAGGGAGGGTCTCTGTCATTGAGCCTGACACTACCAGGCTCCATGCAATTTGAAAGCTGAAACACAGAGGTAAAATTAAATTTTGGTCATACCACACAGCTCCTGGATCCAGCTATTCCTGAAGCTCTGTTTTATATTATGTGAGCCAGTTTAGGTTTTACTCAAACTGAATTTGTAGATTTAAATGTTTTCTCCCTTAAAATTAAATGTGATTTTACTGATGCCATTAGCATTTTGCAGATGACACAGACAATCTCCATGAGGACATAGAACTTGATGTAAACCTAAAATTAAAAAAAAAAAAGAAAGAAAAAGAAAAGAAAATGTGAAAACCAGAAGTGAGCAAGAATATACCCTTCAAAGTGTTTCCCATCCTGCTGTAAGTACTAGATGGCTGACTCAAATGTGCCTTGTCAGGCTCCTGTCTTCCAGAGTGAGAAGAGACATTCTCCTAGCCCATCTTGACAGCATCTGAGAAGTTAGAGTGTGCTCCCCAAGATACACCTCTTGATCTCACATCAGCAGTTGGCCACTATGCGATCAGTTAGCACTATGAGTTTGGGACATTTTTAAAAGATTCATGATAATTTTTGACATAATAAAACCAGCATATGGCACCTCATTAGTTATTAATAAGAACAAAAATGTTCATCCTCACTAAAGCAGTCTTCTCAGCCAGGCCTTGTTCTGTTCCTGGAGGCATCAGCAATACCTAGAGCTGTGTGCTGCTGGCCTCTAATACAGGATCAGGACTGCTGAGGTTGTTGCTAAAATCCACCCCATGCACAAACACTACTACCCACAGGACTATGGAGCCTCCAGTTGTTACAAAGCCAAGGTTGAGGGATCCTCTGCACTGGATCCAGTTGTGTTTCTACTGCTCACTGGGATGAATCCCATCTGAACTAGGATAAAGGAGGTTTACCACCAAGGTTTTTCATCATCTTCTACCCAATCCAAAAAGCTCAGGGCACTATTAAGTTAAAGATCACTGAACATACTTAGTAGCTGTTGGATGTGAACACCACTCAAAAAGTGTCTATGGCGATGGTGCCTAAGTGATGGATCCACTGAGATGAATAGATCACAAAGGTACTGGCTTTGTCAATGGTAGAATCCATTCATGAGATTATAGTTGAATGGGCTAGTAGTAAAAGGGGAGTAAGGGGAGTGGGTCATTAGGGGTGTGAGCTGCAACTGTATTTCTCTCTTCCCCAGCCGCCTTGAGTGAGTGAAATATTTCTGCCCCAGCCCATGTGGTCCACTTACTATAGTCCAAAAACAAGAATCAAAAGACCACAGTGTGCAGGTAAGGAGATGGCTCAGTTGGTAAAGTGTCAGCTGTGCAGTACAAAGACTTGAGTTTCAGGTCCCTGTGACTCATGTAAAAGGCAGTATGGCAGCATGGATCTGAAACCCCAGTTGTGGTCTGGAGAGCTGGGGCAGGTAGTACAAAACAGGTGGATCAGGGGGCTCATTGGTTAGCCATCCTAGCCAAATCAATGTGCTCCAGGTTCGGTAAGAATCTTTCTCAACAAACTAAGGAGGTAACAATAATGACACAGTAAAATGTAAGGGGGAGGTTGCACACCAGGCTTCAATCCAGACAAAGAACTACAGGCAGCTAAGGAGTGCCAGGAGTGAGAAAAATACTTCTTTCTCAGGAAAGAGCCCTCAAATGGTTATTCATTATCCAACACTAAGTGGTTGGTCCAGAAATCATACTGATACAAGAAACACACACACACATACACACATGGTGTGTACATGTGGACATGCATCATGAATATATGCACAACACATCATGCTCATGTGAACACAAACACACATGGGTACAGACACACCATGGGCATGTGTACATACACATACCATGTACATGTGCATATGCACACCATGCATATGTTTACAAACATATACAGTGGTTGTGCACATATACATCATGAACATATGCATACACATGCTCATGTGTGTACACATATACTACCATGCCTATGTGTTCACACACATACCATGCACATGTGAACATACATGTCATGCATGCATGTGTACTCCCTAGATATCTGGATGCACACACACACTCTCCATACATATGTGTGCACACATATACTGTGACACAAATAGGCACATATACCACACATATATGTGAATACAGTCTGTCAAAACATATACAGACAAAAAGAGACCAGGAGTCAAAATAAAGAATTTCTCCTTTAAAAGAGGTGATTTGTTACAGTGAGAAGAAGCAATAGACACTGTGGCTGTAGCCTGTATCTAGAATATTCAGAGCATAACAGTTGACTAAAAGCTATTTGGAACTGAGTCAGACCACTTGTTTTCTTCATTTTGTGTCTTTGTAGGCTAGTGTTTGTGATGTTCCTTATTCGTTCTTTTTCTTTTTCCTTTTGTTTTTCTGTGCATCTGTTATTTTGTCTACCTTCCGGGAAGACAGTCCCCCATATTAGTCAGGTCAATGGGTAAGAGTCATGGCCAGATCCATGATAAACCAACACAGCTGTGGTCTAGTCTCAGATACAGCTCATGGGGTGGGCATAACTTAGTGATAACAGCTTCTTCAACTTAAATAGTTCTTTAAGGTATCCATGCAGTCCTGTAACAGAGATAAGAATGGTGCCAACAGAGAAATTCAATAGGCAAAGTGTGACTAAGTATTTTTTTAGATGTCATCCAGCAAAGAACAACAACAACAAACCAAATCAAACAAAACACACCACCACCAACAACAAAACAGAAATAGAGCTGGAAACTACTATTCTTATCCCCCAAGTGACTCCCCTACTTTGTTTTAAACTGTAAAAGAGTATGTGTTCTTACCAACTAGAAAACAGTGGAAGTAATAGAAAGTCCTGGACACTCGAAGCTCTCCTAATGTCTTCTGATTTGTGAAGCAATGATTCTTAATCCTGGGGATTATTTAAAGCCATAATGTAGTGACTTACCCCCAAGATACAGGAGTGCTGGAGATTAGCATATAAGGATCTATACAATTTAGCATTTCCAAGGAAGGATGGGAGGAAGAGAAGAAGAAGGGAAAAGAGAAACAGGAGGAGGAAGAAGAGAGAGAGGGAGAGAGAGAGAAGAAGGAAAGGTGAAGGAGAAAAAAGGAGGATAGAGAAGGGGATGAGAGAGGAAGAAGATACAGAGAAGGAGGGGGTAAAGAAGGAGGAAGTAGACAAGGAGAAAAAGAGGAGGAAGGCATGAAATGGATATTTCTGGTTTCTTTGGAAACTCAGTTGTGTCATGTGATATATTTCTGGAAACTGTCTCGTGAGAGGATGTTTTGCTGAAGTAGACATGTGAAAGCATATGTGATGTTTTGATGGAGCAGATGCTTGAGAGGGCATGTGATGTTTAGAAAGAATATAAATATAACCCCACAGACAGTAAGATGATGCTTTTGTATTGGTTTGCATTGCAATGCTTCACTGGTCTTTGCTAATGGTGCTCTTGCATTGGTACACCTTGAAATGCTTTGCTGCTTTTCACTGATCTTTACTTGTCATGAAGAGAAACACCAAAGAATGTCTTGTAGTATTCCAGCTGCTTCTTGCAGTTTCTGAGGACTCATGCTAATTTAGCTTAGCAGAGCCTGGCAGATTCTTCTGGATCAAACCACTGCTACGGATTCATGCTTGGTGATTGCCAATTGGACTGATGTTTTGGACTGGACTGCTGATATCCTGAAACAAAGATTGGAATCACTCCAAAAAACCACTTCTAAATAGGCCCACAACCTCCTTGTCTTATCAATCATACTTCTCCCCTATCTTTTGTAAGCATTTAAGAATCCTTGTGTAAGTAGGTTTGGAAAAATACAAGAGGAGGAGAGAAAGGAGAGGGGGAGGGAGGGTAAGAGGAAGAAGAGAAAGAGGGGGAAAGAGAAGAAGGAAAAGGAAGGAGGAGAGGAGGAAGGGGAGGAGGGGAAAGTGGAGTAGAAGTAGGAGAGGGAGAGGAGGAGCTAAAGGAAAAGGGGGGAAAGAAGGAGAGATAAGATGGAGAGGAGGATTTTATTAACTTGGAGCTTAAAGACATCAGAACTTTCATAGAAACCCCAAACTCTATCTTACAAATGCAATTTTTACAAAGAGAAAAGCATGTCATCAGTTTCCAAAGCATTTTATACCTGTATATGCACACTAAAAAATGAGGGTCAAATTTCTTACTATTAGAGAAAGAAATCAAGTTAATCCAGAGGGAAGAGCAAAGGCTGGATACTGAGTGAGAGACAGAGAAATCAGTACAGTCATGTTAGAGAAACATGCACATATCAGAGACACAAACAGGCAGAGTGAGATAGGAGACTCCAACAGTGGGATTCTAGAGGAATTCTTGCTTCTGCCCCATCTCGATTTCTAGTATCATTTTTCTTGTGGAAATGGCTGACATTAGGATTGGGCATGGAAGCCTGGTGTATCCCAGGAAAGCAGGGGAGTGTTCGAGAAACTAACACCAAGCTGGGAAATGCCACAGGGACACAGGAACCAACCCTTAAAAAAAATTCCTCTAAGGAGGCTGGAGCTATTTGAATGAGAAAATGAATGACTTATCAGGGGTAATGAGCCAAAGTGTGAACTGAACAGTCTGGCCCCAATCCCACCCCATGTTAGTGGTTATCAAACTGAAAGATTGGAAGAGAAAAGACTCTGTACAAAGAGATTCTCAATCACACCAGTACCTCCTCCTCCAACTGAGAGACTGAGTTACTCCCTGCCTGTGAGCAGAACCTGGACTCACTTCCTCCACTAGAAAGCCAAGGGGGGATAGTAGCTTTAAACAAAATTAGGTCTGTGGACATGGCCAGGATCTGACACCTGCTTAGTAAGAGCAAGGCCCTGGGCTCCATCCCCAGAATTACTGGAAATAAAAAAAAGAGGATTAAGGTGACTGAGTCACAGTTGCCAGCAACTGCTGGTAATATGTTCCCTGAAGTCACATGATAGGAAAGGCCTGGCTTTCCCCAGGGTCTTACTCTGCCACTCAGGGTGGTCTAGAACTCCTGATCTTCCTGCAGCAACTGCCCAAGTAGCAGAAATTAAAGCCATTCACTCTCTCTCTTGGATCATTTTTCATTAACGTGTTATAGCTCCACAAGATATTAAAATAGGAATACTGGTATGAATGATACTCAGGATAGCCTGTTCTCTCTGGAAAATTCTTTCTTAAAAATCTAGAGCTACCATTATCTGTTCACTGCTCTTCTGGCCTCCATCAACCCTGCTGAACAAGGAACATCTAAGCCCACTGAACAAAGAAAAGCAAGGTCCATAGAAGAAAGAACATTCAGGCTGCCCACAGGAGGCTTGCTGAATGGGGAACATCCAAATTAGACCTTCCTTCCAGATACCAACTACAACAGGAACATCCAAGGGCAAACAGATGGCTAAAAGCCCTTGTAAGAACACAAACAATAAGGGTCAGGGTAACACAGCACCTTCAGAGCAAAGCTATCCCATTACAGCAAGCCCTGGATAGCATAACTCAACTGAAGAACAAGAAAATGGCCTTACATCACACCTTATAAAGATGATAAATGCCTTTAAAGGAATGAATAAGGAAATGATTAAGTTTCTCAATGAAATACAGGAAAATACAATCAAATAGGCAGAGACCTTTAAAGAGGAAACTAATACATCCATTAAAGAAATACTGGAAAATATAACTGAACAGATGAAAGAAATTAGTAAAACTGTTCAAGATTTGAGAATGGAAATAGAAGCAATAAGAAAATACAATGTGAGGGAATCCTGGAGTTACAAAACCTAGGAAAGAGAACAGGAACAACACACAGCTATCACCAATAAAATACAAGAGATGGAAGAATCTCAGGAGTAGAAGATACAATAGAAGAAACTGGTATATCAGTCAAAGAAAATGCTACATCTAAAAGATTTCTGACACAAAACATCCAGGAAATATGGGATATCATGAAAAGAACTAACCTAAGAAAAATAGGAATAGAAGGTGAAGAGTCCCAGTTCCAAGAACCAGAAAGTATTTTCAACAAGATCATAGAAGAAATTTCTCCAACCTAAAGAAAGAGATGTTTATAAACATACAAGAAGCTTACAGAACACCAATTAGATAGGACCAAAAAAGGAAAATCCTCCTGCCACATAATAATCAAAACACAAATTCTACAGAAGAAAGAATATTAAAAGCTGCAAGGGAATAGGCCAAGTAACATAGAAAAGAAGAACTCTCATAATTACACCTGACCTCTCAACAGAGACTCTAAAAGCTAGAAGGGCCTGGACAGATGTCTTACAGCCTCTAAGAAACCACAGATGCAAACCAAGACTACTATGCCCAGCAAAACTATCACTGTAGATGGACAAAGCAAGATATTCTAAGATAAAACCAAATTCAAACAATATCTATTTACTAATCCAGCTCTACAGAAAATATTTGAAGGAAAACTCCAACTGAAGGAGATTAACAACACACAAGAAAACATAGGAAATGAGCAACTCCACACCAGTGAAAACAAAATAAGGGACGTACACACAAATACACACACAGACACACAGACACACACACATGTACATACCACCACCACCACCAAACAACAACAAAATAACAGGAATCAACAATCATTAGTCATCATTATCTCTCAATATCAATGGCCTCAATTCTCTGATAAAAGGACACAGGCTAACAGAATGGATGCAAAACCAGGATCCATTATTCTGCTGCATCCAAGAAGCACACCTCAACAACAAATATAGTCATTACCTTAGAGTAAAGGACTGGGAAATGGTTTTCTAAGCAATCAGATCCAAGGAGCAAGTTGAAGTAGTCATTCTAATATCTAATAAAATAGACTTTCAACCAAAATTAATCAAAAGACATGGGGAAGGCCACTCCATCAAAGGAAAAAAAATAATCCACCAAGGTGACATCTCAATTCTAAACATATATGCCGCGAATACAAGTGCACTCATATTCATAAAAGAAACATTACTAAAGTTTAAACCACCCTGAAGTGGAAACTTAAGGGTTCTTTGGAGAATCAGTTGTGTTGGATGGCGAAGGAGTGTTTTCCTGAAGTGGCCACAGGTGAAAGGCTAAGGCAAACTTGTGAAGGAAGGTTTAGCTGAAGCAGACACAGGTGAAAGGATGTTCTGCTAAAGCAAACACATGAAAGGACACAAGATGAAGGATTCGTCCATAACAGCATGCATGTATTGGTCTGCCTTACATTACGTAGTTGAGAGCCATTTGTCGGGACTCCATAGGGAGATACACACCAAAAAAGTTCTGGTGGTATGATCCAATTTCTTGCCACTTCCTTGGATTTGGGCTTACTGGCAGAGTGGTGTCAGCTGAGACAAACTCACAGCAAGATTTGCTAAGTCAGACTAACGTGCTGAGGCAAGACACATGGTGAGGCAAGACCCATGGAGGACATGTGATGTTTGGAGGGCTATAAATAGGGCTCTGTGGACAGTGACAGATGGTGACCTTGGCTGGCTTATAGAGCTACCTGTGCAAAGCTTGTTGGTCTCATGTCTTCAGTGATCTTTGATTAGCTGAGAAAGGCATAGCTGAGAACTTTCTCTTGCGTTCCTGTTGGCCCTGGTCCCTCCTGCTGACTAGTACCAAGGCTGAGAGGCCTGGATGTCTCTGTTAGGTAGTGCTACAGCTGCTGATTCCTGTTTGTTATCCCAACTCTACTGATCTGGACTGCTGGAGTATCTGTGAAGTGTTTGCAAATGGATCAAACTGCTGCTGTTAACCTATGATTTCTAGACAGCACACAACAACAAAGAACCTTTCTAAACAGGTACACTTCCTCCATATCCTTTCTTTTCCACTATCTCTGATGGGTGGTGAGCTACAAGGGAGGTTAAAGCATTTAAAAACCATCATTAAAAATAGGCATTGTGCCGGGCAGTGGTGGCGCACGCCTTTAATCCCAGCACTTGGGAGGTAGAGGCAGGCGGATTTCTGAGTTCGAGGCCAGCCTGGTCTACAGAGTGAGTTCCAGGACAGCCAGGGCTACACAGAGAAACCCTGTCTCAAAAAACAAAACAACAACAACAAAAAAAACCAAACAAAAAAAATCATTGAAAAAAATTAAAAGATACACTCCCAGTTGAACCCCACACATTAATAGTGAGAGACTTCAACACCCCACTTTCACCAAAGAACAAGTCATCAAGAAAGAGTCTAAACAGAGAAATAATGAAACTAAACAGAGGTTATGAATCAAATGGACCTAACATATCTACAGAACATTTCACCCAAACACAAAAGAATAACTTTTTCTCAGCACCTCACAGAACCTTCTCTAAAACTGACCATATACTCAGTCACAAAGCAAGCCTCAAGTCTTAATGGATAAATCATTATTCCCAGTGCAGTTGGCAGCAAGAAGATAAATGGCAGAGAAATCCAAGACTGGCCAGAAACACACTCTCTAGGCAGGGTGTGAAATGAGGGTCTGTTACACCTGTGTACAAACACGGCAGGGGTGGGGGTGACCCAGGTACAGGGTGCTCGATACTGATGTGGAGGGGATGTCAAAATTATGAATTGGATCCTGCCCCTCTTACTCTCTGCTTCTCCAACTCTTATGATTTCCATTTATAACAAAAAGCACAGGCCTGATTTATAGAGGTCTGCATTTCCAGTTACTTCTCTCACCCACCAACATGCTGATGTCACTGGTCCTACTCTACCTCCACTGTGCATCACCCTTCAGCTGATGGACAGCCTGAGCCACACCTCACCTCAGCATCTTTGTACATATAGTTCCTTGATTATTTGACCAGTAGGCGCCATCTCATCTTTCAGTGTCACCCGCTCTCAGAGCTATGCGCTGCCCTTCCCACCATATGTTTTTCATGTCTTCCTCACTAGCAGAAAGCTCTATAAGAAGGACTTGAGTACTTTACCTATGTGTTCCTAGTAACTGACACCCAGCAGACACTAAGCCTTTGATTGAATGGAAAGATGTAGCAAGAACTGTTTCATGTCTGAGATATTTCCATTTGCAAGCAGCAACTTAACCTGCCACAGTGTCACTTATGCTGCTGGAAGATACAAACCCTGGACCTGCAATGAAGGCAAAGATGTTACTCACCAAATGGCAGCTCAGAACATCAGCATCTTTCCTTGGTCTTTGGGCATGTCTCCACAGATTGATGCAGAGAGGCTAGAGTGATACCTACACAGGCCGGTGGAGCACTGCAGGAGAGGGACCCTGGGCTTATCACCCCAAGTGGCACCTTCTCCACTTCCTGCTTCAGAGGAAAACTATCCCTCAGGTTCTCTTTGGGTATCTGACAGTGATCAACTCTCCATGTCTCTAATTCTCTGACCTCAAAGGAGAAACTACCAATTAAATTGAATTCTGGCATCACGAGACGCCATTACAAAGTCAGGAGGATTTCACGTACAAGCTGAGCTCCACATCCAAGACAGTCTTCAGTCCCAGTACTTCTGACCAACCATGCTCAATTAGTTCATATAATTTGCTCTAGGAACAACTTTGTTCACTGTTGCCAAGTCATAAAGAAGACACAGTATAATTTATCACATCAAATTTAGTTCTAAACAGTCAATGGAAAAGATATAAAACACAAGATATATATGGGGTGGAAGAGTTTCTGCATCCCTCAACATCAACCCCAAAGGCCCTGAATCATTTTGTTTAGAGGTTTTCATGGATTGTTCACTACACTGGGATGGTTGGTAAAAATCATTGATTGCTAATGATTTTTAAAAATCCTAAGTTATACATTATTTGTACAAAATGGCAGGCTTAATTATGATATTCATATAAGTGTATCATATACTTTGATCATATTTACCCACTCTTCTTTCATGTCCCCCCTGGCTCTTTTCCACTGAAATGGTCCATTTTATTGCATATTACATTTTTCAGTATAGCTTTTACATATAGAGAAAATATGTGCTGTTATCTTTTCAAGTCTAGCCCATTGCATTCAACATAATTATCTTCAGTTTTATCCATGTGCCTGCTAATGACATTTCTTTCTTTACAGTTAAATCACACTACATGTTCTTCATCCTTTTACCTGCTGTTGTTACCCATGCTTATTCCACAACTTGCCTACTAAGAATAACATCATATTGATGACCAACTCAATCTCTACCCTCCTCATAGAACAGAAACAAGGCAGAGATATCCAACACTCTTTCCACATGGTTGACTGCTCTGGTAACCATGAATCTACAGGTGCCCACCACAATAACCATGGTTACCACAGTCTCAGGCTTGGTGGACTAAATGATGTTCTTGTCACTCAGAGAATCCTAAGTATTATAGAAACCCTGTGTACCAAGACAAAAAAAACCAAATACATGATGAATTTTTAAATTATCCCATATGATTTCTGTTTCTCAGTGTGTGAGTAAATATGCCCTACACACTACAATTTTTGTCCCTAGACAGTCCAGTCTTCAACAAAATCAGAAGGCTATGCCCTCAAAAAATGCAGACGTGGAGGTGATCCATGAAATCTCTAGGGAAGGATAGCAGATGTGCATTTTGAAGGTCCAGCACCCTTTGTTATGAAGTATTTTAACAGACCTGGGCCAGTTGTTGTAAATGCAGATGTTGACTATATTTTCAAACTATTCACACAGACCCTGGAGAGATCTCACAGCAGGGGTAGATGTTTGGAGCAATAACCAGCTGTGACAGGCAGCTTTGCAAAGGCCAGCAAACAAGTTGGGGTGAAGATCTTGGGAAAGAGATGAGCCACAGGAAAATAGAAAATATATTTAAAACGTGATACTTGATTCAATGGAGCAGAAAGTCATGGATCTGAAGTACTGTGAGGACAGAACAGCATGTATGTGGTGACATATCTGTGTCTCTAGCACTTGCTGCCATGCCAACACATGAACTACCCTCTCCAAGCACAGGCCTTCAAATTTTCCTATAAAACTTGAATAGCCATGAATGGGCAGAAACACAGAACAAAAGTGGACCTAGTGGTCAAGGGACAAGCTGAACAGCAAAGTAAAGAAAAGCATTCTCAATTTTTTATCCAGAAGATTTGGCAGACACTTTTGTTTTTTTAAAGTTTGATTATTAAAGTGATGAGAGCCAAGTGTGGTGTACAGGGTAACGCATCAGACTGGAATAGGAAGTCACTGAGCTGGACCTTGATAAAAAGAACTTAGTCGTATCTTGGGCCCTAGATGGAGACAGGACAGTCTGCACTGCCTGGAACTTATTAGCAGACTACTGTGAACCCTGACAAAGCACTACTCAGCCAGAGGTTTTCTGGTTGGGAACAGACCCTCTTCATGTGAGTCAAGCATCCAGACAAGTGTGCTTCACCCCTAAAGAAGCTACCAGCTCTAGAGAAGTCAACCAGCTTCAAATACAGGTCAGGACTGTGGGCCTTACCTGCCCTTACCTTTAAGGGTGTGCTCTCCTCTGCTCAGAAACAAACTCTTCCTGTGTTCTCCACTGCACTCTGCATCCCGACTGCATTCTGTGGATGGAGAACACAGAGCCTGGAAGTTGAAGGTGAGAATTCGGTAGCAGTAGGCTGTAACTATAATCCTAGCACTCTACAGACTGGGAGCTGAGAAAGAGATTGCTGTGAGTTTGACACCAGTCTGGGCTGTATACTGAGACCCTATATGACTGAATGACTGAATGACTGACTGACTGACTGACTGACTGAATGAATGAATGAATGAACCAATCAACAAAGGGGCTGGAAGCAGGAAGTCATTAACGCTCACCCTATAGAATGGAAGTGATAAAGGCTGAAGAAACTCACATCCATGTACCACTGCAAAGAATGTAAGCTGGTACTACCTGTTAAAGGATAAAGGGCTCCTGCTCTCCTGCCTTTGTGGTCTGCCCTTGGGACAGACGTGCCCATATGGCTTCAGTGCTGTTTAATTTAGTGAAATATCAAACACAACCTGTCTATCAGTACAGAAAACCTTAAATAAAGCTGAGTGGAGTGTTATATAGCCACGAGGGGCTGCTTTTAAATGAAAATGTAGCTACAGGAGTGATTGAGAATGATGGAGCCAGGCTCAGAAATGTGGTGATTCTATTTATTTTCATATGTGTGAAAAATTATTTCCCAAGATGGTTGTAATGGTTAACTTAGGGCATGAGAAGGAGAGGCTCAGGAATTGGGCTGAGGATAACAGTAGACATTCCTTTTTATGGAAAGTACCTAGTTTTATAGAAGATACTATGTGATCTGGCAGTTAAAGATACAAAATGCATCCAGATTCCTGAGTTTGAATCTTTACTTTGTCTTTCACTGTGTGGCCCTGGGTACTTTGCTTAGCTTCTCTGTATACCACTTTTCTCATCTATAATCAACAATAATAACAGCAATGATGATTATGACAATAATTAAAACAATGACAGTGACTATAATAATAATCGTAATAGCACCTCATAGAGCACTGCAAGTGTTCAAAGTTAACTGCTACAGTGCTTGGAACTATGCTATTAGTAGTATGTTTCATATTATTAATTTATTACATAATACTATATATAATATATGTCTGTTATATATATATATATATATATAGTATATATGTCTGTTATATATATAATACATAGTATATACAGTATACTACATATGTTATATATATTATATAGTATATAGCATACTATATATGTTATATATAATATATTAATTAATATATTTATTTAGAAGTCAGAAAGGTGTGGTGGTTTGTTTATGCTCAGCCCAGGGAGTGGCACTATGAATATGTGACCCTGTTGAAGTAGGTGTGGTCTTGTTGGAGTAGGTGTTGTCACTGTGAGTGTGGGCTTTAAGACCCACATCATAGCTGCCTAGAAGCCAGTATTCTGCTAGCAGCCTTCAGATAAAGATGTAGAACTCTCAGCTCCTCCTGTACCATGCCTGTCTGGTTGCTGCCATGTTCCTACCTTGGTGGTACTGGACTGAACCTCTGAACCTGTAAGCCAGTTCCAATTAAATGCTGTCCTTATAAGAGTTGCCTTGGTCATGGTGTCTGTTCACAGCAGTAAAACCCTAACTAAGACAAAAGGAAAGAGAAGAAAGGCTCTGTTGCTCTTTCTGGAGTAGAGACAGGCGGTGACCTGCAGAGCACAGTTACAGAACAGAGCTGTCCTGTGTTGTCTTGAAGCATTATTCTCTTCCTCCCACCACAGGGTAAATCAAGCCTGGTAAATTTCTTTAGCAAGATCCAGTCATCCTGTAGCATCCAGGATCTCTGAGTGGGAGAAATACTTGTCTTATTGTCTCTTTCATTTTAGCATAATCTAAATTTAACAAGCCTATTAAAGAACAGGTTTCAACAAGAGACATTGGACTGATTATAATATTTAATAAATTCTTCTCCCAAAGAAGGGCTTTTTAAATGCCAGTGATGCATGTGGACAATACTAAATTCTTCTCTTTTATGCCAAGGTCTTGTGGGTGTGTTAGATGGGGGAACCTCCTTTGTGTACCATTAAAAAGAAGGAAATAATTATGTCACCTTTTAAAGTGACATCTGCCTTTCCTGGTTCTCTTGAGAATGATTTTGAATTTCGGGACTCAGTTTTTCCTCTTTCTTCCAACAGGAGAATGAGATATTGTTTCATTGAGGAGGAAAACCCTTCCAATGTCCTGAGACTCTCGACACAGTCAAAGGTGTCTAGTTTCCTCCCAGGCTTCTTGGGTGAGTCACCTGGACTTTATTCATTTGGTCTACTGAGCTACAAGACAATTTAAGACTAGCCTTTGCTGCCTCTGTGGTTGTGGTTCTAGTTAAATCTTTGCTGCATGGCTGTGGAAGGAAAAATTTCCCATGAAAATCAATTCTGTAAATGTGCAGCTTCTATTGCTGTATGTACAGGGGAGCGAGCCAGGGTTTGCCTTATACAGCTCAGGTTGCCCTGAACTCATTATTTTTCTGCTCACTGAGTGCTGTGATTACAGGTCCATTCCACAGTGCCTGATTGTGCATCTTTCTTCTATATAGACTGAGGTCCATATGTCACACACAATACCACATTTTCCTGGAGTTTGCAAGTAGGATGTCTGACCACTTCGAGAATGGAGGACGGGGCAGGGGGAACTCATCCTATTCTGAAAAGGTCTATTCTAGTATGTAGACCCTACTCTGTCGATTGTAAATAAAAATGAGAGGAGGTAACTGGGTGTGATGGCACACCTGTATGTAAGCAGTAAGGAGGCCAAGGCATGAAGATCTGGAGTTCAAAAACCACCTGGAATATGTAGAGACATTTTGTGCAAAAACAAATGTATATGTGACTGACCCAAGGGATCTGGCTGTACCAGCAGAGGATGGCATCACCCAGTGCTTATTTACCAACATCCAGAGCAAGTCTGTTCTTTGGAAACTGTGCCTTGGACATCTGCTTTATCTGTCCCTTCAACTTTCTCCTGTGATTTCCTTTGACTAAGATTCACTGACCCGAGTGGCTTATGGGTTGAGTGGGTGTTCGATATATTTGGAATGTTTAAGCATCCAAAATGTACAGCGAGATAAGAGAAAAAGAATAAACATTCCCTGAAAGTCTCCATGCTTGGTGCCAGCCCAAGGGTAATTACTGTAATAGTACCCCTTTAATGTCTTGGAGACCCTTTTCTCCCAAAAGGAGCCTCACCCCAGATCCTAGGATGAATCAGCTAAGTCCCAAGAGAAGGGGTGTGAACTAGAAACATATGCATCATTGATGCTTTCTTCCCTCATGGCTGTGAGCTTCTCAGAAAAGAGCGAGGGGAGGTCCCTCTATCAGCCTGGCTGACAGTCTCGTGCCCCTGTTGTTCTCAGGGAAACCATGCTCTGGTTGATCATGGTATCTTCTTGGAACACTAGCTCCGGCATAAATACACAGTTGGAAAATGATGCCATCCTGGAAGATAAACAGTATGCTCCTGGCAACCAACACTAGGCGTATCTCTTCCACTGCCTGCTGCCCTTCCCAGCACCTTGCTGCATCATGAAGGACCCATAGCTTGGAAGCTGAAGCACTGAAGGAATTCAGCCTGTGCAATTGCCTGTTTCCCCTGGGTCAGAGGCAGACAAGTAAGTACCTGTCTGAGGCCCTGCGTAGCTTATAACCAGTATCTACCATGACAATTGACTGACCCCCTAAGAGAACAGGAAGAAGTCTCCCCCAAGAGAGAAAAATTACAGAAGTGTGCCCTAGCTTCATCCTATCTACTCAGCGCTTCAGCATCCCTCTTACAAACACAGAGTCACAATAAATACGCAATACAGCTGCTTCTGAGAAAAAAAGGAAAGCAGCACACACACAAACACGTACTTGAATAGTCTTGGAGGGCTAGAGATGTAGATCAGAAGCAGATCATTCACAAGGACCTGGGTTTGATTCCCAGAACTGTAAAGAACCAGTTCTATCATTAACCAACTGTAGGAACTGTCCTATAAAATCTAAGTACAGTTTTATAGTTTACCATTTTACATGTAGTAAAACATTTTGAAATGACAGGTGTGCCGGTGTTAGTGATTTTCTAAGACAGAGTAGTTGTCTTGAGGGGCTCCACATCCTCAATCCTGAAGCCTGGAGCCTGTGCAGCAGACAGGGATAACAGGACTTCCTGAAGCAACTGACTTGCACACAGAGATGAGAGTCCAGGTTGTGATAGGGTTCCTCTAGGAGGGAGAAGGATCTCAGGAACAGAATTAAGAATGGAACAAGGTAAAGGGATGCATCTTCCTCCCCAGTGGAGAATGTAGGTTCTCCAAAGAAGAAAATTGGTACCTCCATAGAAAATGTGAATTATAGTTTCTAAGAAGTTAGAGCAACCAAAGATGACTCTCCATAGGACCCAAAATGGTGTGGCTATACTATTTCACTGTAAGACTTCTGATATCTAGAAATGTCAAGCAATGTGTCTGCCTGTATTAAGCTTCATAGCCTAGGTTTTTTGTAACAGTACTGCCTAGCATCTAAAGCTGTTCATGCTTCCCTGTCTGCCCCCACCATAAGCTTTCATGTAGCAAGTACCTTAATAGACCCCAAGATTTAGCACAACTAACCCATGTTAGAGATATCATTATGACCCTAGAACCCAGCATTAGACCCCAACACCTGCAAAATAAAGACCCAATCCATCAAAGACCTATTACATAGTTCTAGGATCTCAGAAAATCCCTAAATGCACTAACCTTGTTTTTGGGCTTCTGGAGTTTCAATTCTCACTGACTGTTCTTGCTAACAGATATGTGTCAACTAGGATGTGGTTTTTGTACACAAGAGGCAAAGAACAATGAGACTTGGTGCTACACTATTTGGGCAAGTTTCCCATATAGCATGCTGACCAATAGGCCATCAAATAAAGATGTTCTATTGGCTTTAAGAGTCTGTATGTTCTCTGAAGGAGTTACCTTGTAATACATGTTCCCAGAAAACATTTCCTGTGATACATAAGTGTGTGTTTGAGTGTGTATGAGTGAGAGAGACACAGACACACACAGAGAAAAACAGAGACAGAGATACATATGAGGCAAATAAATATTCCTAATGAAAGAGAGGGAACACAAAACATTATGTGAATATCTCATATAAAAAGAGATTGCATCGTGTGTATATAGGTGTGTGTTTGCTTTGCTTTACACAATGCCAACCTTGGTCCTCTCTCTATATCTTCTTTCTAATCTCCCCACAGCCTATATTGGAAACCATCCCATATCTGTGCACACAGATAAGCTTTATTCTTCACATTTTTTAATATAAAATATGGAAGGAAATCAGAAGTCTCAAATCAGATTTGAGGCTCAGCCTATTTTGCTGCTCTGGCCTGTGAGGGGCACTTGCTTCCCTCTGAACATTCTTGTCAGTGCCCAGAAGGAACCCCTTATATAATTCAGCAGGGATGCTGGGTTGATTCTGGTATTGTGTGTATGTCTCTCTGCCCTCTCTCATATCTAATGCTTCTTTCTGACAAAAAAATAAAAATAAAGGCATGAGTGCCATTAGTGGAAGGATGTGGGTGGTATGTCTACTCGGAGCTATCACCTGCACAAACAGCACTCATTCCTCAGCAAACTACAGCTGGTTACTTTGCACCTGCTTCCTGAGATCTAGCTTCCAAGCACATAAGCTTCATCTCAGTACTCTTGAAGATCAAAGTCAGACATCACAAAGAAAGCTCCTCAGGTCTGCCAGGAAACCCCAAGATTCCCCTCAAGTTACTAGAACTCACAGAACTAAGAAAGCCCCCTCTGCTCACAGTCATCACTTGGTGAAAGGTGAAAGGATACACATTCAAGTTAGCCTAGATCAGAGGGTGGCAAAACACGCTGCAGATTTATATGGTGCATTTCTGTGGAGTCACATGGAGAGCATTCGGTTCGTTAGGTACTGATTCATGAGAAGTGCATCCAATCAAGGAAACACAACTGAGCCTCAGCACTGAGGGACTTTCTGTCACTCATAGGTATGGGATACCAACAGGGCTGGCCTCAGCTACTTAGCCTCCAGAAGTCTTGCCAAACATGGTGTGACATTCCTGTGGTCCAAGGCCCAAGCATCCACACGTATCACTACCTATAGGTTACATTGTTGGCATGAACTATCAGACATGGTAAAATATTCCACATATGCAGACATGCCAACTGAGGGAGATATGCCAAAAGGTCACAGAACATCTCCCAGGAGGAAGGCATGAGCCATCCTGTGGGATATTTAGAATGTATAGGTTTGCTCAGCTGAGGTCTGATGAGCCACCATTTCTGCACAGTTCCCAGAAAGAGGAAAGCCTTTCTTTCCCTGCCAGCCTTCTTTTATGCTGAGCCCCCAAATACTACTGCCAATCTAATTAGTGGCTGCCACCACATGCTTAGAGACATCCCCAGTGATCTGTGAGATAATTTCCTGTCCACTATCCTACAGAATGAATCATACATCATTGTGCTGCAAGTCTGCTCAGACAGGCCTCTGATCACAGGGTCAGGTTGTGAGGCCCTCTCCTGTTGTCTACAGGTACCAAAATAGACACCATAGAAAGCAATTGGTGTGGCTTTTTTTTTTTTTTTTTTTTAAGATGGCCAGAAAAATTGTGAAGTTTCTTGTGTTTTTAAGTGTCACCTCCACCAGGGGCATTTTGTGGATTTCTGAGTTTATTTCAGTTTCCCTCCTAGCTCAGTCACATGCAATGGGAACTGAGGAAAATCAGGGAGAATTAGGAACTTCATTCACAAGAGAACAGGGATGCAAACAGGACCTCCCCTTTGCCGTGAAGAGCCAGTGACCCACAGAATGGGTACATGTCTTTCTGTTGGCCATCAAGGACGCTCAAGCCAGACATCCCCTGCTCTGTCTGTGATTGGTGGAACCTGGAGGTTCGGAGAGGAAAGAGCTGCTTAGCAGAAAGGGCATGGCATTTGATCAATCTTGGAAATAGGATTTTAAATGTTAAATATTTAAATTTCTTGGATCCTGTGCCAAATCCTGAATCACTAAATCTTTAAAACTGCCCGCATGGTGCAGTTTACTGCTTCTATGAATACATAGGGAAACTATAATAGTAATTATTTCAAATTCATAATAGCTGTTTTCACAATCTATTTATAGGCTGTTTGAACACTGGAGTAATTTTTCTGAATTGTTCATCATCACATTTCCAACATTCCAAACAGTGTCCTGTAGATAGTTGTCTTTCTGTAAAAACTCTGGGAACAAAGGAATGAATGAATGAGTTATGGCAGATGTGTTCTCTGTAAGATGGGTTACTCAGAGAGAAGGCTGACCACAATGATAGACTGTTTTGTCTGAATAGACATTGAGCAAATAAAACCAGAAACCAACTAGCCTGATGTTGAGTTTTAGTTGAGTGACATTACGATTATAACCTTCAGGATACAGGTTAAGCATGCCTTGCTCTAGGTTCTTGGGATCAGAATTATTGATTTTGATCTCTTTCTCAGTGTTTTAAGTATTTGCAGTTTTAGCATTTGGTATCTAGTACATAGGTCCCAGTTAAAACATATTTTTGCTTGTTTGTTTGTTTCATAGATGCCATATACACATAGCTCAAAGGAAATGCTGTCTTAGACTTTTTTTTTTTTATTACACCTGCATTTTAGCTGAAATCTGTCTGGAAGTCAGAAGTAAATTTCCTACTCCTGGCACCATGCCAGTGTTCAAATGTTTTGGGTTATGGATCATTTGGATTTCAGAGTTTTGAATGAGAAATGCTCAGCCTGTGTTGATTATTTTATCTGTGCCTTTATTTGCTCATCGGTAAAAATGAAAATAAACATCATCGGATCTCATGGGGGAGGAGTTGTTCTTAGAACCGAGCTAAGGACTGGGAAAGTGAGTGTAAATGATGATGCAGCTATGTCTCTATGGATGGCAGCGGTAATGGCTTCATTCCACATGCTCTGTGGCACCACGGATTTGACACTCTTTGCTGAAGGACTGGTCTGTGCTCCTTGGTTTAGTCTGGGCTTGTCCTATCAAAAGCTGGATAATCAAGTCTTCAAAGATCTTCCACCACCATCATCACCTCTTAGAGTACTGCATTTCAGAAACCAAATTCCATGGTGTGAGGAAGCCCAGTCACTCAGGGGAAGGTCACTGGGATGTGGTTTTACGTTATGTACAGCAAGCAGATGATGATGGTCATCAATGAAACTGCTCACAGAAGTGTGAAGGGCAAAAGGAAAATGACTGTTGGAGTCTTGAGAAATAGGAAACCTGTGCTAGATGAAGCAACAGCTGGTTTCACTTTACCTAAAGTAAGGAGTGGAAAATCAGACTGGATAATTCTTAAGAATACTGAATTTATTAATTGGATTTTCCCTGTATTAAAATATGGAGTGGAGGAAAGGATAAAGAGGAAAATGTGTAAATACTCAGTTGGAATTTATATAAAATAATGTCAAATGAGAACTTGAGGTTTAGGAAAGGTGTTTTATTTCCAGTCTCTCTTTCAAGTAAAAAAGACTCTTGAAGTAAATAAAACCCTGAGAGAAAAGAGTCAAACCTCAAGGAATGCCATTAAAATGTGGCCTCAGGTTTAAGATCAAGGAAAAAGTATGAACACAGTATTCTTTATTAAGGCCTCACTCAGAAAAACCTAAGAAGTCCCTTCCCAACCCCCTCATCTAGACAAAGGCATCATATGCACTAAATCTAGCCAACTACCCAGAAAAGAGGTCACAGGCCTTACAGGAGAACCTACAATTGTCACTTTCCTAAAACAATATAATTTCTAACTGTATTCCTAATCCTATCCTTAAATGTGTAGGTAAGTGTAGCTCTCACTTCTAATCAGAGCTTATTCAGGGAACAGGTGGAGACTACACCAGAGACCCGCAACTGGTTACTGCAGAGAATACATGACCATGTAGTGCCAAATCCCAATCGGTACATCTGCATTGTAATCCCTGTACCTAAAGTTCAGGGGACATCATAGAAAAGGGAACAGAAAGAGTGTGAGAACCAGAGGACTAGAATATCTGATGCTACCTGGTGTCTTCTACACATGACAAGGAATCTCAATAATATGGTGTCCTCTACAAGACCTGTATAATGAATGCAGCAGCTGGCATGCCAATCTAGGTGGGGGATTTTCACAAGGACCTACTTATAGATGAGGAGCTATGAGCAATCAGTGGCTGATATGAGAGGGAGAATCTCTTTTCTCCAAGGATATGCCTCTTGATAGGTTACATTATCCCATGTGGTCAGCACTAAACATGTGAACACATGAGCAACACTAAATGCGTTCAGTAGGTTGTTTACATGTACATGTTTATATACACAAATGTGCATAGGTAACAGTCATAATTGAAGAAGGTGTGCATTTAAGAGGGCATGGGAAGAGGACACACAATGAGTCGGAGGTGGGAGAGGAATAAATGGAAAGGACATAAATATAGTATTCATGAATGAAATTCTCAATGTTAGGTTCAGAAAAAGGTGAGTGACATTAACTTGAACTAAAAAAATTTCAAAGGTCTTTTATATTTTTATTGCCTTTTATACTTATGTGTCAATGGATACAGTGTATCCAGATGTGTGCTAAAGGTACACAAGTGTGCATACACATGCATGTGGAGACCTGAAGTTGATGGCAGGAATCTTCCTCAACTGTTCTTCAGTATATTATTCTTTGGGGCAAGATCTTCAGAAAAACCCTTACTTGGCAAACATAGCTAGTCCTTGTATCCAACTTACTCCCAGGACTCCCTGTCTCCACCTTCTGAGGCTATATAATTCCAGACTATTTATTACCCGAAGGCATTTTATGTGGGTTCTTGAATCCGAACTTCATCTGTCCTCTTTGTATTGGAAGTAGCTTGACTGCTGAGCAGCCCTCTTTTGAGACACTTTTAAATGAAAAACAAAAATAAACATCAACAACCCAAAACCCAAGATCTGTCATGTTTCTAAGAATGGGAAGAAGCTTGAAGAGCTATTCAGCTGTGAAGAGGCCATTTCTAATGGAGAGGAGGAAAGAATCACATAAAAGTCAAAATTCAGAGCTCAGGTAGCAGTTAGAGCTACTGAGGAAAAAGTCCAGGAAACACTAGTGGGCTTTGATCCATCTCCATCCTCTTGCCTGCAGAGCAGAGAGAATTGAGAATGTGTGTGTGTGAGATATCAGAGTCCAGTCTGGACCAGAGTTGACTGAACTCTAAGGCACCTGCCCCTTGCCTTGCTGTTTATGTCACAGTGGAAGATGGCTCTACTGGCCAAAAACAGACTACTTCTATGGAACAGCACCCAAGATTCCTCATAAAATCTGAGGCTAAGTCTGAGGCCACAGTGAGGTGGGAATATTGCTGTTCTTAAGATGAATGAAAGCTTATATTCACATGGTAGCCCTTTGCTGAGTCTCGCTTGCAAAGACTTCCATCCCACTTGCCCTTTGGCAATGATATACCGAAAGAAGAAAAACAAATAAATAAGGCAATGCACATGCCTGACAATGGAGCTGCTAGATGAAATAATCTGAGAGACACTAAAGCCATGGAAGATATGAACGTTCAATATCATCCCGTGAATGATGTTGGTGACACATCTTTAAAATTTTTACAATAGTTTTTCTTCATTTTATGTTTTATTTATAAGTACTTGCTAACAAGGTTTTCTTTTTTAATTATATATATTTATGAAGCACAGAATGAGAATTTAATGTATATTTTTTAATGTGTAATAGTCAAATCAGGGTACATAGCATTTCGATTCCTTAAACACATGACATGTTTTTTAAATGAGAAAAGAGACAGTGTAATGTAAGCATGTATGTGCCTCTCTGTCTCTCTGTTTCTGTCTCTGTCTCTGCCTCTCTCTCTCTCTCTCTCCCTCTCTCTCTCTCTCTCCTTTTCTGTGTGTGTATGTGTGTGTGTGTGTGTGTGTGTGTGTGTGTGTGAAATATTTAGAAACATTAGAGAGATTGTAACAATAACAACTGGCAAGAGAAATCCCTAAAATCTACAGATTATCTGTGCAGAGATATCACCTGTGAACTTTGTGCTTATCTGTGCTTCTAAATAAATACACATTTATGATTTGGGGGTGTACTTCTTCTGTTGTTTTGTATTGTTTGAGAATTTATATATACAATTTATATATACCTCACTTTCACTTTAAACATCTTTTTGGACTCTGTGATATCAGGGCATAGTCCTTTTCTGGTGAACTGTCAAGGGATCAGGTATACAGGTTCCTACCCACCAAGCCTCAGTTCTAGCCTTGATTGTTTCTGATCATCAAACCTGTGATGGGAAGGAGCTGAGCAGCCTCCAAGCTTGATCTTATAAGGACATCAGTCTCCACCTTTATCCCTTGGTACACTAACTTTAATTTTTTCAAATCCTATTTTCAATGATGGTTCTTAAACACTTAAACCTCGATTGTAGCCTACTACCCACCAGAGGCAGTGGGGAAAAAAGGATATGAGAAAGTGGATCTGTTTAGTAAGTTTTTTGAAGCAACTCCCATCTGTTTTATCTGGAAATCAGCAGTTCAGTTCACAGATTAGCATGCAGTGGCAGCTAGATCTGCTCATAAACACTTCACAGACATACTAGCAGTCCAGTTCAGTAGTCAGGTTAGCAACAGCAGTGATACTACCTAGCTGAGGCAGCCAGGCCTCAGCTTGGGCTCGAGTCAGCAGGAGGGACCAATCAGAACATGAGAAGTTCTCAGCTGTGCCTTTCTCAGGGAAGTGAAGATCAGCAAAAATGCAAGACCCACAAGCATTGCACAGTTAACAAGCCAAGCTCAATCTCTGTAACTCTATGGACTCCTGTTTATACTCTCCCATAATCACATGTTCCCCATGTGCCTTGTCTCAGCATGGCTCTTGCCTCAGCACAGGTCTTACCTCAGCACATGCATCCAATCAGCCTGGGTCCCTGGAAGTGGCAACAAACTGCAGTACACCACCAGAAGGTTTGTGGTTTGTTTCTCTCTATGGTGTCATGACAAAAGCAGCTCAACTAAGTGAGTATCATTAGCAAAGAATTTTTCATCACGTGTCCTTTCACATGCTTGCCTTAGCAGAACATTCTCTCTCCTGTGTCTGCTTCAGTCAAACATTCCTTCATGAGTCTGCCTTAGCATTTTACACCTCTGTCCACCTTAATGAAATGTTCCTTTATGTGTTTGCCCTAGCAAAACATCATTCAACTGATTTTCCAAAGAACCTCTAAGTTTCCACTTAAGTACACTGATCTTAGCACTGAATCAGTGTGCTGTGAAAAAGCCAAACAACCTTCAGAATGTCCAGCACGCAGAAGAACACTTCCCATAGTGAGCTATACCTTGAGAGGGTATCGAACACCAGATGCCTGTGTGGGCCAGGCTTCATTTGTAGCCCACCACCCACCAGAGGTAGTGGGAAAGAAAGGATATGGGGGAAGTGGACCTTTTAAGAAAGGTTCTTTGAAGCAACTCCCATCTGTTGTTATCTGGAAATTACTTCACGGATGCACCAGCAGTCCAGTTCAGTAGTCAGGTTAGCAACAGCAGTGACACTACCTAGCAGAGACAGCCAGTTAAATCCTAGTCTTCCCTGTGCTCCATCTAATATCACCAGAAGCAGAGGAATTACATTTAGTCATGGAATATGGGAAAGAAGTTGTGTTAAGCAGCTATGTCTTGAAATTTTTTATTACCCAGTCATAAGTAATATTGTGATTGCCATTGTTTTAAAGCAGTTTCCATCGAGTTTCCTTTTCTATTGCTTTCGTTAGACCCACACTTGAGTCAGTGCATGGATAGGAGATGGTTTGTTCTCTTGTCGGTCACCCTTACTGGTAGCCAAGCCATTCTGCAGATCAGCTGGTACACTGGCAGTTCCGGCACACATCAGGCTCCAGATTGGCAAAAATGACACGGATACCTGTCAGCACTATGATGAAGTTTAACAAGGATGAATGCAAGGCCCTGGATTCCTATTTAAAAGGCAGGTGCCCAAGGACATGTGGCTTAATGGAAATACAAGGCTTAAAAACTCAGCTTCTTTTCTTTCTTATATTAAGCTTATAAGCACAGCAAGAGCGATGTGGCTGCCAGGGAATCTGCTGGCTGGCAACACCATTAATGACTAGAAGTGAAGCACCTCAGGTGAAGACAGTCCAGGCATTTACTCTAAGGGGATCAGAAGACACTTAAAATGTTACACTGGCAAGCTGAGGGCAGGGGCCAGAGTCCATCACTGTAGGAAACCCTGAAGGGCTAAAGTGCCACATGACTCTCCACAAGTCTTGGGGACATCATCCGACACATGGCTGTTTGAAACTTGAGAATACCAAGCTCTGTGCACACTGTTGTCTCTCGTGCACCCATGCTGATGACGAAAATTAACCCACAAATCCATAAAAAGGATTCCCAACATCTTACCATAGACATGTGTAGCTTCAGCAAGTAGCTCTGTTCCCTCTATTTCCTCTCTCTTTTATTAAATAATAGAGACGTGCCTTCTTATTTAAAGGAAGTGCTTTATGGCTCCCCTTTGGCATACTTAACTCTTGCACTCTGGGACCATTAGTAAGTACAATCAGGGTTAGTCGAATATAAGCACACCATTATGCAAATTAATCTGAAGATGGAGGTGTACACTGAATGACTAAGTAGGGGTGGGTATAGAGTGTGAATATACTGGGTAAAGAGTGTGAATACACTGGGTAAAGAGTATGAATACACTGGGTAAAGAGTGTGAATACACTGGACGAAGCTAATATCTATAATCCGGATAGAATGGAACAGGAGGGTGCATGATGTCACCACACCCCACAGAGCAGTATACAATTAACTTATCCATTACTTATTTCTGGTGATGTCCATTTAATATTTCCAAACTGTTTTTTAGATAACTGAGATAGTAGGAAATGAAAGCCTGGGTAAGAGGAGACTACTTTACTTTGAAGTAATGCATACCTAGGTGCATAAATTACGGAGAAATTTTGGTTTTAAAATTTGCAAATATCCATCCTGTATTTGGTTTTTATTCCCTGATTTAACAAATTATTACTAAATAAATACTTGATTCCCAGCATTGCTAAGGTACTAGAGAGAGATGAGTACCTTCCATCTCATGGCTCCTATGTTTATAAAACCAAAGCCAGTCAGCAGAACGGTGTGCTGTGAAGGGAACTGATAAGGATGCTAGAGCATGAAGTGTCTGGAGAATCAAAAAAATCTTTCTTTTGGTTATTCAAAGCAGTTCTCTCCAAGGTAATAGTATCTGAAATGGGACTTAACTGAGAAAAAAGTTGTCAAAAAAACCCACAGTGTCTGGGGCAGTAGTAGAAACAGAAGGTCAAAAGTTATCCAAGAATGCACAGGTAAAATGTTGTATATGTATATATATGTGTGCGTGTGTGTGCATGTATTATGGATATGATGTATATGTGTGGTATCTATATGTATGTGTATCCATATCTATATATAAACTATAGCTATATATAATCTATATGTATATACAATCTCTGTATATAATCCATATCTATTTCTATATCTATATCTAACCTCTGTATATAATTCATATCTATTTCTATATATATGAATTATATGAGATCATATATATATATGTGTATATATATATACCATTATATATATTTGGATTGATGACAGTGGGTTACATGGAAGGTTTGGATTGTGACACCTGTAAATGGATCTGTCCTGAGCTAAACCGGTATTAACTATCCTAAAGCACCTTCCCCTATCATTCTTTGGGTCTTACGTAAGGTTTGAAGTTTGACAAGACTATTGTACACAGAGGCTATGACATCAGCAACTGAAGGCACAGCCATGGAGTTTCCCAGCATCCTCAAAAGTCCATGTTTATCCTTCAGGGAAGCTGGCATGGAGGATATGAGTAGGTGTAATGTCGTAGCCTGAGTGCCCAGGAAACTTTTCCAATGGGCCTGGAGGCAGATACGGACAGTTAATCAGCTCAGCAAAGAACAGATAATTCTTTTTATATGTGTAGGCTATGATGCAATCTGCACTGGACGGTCATGTGTTTCTCATCATAGGAAAAGTCCAGGAAAATTCTCGGCACTGCCCCTGGTGGTAGATGGATGTCAGGCCATGGATATGTTTGAGTTTCTCAGAGAGGCGGCACAGCCACAGTTATGGTGGTTGTTACACAGGCAGGTCCTTAAACAGCAGCAGGCCAAGCAGTAACCAAAAGCTTTCCTTTTCTATTTTCTTTCAATTATTCCAGTTTTTCAAGGGAGCCCCTCACGTGACTTTTGTACCTCAGCCTTGTTCTCTTTAGGAAGGGAGATAAATCTGTAAGGAACACACTCTGCAGGGGGCATTTTGCGGGACGTTATCAGTGTCACTTTGCTCCATTTATTTACATCAACATTTATGCATTTAAGGCTAGCAAGGTGGCATTGTATTTATGGTAGAGTACAGTGATTACTTTTTAAAAACTGATTACTTTAGAAAAGAGCCACATAGAGTTTTTTAAAATGCATCTAGGCATGAATGATCTATGCTGTGAATAGTAGCCAGGGTAAAGTCATGCTGATGGCAAGCACATGGGTGGCACACAGCAAGAGCCAGTGAATCCTTAAGTCTTTCCCAACTTTGAGCTCTTTAGATTCCATGCAACAAGAAAGGGGTTGGGGGTTACATGCTTCACTGATTTTTCTTGAACAAAGCTGATACTTTTCAAGAAAGCAGAAAGCCAGGATGTCCCACTGTGTGGGAAACCCGTCTCTAAGGATCTTCAGTCCTCTTGCTCCCATCTTAATTGCGAGGTTCAGAATACCTGACGGTGGTGAACTGTCCACTCAGCCACTCCAGTCCTACAGAGAGTTGTTTGGTCTAACGCTAGCCAACTCTATGTGCTTTCAGGCAGACGCTTTTACAAGATATTGACATTTACAATCTGTTGACTTTAAGCAAAGCAAACAGCTTTCCCTACTCTGGGTGAGCCTGACCCAACAAGTTGAAGGGTCTGAAGTTCAAAGTCTAAGAAGGGAAGTCACATCCAAACTGAGAGAGAAGTTCTTCAACTCCCAGGCTTGAGACTGTGATGTGAGATGTCAGGTTTTATCCTACCTTTATCCTACAGATTTTGTGTCTGCCAGCTCCACAAGATGTGAACCAAATTAACATAACACCCCTTCCCAATTGTGTTGTCTCTGCTATCTCTTATGAGCCCTTAACTGATTTGTAGATACACGACTAATATTCAAACTTCAACTACCAAATTATAATCCAGCAATATCACAAGCAGTGATATCTCCAGGAAATTATTATTTCTTACCAATGAGATAACTCTGGGTTTCAGGCAAGGTTTGATCCAGGAGATCAAGCAAAAGCTTGTTTCCCCGCACTTCCTGATTATAGTTTCTGACTGGTCATTCTTGACAGTTCCAGATTTATGTCCTTTGATGACCACAATTAAGACAGCATCATATACATTTCAAACAGTTGCCTTGAGTGTCAGTGTCTCTACTCTCAATCATCTGTCTACCTTTGAGTGAATCATTGACACCTTCAGTCTGTTCTGTATACTGTTAACAAAGCAGAAGTTAAGGGACAAATATAACAGAGACTCATCACACAATAAAATCTCAGGCCCTAGTAGGCATGGCATCACGTGATTGCTCACAGTAGTTACCCTGGTGAAAATGCTGGTTCAGCATGTATAGAATGGGGCTTTGCATTCTGCATATAAAACAAGTTTTGTAGGACTCTGATTCACTGTGCTCTGGCCAGGCTGCTAGCAACAAAGCATTTATAAGTCTCTGTTAGAGTCGGGGTATGGTAAAACCAAGCAGGTGACATTCTACCTCTGATGTCACTACTGCTTCCTGTGCTGGACCTTAGCCTCAACATTCTGAAGGTGCTGACTGTCCTGCCTGAGGCAGAAGTAGAAAGCCTCCTCGATGCATATATCACACAGTGTAAGCCCCAGAGGCTGCTCATTATTGCTCCATGGAAGTGAGGACAGATAAAGATGTCCCCGTCTCTGGGGTGCCTTCATACAGGAGTCCACAGGCGTGAAGATTTACGTGCTCACTAGCTGGATCAGAGAAACAGCCCAGAGCTGCTGTTTGTATGCTATGCGTGAGATTCACTGGAGAACAGCAGAGGTCAAGGCTGAGTCATATAATTTCATGGTTGAAGACTTTAGCCCATACCACATACTCCTCAGATAAGGTGTTTATTGCTGTAGGGGAAATTTGAACTTTGTTGGACAAAGGAGACCAAAGTCTTTTACTTTTTAAATACCATGTTAGTCTTTCAGCCGAAGGCTTATGGCCAGTGTCTGTGTCTGGATTTTAAATAGTGCAGGATTTGGGAGGCACCTGACATAAGAGAATCATTGGAGCTTAGAGAACATGTCTACAGCTGGATCAACTGTTCTGAGGTATATGCCAAACCGTCAGCAACCACTTGAATCTGTGTGTGAGAATAAGGAGGAGTACTTACCACATGTTAGGGAAATCTCATGAATCAAAGGCTGATTTAATTCAAAGATATTGACTAGGAGTCAGGCTGGGGATGGGCGGTGCCAGGAAGTGATTAGGGTCCAGAGATTGTCAGAGGCCAGGGGTGGGCAGGGTACAGAGGTAGGCAGAGGCTGGGTGGACTGGGACAAGGGTGAGCAGTTGCCAGAGGTTGGCATGGCTCAGAAGTGGACAGAGGCTAGGTAGACTAGGACAAAGGTAGGCAGGGTCCAGGGGTGGTCAGAACACAGGGATGGCAGGGGATCGGTGGTGGGCAGATCTGGGATGAGCAGAGGCTGAGATATGAGGTTGTTTTCACATCTGACATCCAACTCCCTTGTTAAAATAAATTTGAAGGGATAGAGGATTTGTCCTAGCTTGCTTCTTTTCATTTCTTCATTTGATCTTAAATTCTATGGATGTGCTCATGAATAAATTCCAAGATGAAACCAAATTTGCAATAGGAGGGATAATCAATCAGAAATATTTGGGCATTTTCCTTGTTAAAATGTGTTTTTCATAAGGACAGCAGACATTTGCCTTGGTCAACATTAGTGTCTACCACGTATTGCACCACGAAATAAATGCTTTTGACACCACTACATTAAGTATCTAGAAAGACTTTGATTTCCAGCAGGAATGATAGGATTGTTTGAAGAAATCAAAGCATAAGCACCTGATATTACAAACAGGCAGAATTTAAGTAGCAATGATGAAACCCACGAGGGGTGGCGAGAGCACAGGCAGAAACAGGTAAGAGAGAACCAGATAAGTATCCATCCTGTAAGACATATTTGCAAGTGGCACCTGACAGTCAAGTTAATCATAAGAGAAATTATACTGGCACATGTAACTGAATGGTTCTTGCTTGCTTCAGGTATGATGAGATCTAGGTGTCAAATGATGCCACCAGGAATCTTTCTGTATATCTTGGCTCCACTTTTTATTTCGTTTATCATTAATCATTCATTCATTCATTGTTCATTCATTCATTTACTTTGCATCCCTATTGCAGCCTCCTCCCTCCTCTCCTCCCAGTCCCACCCTTACAGATACCTTCTCCCATTATCCCCTCCCATTCTCCTCAGAGCAAAGGAAGCCCCTCTTTGGGTACCACACTACCCTGAGACATCCAATTGCAGCAAGACTAAGCATGTCTTCTTCCACTGAGTCCCAAACCAGGCAGTCCAACTGGGGAAAAGGGATCCAATCGCAGGCAACAAAGTAAGAGACAGCCCCCACTCCAGTTGTTAGGGGAACCACATGAATACTAAGTCTAAAATCTGCTCCAAATGTATAGGAGCTTAGGTCTAGCCCCTGCATGCTCCTGGGTTTGTGTTTCAGTCTGTGAGCCCCCATGGGCCGAGGTTAGTTGCCTTGATAGGTCTTCATGTGGTGTCCTTGACCCTTCTGGCTTACTCAATTCTATTCCCACTCATCCACAAGGCTCCGAGCTCTGCCAGATGTTTGGCTGTGGGTATTTGCATCTCATTGCACTTCTTCCAAGCTGTTTTTGGTTTTACCTAAGCTGTCTGCCAGGAGTAAAATGTGAGCATCAGCAACTCCATCCTCCACTGGGGAATCCCAATGGGAACAGATGATCCTCCTGGATGTACCCTGGACATCTACCCAGAGCTGTCATGGTCAGAGTAATAATAGGACCTGGAACTGATTAGCTCTGATGTTAGTCCAGGATAGGAGTCATATCTTTTCTTTAGCCAGTTGGTAATAGCTCGGGAATATAGTATTCTCATTGGCCAATTTTTAACCCATACTGGAAGCATGAACAGTCTTGCCCAAATGGCACTAGTTGAGTTTGCAGGTCAGTTTGTAAAAAAAAGTCAAAACCAAACCTAGGAAAAACAAAAGGAAAGAAACTATTCTCCGAAGTATGACATCCTTTGTGTGAAACTCTACTCTATGGCCTGCAAGCTAATTCAGAATAAGCGTTGCTGCTGGCCAGTGGAGAAAAAGAAGAGAAGATGGATGACAAAGGGCACAGAACAGTTATCTGGCAGAGTGGTGGATCTATTTGTTATCTTGAATGTTTTCCGCAAAATTAGTGACCTGTGCTAACTGGTCCACAAGGCAACAGTTGACGTTAGTTTTCAGTCAGATAAATTACATAACTGGGGGGCTTACGATCATACAGTAGAAACTACAGTGTGAATTTCAGAATGGCAATTGCTAGTGTGGAAAGCTGGAGCCCCTCTGAGACATAATGGATGTCCTTGTGCATCTTCCAACTTATCTTTGACTTAAGGCTTTGTAGTGGCAGCAGGTGATGCCCAGTAGCACCTCACCTCAGCTCTGACCCATCTCTCCTCTGCCTTAGACTTCACGTAGGCGGAGTTGGAAGCATGAGCATCCAGCTTGACATTCAGTCTGCCCATAGGAGCTGAGATGTGCCTTGGGATGGGGGCTGGAACTAAAGACACTTGTCCTTGTGCTCCACCTCCTGGGTAGACAATTCCTCATGACGCTTTCATTGCCATCTAGGAGAGACCCAGCAGGACCTTTTGCAGTAGACCTCAGCCAGGGTCTTCCCTTGTTTACACATGCTGCACATGCAACTCCTTCCTTTACTGCTCCCTGTTAGACTTCTGAGGCCGCTCAAAGAGACAAAAAAGTAAAAGAGAGAGAGAAGGGGGGAGAGAGGGAGAGAGGGGACAGAGAAGAGAGAGAGGGGACAGAGGGGGGAAGAGGAGGGGGAGAGAGAGAGAGAGAGAGAGAGAGAGAGAGAGGAGAGAGAGAGAGAGAGAGAGAGAGAGAGAGAGACTAGTCTAACTGAACCAAGCAAGACCTGGAGACCTTGGTTGTTAGCACACAAAGCAAAGGGAAGCATCTCTTCCACAGGAATTGGAATGGTCTGCCATAAGGAAGGGGAATACTTGGAGTTTATATCGGATGTGGAATGATTGGGAAGTTAAATGCAGCTTGCAAGGCCTACCTGCAAGTCTGTAATCTGTTCTTCCTAGAGTTGTTTGTCCAGACAAGGCTTTTTTATCTTTTGAAACTGCCTTGCCCTGGCTATCAGGATGTAGGTGATACTGGTGACTGAGTTATTTAGTGGCAGTGAAGCACTTACAATTTTACCATAGAGGCCAGGGACTACAGTAAGACTTAGGGGGATGGAAAGTTTCCTGGGCAGGGACTGGCAAAGTTTGTTTAAGGTTTATGCTGACATAGCCCATCTCCTAGGAGATAAAGAATGGGTCAGAGAGAATAGAGGTTCAGAGGATAGGGTGAGAAATTTGGCAAGGGCTTCTTCCTACTGTATGTGGGTAGACGTCTAGGGATAGGGGAATTCTGTAGGTGTGGTATCAATGGTAGGCTATGGTAGGCTTCCTGCCATGAAGAATTCTGTGATCCCTGGGTGGTAAAGGTATTATCCTTTGTAGAATGAACTTTGTAAAGCAGCATCTTAAATAGGACCAATAGGCTCTCTCACAGTGAGAATCTTCTACAGGGTTTCCAGGGACCCTCCCATAGGTTTGAATGCCCTTGTTGGAATGAGGTACAGAGACTAGTTATAGGTGGTAGAGTCTCTGATCAGCATGACAAAGATGATGAAGTCATGAGCAGGTTATGTTTATTTCTATATGACCAACACCATCTGAAAAGAAGGCGGCAGGGGGTGGGGAAAAGGGAGAAGGAGTGAGTTTAGAGTTGCAGGCTGACTGTGACTAGTCCCAGTGCCAGAAGTGCTGGCCCCAAAATAAGCTAGCAGAAGCAACAGGGAACTACAGAGCATTGATAGAAGGGGAACAGGAGAAAGCAGAGGATCAATGTAAAGAATTATATGTGGCTGGAGTCAAAGGAATGAAGGTCCCTTGGAGGCAGGGTTTCCCACATTTAAAAGACAGGTTAGAAACTTAAGTAGGGAATAAAAACAGGAAAGAAATGATCAGGGAGAGGAGCCAGATGGGAGGGAACCAAAAGCCTATCTATAAGAGGGTTCTTGGGCATGAGTTTTATGTCTGGTCACTGTGTCTTTAGATTTCATTTCAAATCAGTTAAGATGGGTTGGTGCAAAAACAGCATTATTTATAGAAGAGGGTATAATTCTCATCCTTAGCAGTAGTCGGATTTAGCCTTGGAGTACTGCAGCAGCCCCCTAAATGGAGTTTGTTTTAAAGGATGATCAGGGGATTTGAAATTTCTTTAAGGTTTTCTGAGACAGAGAGGTTAATAGATGCAGAGGCACCCTTAGTCCAGCAGTGTTAGCTCTGACACCTGAAAACATGCCCAGAATGGCAAGAAGAGAGATGAGTTAGATGGCTCACATTCCATTAGTCCCCCTCTCAGAGGTCACCCAAACTCACTCAGGGTTGGGGCCATTGATCTCTCTTAAGTGCTTTGCGCTGACTAAAGGGGCAATGTAAAAAGGGCAGCAATTAGAGTGCATCAGAGGACAGTCCATCCAAAGAACCACAATAAAACTCAACAGATGGTCCAGAACATAAGAGACCTGTTTGGTGATAGCATATGTACATGCTGTGCAAGGGAGCTAGTACCTGTAAAATACAAAGTGAGACTGTTAGTACGTTATAATTCTTACTGAAGGCATAATTAAGAAAACAGGGCACTTTTCTCCAATAAGGTTTGGAGGAAGAGATTAAGCAAGAAACTCATCTAAAGAACACACTTTACCATAGATATTAACAAGAGTGATGATTTTGTCATTGTTGGTACCAAGATGGAAGGCCATTGGCTTTCCAGAAAAGCTTTGATTCTTTTTTTTATCAGCCAGTGTAAGTTCAAAGTCACCCACTAGATCTTCTCTATTACAACCTTGTCAGGAACATTTAAGATTTAACATCATGATTTACACAGTTTTTGTTTAGTCAGATGAAATACACAGCTGAACTGGGTATCAGAGCTATGTAGAAGGATAAGATAGGTTTAATTAGCTGTTTGTTGTGTCAGACTCCTGCATAAGGAACAAACACCCAGGGAGCTTTATAAAGGAAGTTGGTGAAATTCAGTGTCTGACTGACAGATAAAAAAGAAATACAATCCTGTTGAGTTAATTTTTATAGGATCTTCTAGGCAAGGTCTAAGGACATCACTTGGATATTCTAAATAATTAATTACTCAAAGCAGTGAATTTAATGGTTGAATGTCTGGTAGCCTCCTTTACCTAGGGAATATGAGTGGTTGGAGTATGAACTCTGGAATTAGCTTATAAAAGGAAGAATGAAAGCTGGGGTAAAAGGCATGAACAATTGAACTATTTCATGCAGTTCCATACCAGTTGGGATGTAGGCTTAAGTGCAAGGTTCTCCTGTTCACAGCATCCCCCATATGTCAGTTAAGAAGACATTGAGAGCAGAGTAATTGCTATTTGCCTCTCTGCTGTTTAGACATTTAGGATGTGGGTGCAGAATCCATGGCCCTGTCATGTGAGACATGAGGAGTAACTCATCTTTCCTGTAGATAAGGAGGAGGTTTTCCTGGTCTGGCCTACACTGTCAGAGCTGGTCAGCCGTTCACAGCGGGAGACAGGAGCAGCAAACTTCTAGTGGTCTCATTTCCACAGGCATCCTTATTCTGTAAGGAGGCTCCCATACAACTTTGGTGCCCTATGGGAGGGCAATGCTATTGCTTGAGCCTGGATGTGTCCTACCATGCAAGGATATTGTAATTTTAACCCATTTTACTCAAGCATTAAAAATCTTATAACTATTTTAATAACCTGATTTGAATACTACTTTACATTGAATAAGCTTTAGGTTTACTTTAAACTTGTTTGGAGCTTCTTGCTTTAGACTTAGTTTTGACAACATATATAGAAGATTATTTAATGAGAGACATAAATTGAGCTCTGCAACTGAATTACATTTGTATTTAGCATGACGACAAACATAATTCTGAGCACATTAAAGAATTTGATCATTTGTAAAGAGACTGACCATTAAATTTCATGTCTTAATTATCACTTTAACAGTTTACAATAAATTAATAACTCTCAAGTTTACCCAGTTAAGTTTTTTAAGCCTTTAAAATATAATTTTTGATTTGAAACTCTTTTAGTCTCAAAATTTAAATCATGAATACAACTCATAGAGAGACTAGGAACCTCATTTTCCTGATACTTTTAAGTGGAGCAGTTTGAGTATTATGAAGATAGATGGACTTAAGGGTGGAGAGGAATAGCCTGTTGTGAGTGGCCAGCCCTGACATCTGGAGCCATGGTGAAGTCCCAGTCTGAGCTGCCACTGAAGGACATGTCTGAGTCCATGGCTATGCAGTGGCAGAGATTCAATGTGGATGTTTGTGGCTCATATGACACTAGATTACACAGGGATGTCCCTAGTTAGAGAAGCCACCAGGGACCATTTGGATACTGAAGGACTGTCCATAACTGGTCTTGCCACTCACTGGATGTAGTGCTCTGAGGACTAGCCCCATTTCTCACCAGCCAGCCTCAGGAGAGGGGGCCCTGTGCCTCACCAGGTGTGTGTGTGAGCCAGCCCTGAGTGCATGAGTGTGGGAGAGCTGACCTTGCTACTTGTCTGCCATGGGGTAGCACAAGTACCAGAGGTGATGCCCCTCCCTTGCCACCTTTTACAGTCTGGAAAGCTGCCTACAATGTCATGAGCTCAAGAGAGCTATCCCTACCCCTGACCAGCTGAACTCTCAGGAGATCGGGCCCTGCATTTCCAGTGGACAGCACAGGAGAGCTAGGGTTAGGGGCCAGGGAGCATGTCAGGGAGAAAGCTCAGGAGAGCTGGCCCTGCTACTCTGCTGTGAGATGGTATGAGTGTGAATGTGATGCCTTTCCCCCTTCCCCGTTGCCCCTCACTATCTGCAGCTGTCAGAAGAGCAGGAAGTTGTTATGCCACTTTTCTGCCATGAGGAAGTCTGGTCGGGAGGAGATGCCCTCTGCCCTCTTTCCTCTTGCCACTTGAGGCAGTCAGGGGAGCTGACCCTGGAGTTATGAGAATGGGTGAAATGCCTGACCTTGATCTGGGTAGCCCAGTAGAGCTGGTTTTGATGGAGGAGGCATTTGAAGGAGAGAGCATGGATGAGCTGACTCTGCCACTCCTCTACCCTGATGTGGCCTGGGCTGTCAGAAGATGCCCTCCCCATCCCCCCTTGTCACCTGCAGTAGCTGGGAGAGCTGATCTCTGGACAGAGAGGGAGAGAGCTAGTGCTGCCTCCTCATTGGCTATAGCACTTCCGTGAGTGGGCTCTGCATCTTGACTGGGATGCCAGTGGAAGTGGCCCTGATGGTGAAGCCAAAAGTGAGCCGGCCCAGAGGGTGTGAGAGCAGGAGAGCTGGCCCATCCCTCACAGGCTTTGGGGGGGTGGTGATGGTGGACCCTGAACCTTGACTGGATAGCACAATGGAGCTAGTTCTGGAGGCATGGGTGTAGGTGAGTTGGCCCTGGGGGCATGAGAGCAGGAGAACTGACCCTGCCTCCTGATGATGGTGGAATTGGATGTCCTACCCAGAGCAGTGCAGGAGAGCACACTGTGATGGTGTAGATAAGGTAGAGCTGGCAGACTGAGCTGCCCAGCTACCACTTAGGCCCAGATCCAGGACTCTGAATTGAACCACCCCCAAATTTATATCATCTGTGAATGGTTGGAATGTGTGAAAGGACCAGTCCTGTTGTTCCAAAGCTCAAGATCTAAATGACACAGGGCAACAGCAGGATAATTAGGAGTCCTGGTGAAGATCCAATATTGATGGTGTCACAGAAACCAGAGATCTCAAACCAAATTAATGACTCATTGCAATGAACATTTGCAAGTGAAGATGTGTGGACAGAGGGGTGTACTGTGAGACACACTGTGACACACTACAGCTTCCACGATGAGATGTTTTCTATGACTTGTTTTGTTCTCTCTGTCTGCTCTGTCTCTGTCTCTCTCTGTCTCTCTGTCTGTCTCTCTGTCTCTCTGTCTCTCTCTCTCTCTGTGTGTGTCTAATTTGGGAGGGGTTGAAAGGGTGAAGGGCAGATATGAGGGGATAGGGAAATGAGCAGAACAGGGGTTCATGATGTGAAACTCACAAATACTCCATAAAAAGTTAAAGAAAAAAAATATAGAGAGAGAGTTGCCATGGTCATGGTGTCTCTTCACAGCAATAAAACCCACACTAAGACAATCTGTTTAAACATTTTCCTCAAACATACTGTTATTTTTCTATATCTCTAAATAAGAGTTGTATCCAAGCCATACACATGGTATGCTGTAGCAGATTAAGATTACCTGTACATAGATTTTTAACTATCAAATTTTTTTGGTTTAAGTTTTAAAATAATCTTCTCTGCTTGAAATTTTACAGCCTTTTAACCATCTTCCCCAAATGGTCTTAAAAATACAAAGAGAGATAATTTACTTTTCAGTAAGAGCTTCAAAGACATCCAAGTCCTTGAATGGGGAAACATTTTGTAAACAAGAACGAGGAAGAGAGGAGTATTGAGAGTGATAAACATCATTTAAACTTATATATTTAAATATTTTCTGATTAAAAAGTTTTAGTATTATGAGACTTAACAGAATAAATAAATAAAAAATAAATAAATAAATAAATTCTTCATCTGTTGTAAGAAAATTTTCAAAGGCAAAGTATTAGGCAATATCTGGGTGCCTTAACTCAGTATATACTACTTCTCTATCGCTGCATAGGTGACTCCCTACCCAAGCTTAGTTTTAGCCTGTCTCAGTTAGGAGAAGCAGACATTAATGCCCTGTGTAGCTTCTATCTTCATTCTCTTTCCATGGCACAAACCCAAGGACCAGAAAACCTTGAGGTCTCATCCAATTGGGGCCTAATTGCATACAACTAGCTGGGAAGAGTGGCTGGCTACTGAGGAGAATGTCCAATGACCTTGCCTATCTCATTTCTTAAAGGAATATTAACATTTAGCAAGTTCAGTTACTCTTATTTTAAGCAGGCACCATTGGAGTTCTTATTGAGAGATTTTTAGACAGAGGGTCCCTTTTATCCTTTGTATGAACTTCTTGTTAGTTAGTCTTACTCTAGACATATTTATACCATGAGATAAACAATGGTAGCCTCTATTGAATAAAAGGAAGAGAGCAACATTTGGCTGTTCTCAACCACATGATGCCCTTTTCCTGGGCTGTCCTGTTGCTCTCCTTCCTTTTTACAGAGTCAGGAGAACAGCCTGACCCAGAAAGAGATGCTGTGGAAGAAAATTTGAGACAAAAATGCTTTCATCTTAAGTGGGCATGCCAACTCACACCTCCAGAGCCAGCTTTTTAGTAAAATAAAAAGCATGTGATAATTCCCCAATATTATCCATACCCCAAAGACATCTGAATCTCTGTAAGAGTAAACCCAATGATCTACACATCTATATCCAGTTTGTGTGTGTCTACATATAGAGACAGACAATCTGAAAACCCTAACAAGTATTTTTTTCTCTTAAAAAGACATCAAGTTGCAGAATAATTTAAAATTCCTTTAACCTAGAAACCATCAAACAGAAAATTAAACAAACAAAACATCTAAGGCAACTAAAAAAACTGTTGACATAAGATAGTCTTTTCCCCTAGATTGTCCCATGTATTTATAACTGAAAAAGTACAAATAAAAGCCAGAGTATCCTTGCTTAGTGTAGCAGATACAAAGACAGGCCAAAAGTATAATATAAAAAAGTACCATTTATCAGTTGTTGATCTTAGAGCCTGGCCATTGGTGTTTTGTTAAGGAAATGTCCCCTGTGCCAATGAGTTTGGGGCTATTTTCCACTTTCTCATCTATTAGACTCAGTATATCTGGTTTTATGGTGAGGTCCTTGATCCAGTTGGATGTGAGTTTTGTGCAGAGTGACAAATATGAATCAATTTTGCATTCTGGTACATACAGACCAACCACCAGTTTGACCACCAGCATATGTTGAAGATGCTTTATTTTTTTTATAACTGTATGGTTTTGGCTTCTTTATCAAACAGGTGTTTGCATTTATTTCTAGGTCTTTGATTCTATTCCATTGATTGACCTGTCTGTCTCTGTACCAATATCAGGCAGTTTTTTTTTATCACTATTGCTCTGTAGTACAGCTTGAGGTCAGGGATGGTGATTCCTCAGAAGTTCTTTTATTGTTCAGAGTTGTTTTGGTTACCCTGGTTTTTTGTTTGTTTGTTTTTCGATATGAAGTTGAGAATTGTTCTTTCCATATATGTGAAGAATTGTGTTGGAATTTTGATGGGACTTGCATTGAATCTATAGATTGCTTTTGGTAAGATGGCCAGTTTCACTATGCTAATTCTACTGATCCATGAGCATGGGAGAGCTTTTCATCTTATGAGGTCTTTCTTCAGGGATTTGAAATTCTTATCATACAGGTCTTTCACTTGCTTAGTTATAGTGATACCAAGGTATTTTGTATTATTTGTGGCTGTTATGAACAGTTTCTCTAATTTCTTTCTCAGCTTGTTTATCATTTACATAAAGGAAGGCTACTGATTTGTTTGAGTTAATTTTGCATCTAGCCACTGAAGGTGTTTATCAGCTGTAGGAGTTCTCTGGTAGAAGATTTTTGAGGCCACTTATGTATACTATCATATCATCTACAAGTAGTGATACTTAACTTGTTCCTTTCCAATTTGTATCCCCTTGATCTTTTTTTTGTTGTCTTATTACTCTAGCTAGAACTTCAAGTACTATAGTGAGTAGATAGGGAAAGAGTGAGCAGCCTTGTCTTGTCCCTGATTTTAGTGGGATTGCTTCGAGTTTTTCTCCATTCAATTTGATGTTGGCTGTTGGCTTGCTGTATATTGCTTATGTTATGTTTAGATATATACCATGAATTCATGATCTTGTCAAGACTTCTAACATGAAAGGGTGATAGATTTTGTCAGAGGCTTTTTCAGCATCTAATGAGATGATCATGTGATTTTTTTTCTTTGGTTTGTTTATATAGTAGATTGTGTTGCTGGATTTTTGTATATTGAACTATCCCTGCATCCCTGGGATGAAGGCACCAACCAAAGAGAATACAGGGGCTGGTCCAAGGCCCCTGATGCATATGTAGCAGAGGACTTACTACCTTGTCTTGCCCCAGTGGGAGGGGATGCACCTAATCTTGTGGAGACTTAATATCCTAGAGAAGGGAGATGCTTGGCATGGGGCACCCTCTCAGAGGCGAAGGGGATGGAAGATAGAGTAGGGAACTCTGGGAGGTAGGACCAGAAAGGGGGGCAACATTTAAGATGTAAATAAATAAAATAATTTAAAAAAGAAGTTCCAAAGGCAGAAAGACTACCCTATCTCAGTTAGAAAAAGCAAGTATTAGTGTTCTGTGTAGATTCTACCTTTACTCCCTCTCTCCAAGCCACAAACCTAACAGCTACTCCCAGGACCAGAAAACCTTGCCTTGCATAAAAAGATTTTCCCTGTTTCTGTGGAAGTTATGAGGTAGAGTCCTGACCTCATTGGTTGGTAAGGCTACAAGGATTCAGGAGTTCTCAGTAAGGATAAAGAAATGGGAGGGGATGCTGTATGTGTTGTATTTCCCACTCCGCAGTTCCTGCAGCCATTATTCAGTTTGTTTTACAGGCTGTCTGGTTGGGACCTTATCTTGACTTTGTAGCTCACTTCCTATGGCCTGGGGGAGTCCTTTGTGAGAGGGGAGTGGAAGTTAATTAAGTTTTGGCTCTCAGAACTATTGCAATCGAGAGCTGAATGGCAGGGTTGTGAAACATTAAGTTGGAAGTTATATGGGAAAACAGACCTTATATCACTTCCAGTTTGATTTTATGAGGTTATCTAGATCAGTTTAGATATTAAAATCCAAAGTTTTGGATTTGGACCAGTGATGGTGATTGTTCTATGTATATTAAGGCCAGATTTGAACTGAAAGCTCACAAGTTTTGGTCAATTTGGGGTTTCCCAAATGGAGTTCATTTAGATTAGGGAAGTGGAAACTTAAGGGGTCCTTGGAAAGTCAGTTGTGCCAGATGGCGTTTTGCTGGGGCAAATGCATGAAGGAGTATTTTCCTGACGCAGACACAGTGGAAGAATATTTTGCTAAGGCAGAGACATGAAGTAACATTTCATTAAAGGGGACACAAATAAAAGGATGCTTTGCTAAAGCAAGCACTTGAAAAGCTGTGTGATGGATTCTTTGCTAAGGACACACATGTATTATTAGTTCACTTTATATGCATTTCTAAGCTCCATTTGTTGTGACTCCACAGAGAGAAACACACCAAAAACACTTCTGCTGGTCTGCTGGTGACTTCTTGAAGTTTCCAAGGACTCAGGCTAATTGGCAGAGTCATGTCAGCTGAGACAGACTCATGTGGAGTTTTGCTAGGACAGACTCACATGCTGAGGCAAGACACATAGTAAGGCCAGATCCTTGGAGGACTCGTGATGTTTGGAGGGAGTAGAAATAGGACTCAATGTATTGTGAGAGGACTTTCTTGTAGAGCTAGATTTGCAACACATCTTGGTCTCAAGTCTTCGCTGATCTTCTCTTTGTTGAGAGAGGCACAGTCTCTTATCCACTTATCCTGGTGTCCTTGGTGGTCCTGTCCTTCCTGGTGACTCTGTTGATTTGGCTGAGACCTGGCTATTACTGCTAGGTCTTGCCATAACTGCTACCCCAACACTATGGCACGGGCCTGCTGGTATATCCATGAAGTGATTGTGAGTGTACTGAGCTGCTGCTGCTGACCTGTGAACTGAACTGCCAATTTCCTGACAGTGGAGATAGGATTTGCTCCAAAGAACTATTTCTAAACAGGTTCACTTCCTGGTATCCTAATAACCCTTTTTTTTCCCTCTACTTCTGGTGGGTGGTGGGCTAGAAGAGTAGTTAAAGCATTCAAGAACCATTATTCAGATTGGGGTTGAGAAAAATTTAAGAATACAGATTAGCCTAAAAAAAAAAAAAAAAGGCCGGGCGGTGGTGGCGCACGCCTTTAATCCCAGCACTTGGGAGGCAGGGCAGGCAGATTTCTGAGTTCGAGGCCAGCCTGGTCTACAGAGTGAGTTCCAGGACAGCCTGGGCTACACAGAGAAACCCTGTCTCAAAAAACCAAAAAAAACAACAAAAAAAAACCAGGACTGGAAAGTAGGAGAGACATTCTCAAGTTCTATGTTTCCAGGATTTAAGAGATTTTTTTCAGTGGTCTAAAGTTCCCAGTACTTTCAATGGTGCAAATCTCAAGACAAGACAAAGGGTAGCTTCTAGAGCCCTTGAGACTTAACCAAGGCACCCAAAATTAGGTCCTACAAGTTATCATGTCCAGCTAATTTGGATGTGTTGGAAATTGGGTCTGATCTAATGAAAAATGGTCCCCCATCAGGAGGTCAGATTGTGTCAGAATGAGACAGAGGAGAGTGAGGGAAGAGAGTGCTGATGACAAATAGTGAAGAAACGGCTGTCTGAGATAGACAGCTCTGCCAACCCTCCTCCCATCTCAGGTCAGCAAGCAGATGAGAACGAGGGAGATCCACCCGTGGGAGGGTTCAGTGGACTCTGTATGCCATTCCCAGGTCTGGGCACTGGATGTTAGATTTCGGAGGCAGCAATGTAAGACAGCAGGCAGCCAAGGGACCAGAGTGTAACCTCACCAGAGGAGACTGTGTTTATTAACACACACATCAAGGGTAGCCTCTCTCCAGTGGAAAGTGGAGGGTCTGCCAAGAGGCAAGAGGAAAATTGGCATTTACACAGGGGAGTTAGGAAAATACAAGGTTTAATACAGCTTCAGGGGGATACCTTCTTGTCTGTGATCTTCATTTCCTGGAACTGTTTGTCCAAACGAGTCTGTTTTATCTTTAGAATGTCAGAATGTGAGTGACACTGGGTGACTGAGTTGGGTAATGACCATGAGGTGGAAGGGGTTTGAGTTTCAGCATGGGACTGGAGAGTTCAGCAAGACTTAAGTGAATGGAAAATTCCCTGGTCAGGGTCTGCAGAGTTTGTTCAAGGTCTATTCTGATGCTCCCCATCCAGGGTCATGTAACTGAAAGTGGGATCACAAAAAGGTTGGCAACAAGAAATAAAATTTCTGAAAAAGCAGTACCCAAAAATGATATAAAAAAAATTGAACATGTTATGAATCCAAAGTGTTCCCGGCACATCCCTGCAGCCCTGAATCTGAATGTAAGACACACACACTTTGCACCAAAATGTCAACATGCCACACAACAGCAATGAAGGCTGCTAGAATCACCTAAGCTCAGACTGCAGCTGTGGCACATAAGAAAATGGGAAGTTTCTACCTGGCCTACAAAGGTTTCTGCTCTTGTGGAAGCAGGATGGTTTAAGTTTGGAAAACAAGGGCTTGGAATATTTTCTATCATCATTTCTAGCATGTCAGCGTCAAATCATTGTGTCACTGGATTATACTGTGTTACAATATTTGAATTTAGAAATTACCATCTGAGTTTCTGACTGATTTCATGAAACATTATTTACTGACTTTGATCTTGGGATGGAACTGAATTTTCAATAGTCTATGAAATAGCCTTAAACAACTCCTGCCATTTTGCCCTACATATTTCTGTGAAGTGATTTTCTCAGCACTGACAATTTCAGAATCAAAATACTGATCAACTCAGAAGAAGAAAGAAGATGGTCTATGTCTCCTAGAATCAAGTATTGGTCTGATTTAATTATCTATGTAAAATAAACAAAATCACTATTTTTATTAGTGTGCAAATTTGCTTTCATTTTTAATAAATGGTATCTTTTATATACATTAAAAGATTTTAAATAAATTTCTTTATGCTTTATTATGAGTAGGTATTTGATTTATATACCTATTTCATATACCTAGATACCCAATGTTGTGCACAAATTCCTCTAGTGGAAGTGGGTCACAAATAGAAAAAAAAAAAAAAAACGTATTGCTTTAAACACCACATGAAAGAAACTGCACTCTCAGAGTCTAAGGAATCCAGATTGACTATTGGTTCTCAACCTGTGGATCGGGATCCCTCTGGCAAATCTCTATCCCCAAAAATATTTACATTATGGTTCATGACAGTAGCAAAATTACAGTTATAAAGTAGCAACAAAAATAATTTTATGGCTGGGGTCATCAGAACATGAGGGACTGAATTAAAATGTCAGCGTTGTCTCAGTTTTAGGAAGGTTGAGAACCAGTGAAATATACAAATAACAGTCCAGTGGTGCTGATGAGCTGACCTAAGGTGTAGATATCAACCCTGAGGCAAACGTGGAAGAAAATTTATCCAAAGTTGAAATGGTAAGGCATGGTCTTTTTACTGGAAGAGAATGGGAGACATGAAACTTGGCTTTCCAGTAAGTCAGAGGAGCCTGGAAACCTAATGGAGAAATGAATAGTATATCAAAAGCATATGAAGTGAGAGGCATCTAGGGCCCGCCACTCTGAAAATAACTGGGTTAGGTTGCTGGCATTTGTGGAGGGAATAATCTGGGTGACTTTTTCATGCTCCATTGGTGGTTTACCAGCTACCCTAGGACATCGAACAGGCTCCCTTTCCTGATAGGACACTGATGAGATGGGGAGATTCAGATGAGGCACAGCAGGGAGTCTGGTCTTGACACTGTATTATCTTTGCTCTCACCTGGAAGCCTCAGATTGGGCCTCGAAACCCTAGAGTTGGCACATCTGCTCACATGTGTGGCTGCTGATACTGACTGGGAACTGAGGGCTTACTTCCAATATGGCAATGTTCCAAGACTCTTAAAGGCAAGCAGCAAGGAACTCAATGGTGTTCTGTTGATTAAGGAAGCCACACGGGTCTGTGTATGGTTAAATGACTGGATAACAGACCCTGTATTTTCATGGATGCTTGTTCATGATGGGTGGAAAACAAAAAGACATGGATCACATGGTGATTCCCTATTGTCCTGGTACAAATGATCACAAATTTAGTAGCTTAGAATAGCTTAGCTTTAATCCTATAGACAGTAGTTACTGGCAGGAATACAACACAGGCCACATAGTCAGTGTTAAATTTCCCAGCAGTTATTTGATGAAGTAAAATTCATTAGTAATATTAACTTTAATAGTGTGTTTTCTTTAGCCTGTCAGGTCAGTGTTACCATTTTAACACAAAATCAGTATAATAATTACTAATATATTTTACATGTTTTATACTGAACTTTCAAAATTTATTACATGTACTTCATTTTCAGTGCCTCTTCACTTGAGTTAGTGACAATCAGATCATACAGCTGCAAATGAAGACTGAAATTATTTAGACAGTAACTACGAAACGTCTAACCACAAGGTCAAGATCTCATACACCACCAGACAACAACATTCTCTCCTCCCTGAGGTGTGGTTTTAATTTCGAGGTTATTTTCCCAACCTCTATCTTAGGGTACACTACAGTTTGCAGAATAATCATTTAGGTTGAGAGAATGAGAGAGTCTACCATATGACAATGTAGGTTGGCACAACAAAGGGTCCTATCTTAGCTAGAGTTTCTATTGCTGTGAAAAAACACTGTGGCCAGAAGTGACCTGGGAAGAAAAGGGTTTATTTCAGTTTACATGTCCACATCATAATCCATCACTGAGAGAAGTTGGGGCAGGAACTCAAGCAGGAAAAACATCCTGGAGGCAGGAACTGAAGACCATGGAGGAGCGCTGCTTACTGGCTTACTCCTTATAGTTTGCTCAGCCTGCTTTCTTATGTCACCTAGGACCATCTTCCTGGAGAAATTGTCCCCCCACCCCCGCAGCCCCCACATACAGTGAGCCAGTCCCTCTCCCAACAGTGATTAATCTTGATAATACCAAACTGACATGCCTAGAAGCATTTCTCAATTAATACTCCTTCTTTCCAGATATGTCTAGGTTTGTCTTAACAAACCATCCAACTCAATTGACTCCCTGTTAGCTAGACACTCAAACACGTTATTTAGTTAGCCATAACCTTTCCTTCCTTGTCTATCCCCAAGATTTCATATTAATATTAATACTATAATAGAAAATATTCTAATTTTAGAAGACCCACAGTCTTCAAAAGTTTAAACACCTTAAAATTCAGTATCTTTAAAATATCCAACATTTCTCTAAAATATCTACTCTCTTAACTTTGCACTCCTGTGAAATAAAAAATAAGTTACATACTTTCTGGACATGTTCCCACCTCCTCACCTCCATCAGTTACAGATTTCCATTTATTTTCATGGTCATCTAGCCTCTTTCCTGTCCTTCTCCATACCTGATCCTGAACCCCCATTCCGCCTCCCATCCTCTTCCTTTCCAGTTCCCTCCCTCCATCTGCCGTTTATGACTATTTTATTTCCCCTTCTAAGTGAGATTCAAGCTTCCTCGCTTGGGCCTTTCTTCTTGTTTAGCTTCTTTGGGTCTGTGGAGTATAGCATGGCACCTGTTTTTTTATAGCTAATACCCACTTGTAAGTGAATGCATACTATACATGTCCTTTGAGACTTAGGATAAGGGAGGCACCCAAGAATTAGTGGAGGTGACCTTAGTTGACTTACAACATTGTGGTTACAGAACCTGAAGAGGCCACTTCCTGTAGCTAGGCAGGGACTCCAGTGGAACAATATAGACACCAATCTACTCACAAAACGTTTAAAGCAAAATTTATCCTGGCTACAAGAAATGTAGGTATAGGGATATAGCAGAGACTGAGGGAATAGCCAACCAATAACCAACCCAACTTGAGACCCATCCCGTAGGCATGCACCAAGCTCAGAACACTATTAATGATACTCTCTTATGCTTGCAGACAGGAGCGTGTTGTCCTCTGAGAGGCTCCACTTAGCAGATGACTTAGACAGAGACACCCACAGCTAAACAGTCAATGGAGCTTGGGGATTCTTATGGAACAATAGGAGGAAGGATTTCAGGCCCTGAAGCAGATAGGAACTTTATAGGAAGACCAAGAGAGTCAACAACTAACCTGGACCCTTGGGCTCTCAGAGTCTGAACCACCAACCAAAGATCATTCATGGTCTAGACCAAGGTTTCCCTGCACATATGTAGCAGATGTGCAGCTTGTTCTTCATAAGGGTCCCAAACAACAGGAATGGTGACTATCCCAAAAGCTGTTGCCTGTATGTGGGATATATTATTCTAGCTAGGCTCCTTTGTCTGGCCTCAGTGGGAGAAGAAGGATCTAGCCTATGTAGAGACTTGAAGTGCCAGGATTGGGGAATACCTGGGGTCCCCCTTCCTCAGAGGAGGAGAGGAGGGGATGGAGAAAGGATTGTGGGAGGGGTTGACTTGGAAGGGCCAGTGAAAAGAACGTAAAGTGGATAAGTAAAAACATAAAAAATACTTTCTTACTCCTAGAGGGAAGATTTGGGCACAATCACAAGCAAATCAAAGTACAACCAAAATTCAATAGTTGAAAGCTTAGTTCTTGTCATCTGGGACCTATACAAGACCCTCTGGGTTCCAGGAGGCTGCCATCACCAACACACATAGCTTGTCTATAGTCTCAGGCAAGCTCCACTCCACATTTGATACTGCCCTTTGTTGGCTCATGATACTGTATTTCTAGTATGTTGGGATCTCCTCTGCTCTGGACTTTACCCTTACCAATAGCCTCAACTGGGTTCTCTGCAGGGACTCTGACCACACAGTGCCAAGCCTCAACTTTTCTCTATCCTTGGACTTCTACTATAACAGAGCCTGCATCTTCATTACTGGCTTCTTCAGGCCTTCTATAGTGTCAAATCTCAACTCTCCATGACCCTTTATGTAGTCAAAACTAATTCAACCCAAGAGCACTTCCATATTACCAGGTTCTGCTGCCAGCATGGAATGCAGCCTCTGCCCTGCTCTGAACTACAGCTTCTTGTGCTGATGCTGAGAAAGTAGCCCCATGTTTCTGGTCAGTAATTCTGGTTTCTTCATCACAGCAAATTCTTCTGCCTCAACTGACCAGCACCAACTCTCCCAGTAAAGCAAAGGTTCCATTTTAGTGTTTCTGGCATCTCTTTAATCTCAGACAGTTCTTCAACCCAGATGACCAGAACAACTGATTCATAATATCAAACTTCACACAAATGGTGCCAGGAGGGTTTTTCTTCCTTGTGAATCCTCACAAGTCAGGCCTCCATCATCTGTGTCACTATCATCTGCATCACTCTCAACATTCTTATTCTCCAGGCTTCCACAGAACAGCTCACTAAGCTCTGAGTATTCATTGTGGCCTTTCTAGCCCAAAGTGAAAATGCTAACATAACTCTCCCAAAGACATGGTCAAGTCCACTACAGCAATCCACTACCAATTTCTGTCTTAATTAGGGTTCCAATTGCTGTGATAAAACATTACGAACAAAAGTGACCTGAGGAAGAAAGGGTTTATTTCAGCTTACATTTCCACATCACATTTCATTACCAAGAGAAGCCAGGGTAAAAAGTATTTTAGGGCCGGAACTTGGAGGCAGAAGTTGATGCAGCTGCCATGGAGGAGTGCTGCCTACTGGCTTGCTCCTCATGATTTGCTCAGCCTGCTTTCTTATACTACTCAGAACCACAAAGGTGCCTAGGGAAGGCCCTTCATGTAATGAATGAACTGGGCCCGTCTATCAATCATCCATTAATCAACAATAATTAACAACTTGCTTATAGGGTAATCTTACAGAGGTGTTTTCTTAATTAATATTCCCTCTTTGCAGATATGTAAACGTTTGTGGTAAGCTGACAGACATCAACTAGCACATATTCCAAATTGCTTGCTTTAAGCCAACCCATTCACTTGGGTTTTCTGCAGCTGCAGACAGTGTTGGGATAGATGACTGAGATAGAGCATGGTGGACCAACTGTGAAGGATGAGAGCTCCCTCATTCTTTATTCTTTGATTCTGGTACTACATATATGCATGCCTACACTCAAACCCCAGATCTGAAATGCTCCAAAATCTCAAACTTTTAAAGCATCTGCATGACTCTATAAGTAGAGAATTCCATACCATTAGACTTTTGCTCATGCAAAAAAATTCATTTTAAAATAGTGCATGAGATTCTTGTATAAATGAAATGTAAACTAATTTTGAATATATACTTGAGCCTTGTAACCAAGATATTCTCTCTATATAGAAGATTCTAAAACCCAAAATCATTTGTGAAAGCAACTCTGGTCCCAGGCATATCAGATAAAGGATGCCCAGCCTGCATATTAGCCCACAAAGGGCAAGTGACAAGTTTTGTACACATTAACTTGCCTTCTTCACCATCTCCTCTGGGTGCCACAGGGCCTCTGAATGCCATACAACTGACTGAAGCACAGGAAAAGCTGAGACCAGGAAAGTCAGGCTTTTTGAATACCCACAGCATAAAGAACACTTTCTTTCCCTGTGAACTCATCCTGCTCTGCTATTCGGAAAGAACTTGCCCTATCCTTTCCACTCAACATAACCGGCATTTTCCTCCGCAAAGCTTTGCCACAATCATCAGTCCCCCCTCCATTCCTGCCTCCCTTTTGTCATTCCAAATCCCTTTGTCTACCATCCATCTTCACCTTTAACATTGCTCTACTATGACAGTTTATTCATCTCTTTCTCTCCCTGATAATTCCTTTACATTCTCCAAGGAAAAGACCATGCCATTCATCTCTTCCTTCTGTATGATTATTACAAGGCTTCATCACAGTGGAGACTCAGTCATGAGGGCCGCTTTGGTTCATTGAATAGACGAAACATTAATTGGCCCATATGGGAAAATAAATGTGTGACCTTGGCTTTATCTATTCCCAGAGCTGGCAGATAGAATTTGCATGCTTTTGTTGTTCTGGGTCAAAGAAGCCACAGGCAGTTCAAAGTACTGGGGGCTGAATACAGGGACATGTGACAATCCACCTCTTTAGTTAGATAAAGAAGATCTATTCATATATGGTGGGGAGGGAATCAATGGAGTCCCTGGCCCCTTTGCCTGTGACAATGGTCTTTCTGGGCAGCCTCTTAGAAGGTGATTAATGTAAGCTCCTGCTGAGAACTTCAAATTGATCTTGCCAAAGAAAATGTCATTTCCTGCTTGTCCTTTGGCTTCAGAGAGAAAACTCAGAAAGGAAAGTTTCAAACAACCTGGAATATACACAAGATATCTTCAAAGAAGACACAGGATACAGATCATCCTGGGATAAACACATGTGGGTCTGCCCTCCATCCTGAAGATTCATTTCACTGTCACTTGGCCCTTACTTCCAGTTATCTGGTGCTTTGTTGTTCTGCTTAGCCAAGGACAAACCTGGCCTTCACATGATACTCTGATCTCACAGGCAATTGATTCCACAGCTACAATGGTACAGAAACATGGCAGCTTCCTAAATGCTGTCTTCAATTCATGTTATGATGAAAAAAAACCAGATAAGGTTGCCCATGGAAGATACTTATGATATAGAGAAAAGAGTATTCATTTCGTCTCTTTGCTTACATAGCCAACATGCACATGAGCATGGATACACACACACACACACACCACACACACACACATATACACACACTAGCAGTGGCCATGTGCTTTACCACAGTAAAATGACATCGATGCTCTTTTGAAAGATCTTTAGACTCATAGCAGCTGGAACTGTTCAGAGATCTGAAGAGAACAGTTATGTGGCTGAACTTGGTGGTCATACAGCAAGTCACAACTGAACTGCTGACAAAGAAGATTGAGCTCGCTCCAAAAGAAGTATTGCTTAACAGGTCCACTTCTCCCATATCCTAATAACTTTCCTTTTCTACTAACTCTGGAAGGTGGTGGGCAAGAAGAGAGGTTGAATATTTATTAAATAGGCTGCAAAAATTATGCCTACAATAAACAGTAAAGATGGAGAAATGTGAAAAATGTAGGAAAAATATCAAGATATCAGGAGTACAAGAGGTACAGGAGTGTAAAATTGTTGGGGATGTCTCTTCTTAGTCACCAGGAATAACAGACTCATAGAGAAACACCACCACTACAACCATCGTCATCATCACCATGATTTTCACCACATAACCATCACCACTGTCACAGTCATCATTACCATCATTACGATCATCAGCATCATCACTATAGTTGCTACCACTATCTTCATCATTACCATCTTTTATATAGTATCATCATTTTGTCCCCACCACCATCAGTCATCTCACTAGTGCCAACCAGCACCAGCAGCACCAACATCAGCACCAGGACCCATCACCACCATCATTGCTATTGGTATAACTTATCACTTTCATTCTTAGTGCCACTGTAATGAATAACAATCTATAGTGAACAATTATTTTAGTCCTTAGTAAGTAATCATCAATATTGAGTCATTAGAATGTCTTCTTTAGACTCGTAAATTTTGAATCTCTGCCTATAGACACATGAGTATTATTCCAAACCTTTTGTCCACTACTCCATTAATTGCTACTAGATGATCAGTCTCTAGACTGTGCCTGCTTATCCCCATTGTCCTTTCTACATGAGTCAGAAAGGCGTTCCCAAATCCTTTTACGGTTTTGTAGGTTTCATCATGCCTGCATTCTGACCATTCATAAAACTTGGATCATTTGAGTGTTTGATTTTTCTTATTAGGAACATCACAGAATCTTACAGAAAGTAACCATGGTTAGTCAAATTTTCTTAACTCTTCTCCTTAGGAGACTACATTTAGTCTTAAAATCAACTTCACAAGTTAGTGAACCAATATTATCTCATGCCTTCTCTACTCAACTCCTCAGAGAAGATCCTTAGACCACACTTCAAAGAAAGGACAAAGAAAACTCCCATACAACTTATTAAGTCTTTGTTCGTTAGTAAACATTCATACTTTCGATTTGAACCATTCTTTTTATGATTTTAACTTATGCCATTCCTCAATTCCTCAATTTCCATAATTAATAGCCAACTATTTATACATTCTTACTTCAATTGTTTACTAAGAGCTCATTCATATGAAGCTTTTTTTTTTTGTGAAGTTTTAAGCTTTTTTTTTTTTGACTAGCAGTGATATTGATAACATCCACCTATGTGGTATTCCTGGCCAGCACTCTTGTTATTTCCACACAGAGCAGAATTTGGAGACTCCACCACTCACTTTTCACACTGGATGAGTAAGATATTGCCTTTCCTAGGGGGCCTTACTCTAGTCACATGTTCTTGAAGAACTTTGCCTTCTAGAACACACACAATGATGCTGATACCCTCTGCATAGCCATTGGGGGCATCATTCTATAATCAGCAGTGCAATGTTTTTAACTAGTAATCACAGGAGCTACACATTTTTAAGGTGCCAGTAGCTCAGAATTTAGCAGATTCACAATTAAGAAAAGCCAAACAGAGGTTACTTTTAAAGTATTATTTATGATTTGGGTATTTGGGATTATCTGCCTAGACAAAGCCAATCAGTGAGAATCTAAAGGATATTGTAAAGACTCCTGAAGAATAGCCTCCTCTTCACAAATTGTGCTTTAGTGGGATAACTTTACCTACTGCTGGCAATCACCATTAAAAACAAAAATCTCTATTATGAACAATTTTATATAAATTGCAATTTGATTCTTGGGCCAGGGATGCATTTATTCTTGCTGAAAAAGTGGCTTGCCTCAATTTCACAGGTATTACAACTAACAGAAAAACTGTGGACTTCCTTCAGGAAGCTTTAGGTCAAATATTTGCTTCACCCATTTCTAGCTTCAGGGAACAGTGGCAGCGTCTTGACCTTACTCTGAGTTTGACTCTATGTATACCTCTCAGTTATTCTACCAAAGTTTACCCTACTTGTAACTCACATTAATTGGTGGTGTCACATGCACTTGTAGATGTCACTGTGAACCTCTTCTGAAAAAAGGGAATAGCTAAATAAAAAAATAGTCTTAGTGTCTAGTATCTTCGAGATGCTACATCTATTAGTGTTAAAGAATGGCAATGGAGAACAAGAAGCATGGTGAGATAGTTCAGTTGGTAAAGTGATTGCTGTTAAAATCCAAGATCCTGAGTTCAATTCCAAAAACCCATGTAAAAACAAAACACTGGATACGGTGGCACATAATTGTAGTCTCAGCACTGATGAAGAAGAGACAGGAGCCGGCAGCCTGAGCTGCCTGTCTGAGCTGAGCGCTGAGCGGTGGTGTATTCTCAGGCCTAGGTTAGTCGGGAAGATAGCAGCTGATTAAGAACAAGCCAGATTGGGAGCCACCATTTGCAAAATATTACAGCAACAGGTAACATTCTGAAAGAGAATTGACTCTTTCTCTCCCACCAGCTATCAGTTGCCAATAGCTCCTGGGAGAGGTGTGGGAATTCATGGCCCACTCTACTTTTCATGCTGACATTTGGCTTGAGCTTGCAGAAGGCTTGTGCAATCTCTGTTAGATACTGTGTGCAACTTCCTATTGTGACTGCAAGACACATTGTTTGTAATCTGTGACCGTTGCCTCTTGCAGTCTTTCTATTTCCCCTACTACAATGGTCCCTGGGCCTTGTGAGGAAGGATGTGACATAAATATCCAATTTAGGACTGAGAATTTCATAGTTTCTTATTTCTGCACCTTGTCCAGTTGTTGATCTTTGTGTTAATCACCATCTACTGCAAATAGAAGTTTGAATGGGAGTTGAAAGAGTCATTGACCTAAGGATCTAATAAGTCATTAAGAGTTGGTTGCATGCTGTGTCCATTGAGAAGAATACTAGTAGTAGCTTCTCCCCTAGAACCTGTGGCTTCACACTTTTTTTGCTCAACAATGCTGCAGGGTATGAATTTTATCTTGTGGGGTAGGACTTGGATACAATAAGAAGGTATTTGTTTACTCACATGATGTTCATGTCACTATTGCACTAGCGAGCATATCTTGGCACATCAGACATTATTGTAACCCACAGGGTTCATGACTATGTAAGATTTGTGATTACTTCTTTTCTTTGTATGTATACCATATATAACATACATATGTATGTGTGTATAACATATACACACAACAGCATATATAACACTTTCCAGCTCTACAAAATCTATCCAATAGAGATGAAGCTTCTGGGTCAGTACCAACATGTTCTCGCTCCACATTCTGTGACTCAAATACATAATGTCTCCAGCAACAGAGTCTTAATAGAACTCCAAATTCATGTTCAATAGTTTTCCATGTTAAATTGTGGTGTGTAGGTATGCAATGAAAAAGACTGAACTAGCTCCTGGGAAGCTTGCTCTGGCCTTGGTTTTCCTTTCTTTAGAATTGCCTGCAGCCAAAGTTATACTTACTGAAAAGGTTTGGACAGAGTCTTCTGGGGTTGAAATAGCACTTTGAATGAACACTTAATTTGTACAACTAAGTCAGATATATTCAGACAAAAATGTTCTGAATTATTAAAGAAAGATAGAGTAGCTGAAATCAACACAACTGATACTACCCTCTGGGTCTCAGAAGGTGATTGGCATTCCAGTCTTTGATGTAATAGTCTTAGAGACAAGGAGCCAGGAGGAATTTGATTTTATTCTGATAGGGAAGGAAGGCAGAACCCAGGTTCTGGGCTCAGTTCAGAATCTGTGAATCCCACAACTGGTGTTGAAAGCATCTTGTTAGGGTAATATCTTCAGTTACGTGGATATTTGTTCTGCTTTTTCTGTACACTGGCCGTGAGCTAAAAGAAACTTAGATACCTTGTTCACAAATAGTTGATCAGAGATACTAACGTACACCACAAACTTGATGATTTTTCTTTTACATATAGTATTTAAGGGCTGTTGTTCAAGTAGGGGATGGTGGGGACTGAAAATAATATTCCAATGGGTCATTCTGCATGACATCTGTAGTTTGAATGTGCCCTCCAGAATTCATAAAGTAAACTTCCAATCAGATGATTTTCCTATATCTTGCATGAACTCCCTATTTCTTGGCTTCCTCATTCTCCACACAGCCCTCTTCTTTCCTTCTTTCACTAAACTACCCTTGGGAACTTTTTGTTCTTTGTTAAAATGTCCCTCAGGGCCTCTGCATGTTTTCTCCACTGTGTCTCAAATCTTCTATATATTAGGATACAACTAAGGAGTGTCCATGCTGTCTCTCTAGGTAAACCTTTCTCCACTGGGTACTGTCCTGTCATTTCTCCCCACTGTCAGCTTCAGTGAACCCCTATATATCTGTAATTTCTTACCCAAGTATTCACTTTGTCCTTCTCATCCTTTAATATGGAGCTCTGTTAAGGCAAGGATATTGCTATGACAAAACACCATCACCAAAGCAACCAGGGGCAGAAAGGGTTTACTTGAATTACATGCTCTGATCACAGAGAATCATGAAGGGAAGGGAAGCCAAGCTAAGACCTCAAGACAGGAACCTGCAGGCAGGAACTGAAGCAAAGACCACAGAGGATTGCTGTTTACTTGCTCCCTATGGCTTTCTCATCCTGCTTTCTTATAGCACCCAGGACCACTTGCCTGGGGAAGGCATTGCCCACAATGAACTGCTCCCCTAACTCTCACATCAATCATCAATCAGGCAAATGCACTCTGGCTTGACAATTGGTCACTCTTATGGGACAATTTTCTCAATTAAGATTCCCTCTTCCAAATTTGACAAAAACTAGCCAGCAGTTTCTCATGTTCTGAACATCTCATATTGAAGAGAGAAGACAGTATACCTCAATATATAAAAGAATATGGAAATATTTATCAAGTCTTTGTATATACATACAATTCTGCACAGGTTGTACATCTGAATTCAGTCCTCACCATCACCCAAGGAGTTATTTTATTATTAATTCCATTATTACGATTCTTTTTTATATATAAGTTTATGGGTCCAGACTTGCTCCAAATCCCGATGTTGGCAAGTGATGAGCTAAAATGATGGATCAGAAGAGGCTGTACTGTTATGTCAAATCTTCACCTACAATGCACAATCTTTTTAATATTAGAAACCAAAGAGTCGCCGGGCAGTGGTGGCGCACGCCTTTAATCCCAGCACTTGGGAGTCAGGGCAGGCAGATTTCTGAGTTTGAGGCCAGCCTGGTCTACAGAGTGAGTTCCAGGACAGCCAGGACTACACAGAGAAACCCTGTCTCGAAAAACCAAAAAAAAAAAAAAAAAAAAAAAAAAAAAAAGAAACCAAAGAGTCAGTGGATTCTTAAGGAATGACTGGATGTTCTTAGACCCATACAGTCTTTTCTGAGTCCCTAACACTTAAGGACTTAATGTTTTGGTCCTATTAAAATTCAAATTTGAAGGTACTGGAGTGATAACTAGGTTAAGTGCACTTGCTACTCTTGTGAGCACTAGGTTTGGTTCCCAGCATCCACATGTTTATTATAACCTTTATAACTCCAGTTCAAAGTGATCTGACACACTTTATTGTCCTCAGTGGGTACCAGAAACATATTTGGATCATGTAGATGCATACAAGCAAACATTCACATAAGACTTTTAAGACAACTAAAAGAAAGAGAGAAAGAAAGAAAGAAAGGAAGAAAGGAAGGAAGGAAAGAAAGAAGGAAGGAAGGAAGAAAGAAGGAAGGAAGGAGGGCAAGCTAAAATCCTATCCCCTAAGTGGTGATAAGTGTAGCTTTGGGGAAGTCACTGAGTCACGAGAGTAGACCTCTTCCCCTTGAGATTACTGCACTTATAGTGTTGACTCCTGAGTATACTTTCACTCTATCCACTGTGTGAGAATACAGACCATTTGGCAGCCTCTAATTTGCAGAACGGCCCTCACTACAGCCTGATCCATGGAGTCCTGACAATGAACATCAGTATCCAGAATAGTGGGTAATAAATAAGGATCTGTTGTTTATAAGTACTTTATTTTGAGAGAAATATTTAAATGGACAAATAGATGCACAAAAAGACATGGCATGGAGATGTTTATGCACTAAAGAGTCCTAGGGTATATAATCTTTTCAGTATTCCTAGAAGGGTTGACTCACTACAACCACATCAACACAGGTGACAGCATCAACTACAGGCCTGCAAAGGTGCTGGTGGTACCTAGGCTTGACTGTGCAAACTATTACTGGGTGTTGGTGGTGCCCAGGTTTGACTGTTCAAAGTGTTATTTTATCTCCCACTTCCTCAATTATCACTTGCCCTGGGAACTTCTCAGTCCTAGCTCTATGGCTCTGGAAATACATGGAACTGAGAGTCAGGGATATCTCTTACCACTTTCTTAACCCTTTGCCTCTTAGCTATTCTCAGAACATAGCAGGTCTCATGAACTCCATCTGTGCTTGTGTCCAGGTTTGAGATGGTCACCACTCTCTTGTTCATCATTCTTCTCTATTGCCTTGAACACTACAACTTTCAGCACCACATGACTGCCCTGGAAAATTGTCTTTTCACTTTCATGTCTGAGAAATTTTATTTCAATAGTGTCATCATTATCGATTATGTGTCTGTTCCGTGCATAATGACAACACTAATAACCTACATCTATACAGTCCCTATAAGCACTCAACTTTGCAAGGAAGACCCCAAGGTCATCACCTCCACTGTGGCACACTGTACTGATCCAGGCATTGATTTTGTTTTGTTGCATCTTCAGAATCATGTGCAGTAAATTAGACTATTAATCCTAATTTAAAGATGGTGAAAGACAACATGAATGGCTTACCCAAGGTCACATGAGAATAAATGACTGGGCTAACACTCTGACAATCGTCCTTGGAAAGTGACACAATATGATCAATATGACCACAGCTTGCTGTCTCTATATGTATTCAGCTGCCTTTACTGGATAGCAAATTTTCTCAAACAAAGTGACATAAAAGAGAATCTTCCATTTAGCTCATAACACTATGGATTGGCAAAATAGCCTGAACTCCAGAGAGTGGCTTTGTGGGTCTCACTGGCTCATGGTGGGGATTGGTTCAGTACTAGGACAAGCCTCTGGGGGCTCAGTGGCCTAGCGTGAGGTCAGTTTACACAGATGATCTCTAATAGGCTTTTATCCTACAGTGAACCTAGACCATTGATAGGTGCATGCCTAAGCCAAGACAGGAAGGGAGCTGCAGGTCCTTCCTTGGTCTTGGCTTGGAACTAGAATTTATTATACTACTAAATTCTGTTAGTTAGAGCAAGCCACAAATCATCGCCCAAATTCAAGGAAGAGTGACACTGCATCTCTTGGTAGAGGAGGCTACTAAGTCCTTGGCATATCTTCACATCCACATTGACTGCAGTGTTATTACAGTAGCTAGTTACAAGTCAGTTTAGGCATCTAACAACAAATTGATGGATAAATGTAATGATGGCTTATAGACACAATGGAGCTTTATTCATCATGAAGAATAAGGTAATCATGTCATTCTAAGGAAAATGAATGCACATTTATATGATAAAATTTTATGTGTTAGTGGGTGTCTCATTATAATAAGTATTAGATAATTATCCTTTAGAAGAAAAGCTCCTTGTTTGGGAGGTTTCAGACATGATGCGGTAGGGCAGGTGCAATAGAATTGGAGGGCCTATTGTCACATCCTTCTGAAGAGGCAGCACACTAAGCACGAAACTCATGGCCCAGTCAAATAATGTACATCATGAGCCATAGAACAGATAGAAGGAGTGGGGCTGGGTTTCCAGACCTGTCTTTGAGGACATGCTCCAAGTAATATAAGGACCCACCAATGTGACCCACCTCCAAAAGGTCTTACTATCTTCTGGTAGGGCATCCTGGAACTTTGAGGGTCATATATACAAACAATTGTAATTAGATACAAATACTTGAAATTAACTCACATATGGAGACTATACCACTCTTCAAAGTCCCAATATTTTTTTCTTTTAGCCAAAGAGCAATCCTGAAGCAAAATAATAATAATAATAATAATAATAATAATAATAATAATTTATTGATCAATCTGTTCCACTAAGTATAGGAAAGCCGAAATTCAGAGAACACCATAACAACTCAAAGCTGTGTAGCTCATTGTAGTTCTGTCTGTGGTATTGTAATCTGAGTTGAGCGTATTTTCTGCTGTATCTGTTTACATTGCATATATGATTTTAATGACCTACAAAGAGAAAAAAGGTACTTATGCTCCTTTATAGCAAAAACAAACAAAAAAAAACCAACCAAACAAGAAACAAACAAACAAAACCCAGTGACTCCAACTGCGTTTTAGCTGGTTGCTGTGGGAAGGCTGAGATCTAAGGCATAAGCATATGAGGTATGGTTACCCACCAGTGACTTCAGGATGCCTCAGGTGTTTTACAGTCTGATCTAAGTGTTCTTTCATGACTTCAGACAGTTGTAACTTACTAAGACTTATAAAGCGTATTAGGCTTTTCCTGACGTTATACATTTATTCTCTGCAATTCGGGTTCATTACCCATGATTCTATAATCCATGTCAGGACTCCTGTGGTTTTAGCTAAATACATCTAATTTAAGCTCGTATAGGTAAAAGAAACACACAAACGTGTTTGTTTGCATAGCTAGAGCACAGGTACTTTTAGCAGTGCCTGTTGCTCATTTTGTAAAATCTCCCTCTCTCACTCAAAGTATGTTTCCCTCCATGTGGACTTTAATTCACTGGTGGGGCCATTGCTTTTGTAGGAAAGCACAGCTGCTGCAAAATCCAGGTTCAAACCTAACAGTTCAAGGAACACAGAGGAACAAAGCAGGTGCAGGTGCCCGTGGAAGCCAAAAGGGAGTCCAAAGAGGCTGGGGTTTCAGCAGATTGGTAGCTCTGGCAAGTTTCCAAGGAAGATCCCTTTAGGGCAGGCCTGAATCATGGGCCTGGTTGAGACAACCACCATGGTCAAAGACACTGATACCTCTGCTCCATCAGGACCGGATCATGCTCCTGATGTTGGAGCCCTTTAGAGACATGATGTGCAAAGAGAACTCAGTTACTAGAAGCCAGCAGAAGAGAGACAACATCAGCTACTCACAATATTGAATGCCCCTTCACACAGGTTGTGGTAGTGTCCTGATATTCAGTGAAAACACCAGGTAAAACAGCAGCGAATGTAATCATCATGATAACAGCAGCTTAAAGTCCTAAGCCTTTGAGGATGCTGTCTCATTTTACCATGCTCGGCCTTATTTTGTTTTCCAGTGTACTGGGAGTCAAACCCTCATGTAATAAGCAAATGTTCTATCACAGAGTTGTACCACAAACCGCACATGAATTTACTTAATTTTCACAACATGCCAGCAGATGGACACTGCTATTATTTCCAATTACAAGCTGAGGAAACAGGCACTGGAGAGATGGCTCAGAGGTTGAGAGCACTTCACTCTCTCGCAGAGGCCCTGAGTTCAGTTCTCTGTGCCCACAACAGGGGCTTCATAATCTACTGTAACTCCAGCTCCCTTGGATTCTCCTCTGACTTCCACAGGCATCTGTACTCTTATGTATATAACCAAACCCAGATACACCCACATAGACATCATCAAGAAGAAAATAATTTCAAATAAACTAGATGAGAAAAGTTTGTCATTTAGATCTTAAAATGTATCCACACAACACCTCTAGAGATAGGATGAGATAATAGTCAAATACATGGCCAGTAAGCAGCATGGATCTCTAAACTCCCCCTATGAATTTATGCATTATGCTAAGTGTGAGGAGAACCAAGCTTTAGTAAGTCCATTTATATGCCATCTGGCAATGGGCAAGACTTTGGAGACAGGAAATATATGAGTCCTGGTTAGGGTTGGGGTGAGGGACTTGTTCTAAAAGAACACAGAAGAAGTTGTGAGAGTGATGGAGTTTGGAATATCATTTGTGGGTTGTTACTGTTACCTAACAGAATGCTTTTGTCCAAACTCCTAGAAATATGTGCCAGAAGATTGTATTTAATGTATTCAAATTGCACTGTAATAAAAATGGGTGTGGTTTAGTGTGGTGTGTGTGTGTGTGTGTGTGAGAGAGAGAGAGAGAGAGAGAGAGAGAGAGAGAGAAGAGAGAGAGAGAGAGAGAGACTGATCATTAGATAAAGAACGAGGAGTAGCTACAGAGAGACTGTCATTTTAGCTTAACACTTTATTTACCCTGTTGGCAGCATGCCTGTGGCTTTCATTTTGGTTTGTGTTTGTTTTGTTTTGTTTTGGGTTTTTTTCCCAAGAGTTGGAAGCCATCAAGTTTGTGGTCCAGCTTTCCTAGACCAGATAGAGGCTCAGCTGACAAGGAGCTGACCTGCAGGCAAGTCACTTGAGCTTACATAGTCTTAGCCTTGCTCCTCTTTCTGGCTGCCACCCAGTGCTGATGGTGTTTCTATCATTGGGCACTTGACCGAAGAAATTCTGTATTGAGTCCTGTTGTCAATTTGCTGGCACATCTATGTATCAATCAATCCCTATCAATAAAATGTACGGCCAGCTCTGCACTTTTTTTTTTTTTTTTTTTTTACCATCATGTTGGTTTTCTGTGCTTCCTTTCTCTGCTCTGTATTATGATGGAGTTTGCTTGTGCAGTGGCTTACATGACAATCAGATCCTTACTGGATTTGGCCAGGGCATACAGTAGCAAGAAAGCAGGTAGCAAGAAGAAAATCCAGACACTGTTTCCTTCTATTGGTTCAGATGGTTTCTAGGGCAAAGGCTGCATACTCCCTTGGCTTTTTTTTTCCTTTGAAAAAACTTGCCTAAGATCTATCTTGTGCCAAAGGTCTCTGGACTTTGCTAACATAATCTCCCCACCTTCTCTCTCTCCCCCACTCCTTCTGCCCTCCATCACCTTCCCCTTCCCCCTCCCTCTCCTCTCTCTCTCTCCCCAGTATAGCAACCTCCTGTTGTTCCTTATGTAGGTTGCCATGTATTCCATATTGGGTCTCCACTCCTTCATCATCTCAGCAAAACAGTCCAGTGCCAGAGTCCTTCTATTTTAAATACTTGAAGTCTTTTATATTTTCCTGCTTAGAAGCAGGCAGACTTACCTATCCTTTCTGAGATTTTCACTGGCCTTGGTTTCAAAACTGTGGATATGATTCTCTTCCCACTAGCACCATGAGTTCACTCATGAGGTCTTGTCCAAGGCCATAAAAAGCACCAGTGCCTTCATTGTTACAGTGTGTTTTGAGTTTGTGTGGTGTTAGATTTCTCTGGCTACTAAGCCAGTTACTAAATGATCTGGACTGAATCCAGGCTGTGGTGACTGAGTGGTGTGATTTCCCTGAACTATTCCTTCTCTTTGTATATGGAGTATTCTTCGAGATTCTAGCTGACATAGCCCTCATTCAGGCTGTTTTGAGAGATCATCCCAGCTGTTAGCCTCCACCAATGCTCATGCCCGTCCCTTCAGAACTTTGCTTCTCATACCTGGTTGAGAACATCGACTTAACTCCTTATTTCATGAGCTCCACAACAGAACAGCTGCACCTCATTTTGTAAATACCAAACCACCATGATGAGTTGCATATAAGTAACATGGAGATGAATTATTTACTTTGGCTTAAAGGTTGCAAGGGGTTCAAAGGTCAAGTTCACTTGTTTCCTTGAACTTGGTAGAATAACATGGCAGGAGCAAGTGATGAAGAGAGTTATTTACTTCATGCCCAGTGAATAATCAGAAGAGATTAGGGTGTGACCAGGAACAAAATATCCCAAAGGGCCTGCTCATAGTGACCTATTTCTTTCATCTAGACACTACCTCAGAGTTTTCCACAGCCTTTCAAAATGTCACCCATGGCTTGGAACTAGGCTTTCAATGCATGGGCCCATGGAGGATATTTCTTTCTTAGTCCATAAAACCTACAGCAGATATTTTTACTAGAACCTGATTTTAGAAATCACATCACTGTTCAAATACTTGTCATCTTCTCAAAGAGAATTTCTTATATTAACCATTCAGTTTACTGAAGTCATGGCCTCCACTCCATCAAGGTTCCAAGACAGTCTACCCAGCAAGGCACTGACTCTTCAAATTCTAGAAGCTTCTGAAGTCATCTTGCTCATCCCCAGGCAAGAAAGATAGAAGCACTGTGGTTAGCTGAACAGTACAAGATTAGGCCTCCTGAGTCTGGGCTCTAAATAGATTTTATTTTTGCCCCGAAGAATATGCTGTTCTGAAACCATTTGTTCTGAGCTTAATGATGTTTCTAAGCTCAAACTACTGAGGCATAGCAGTCTCTGAAATAAAGGGTTTATAGTTATTCAGAGTAAGGAACAGGACTAGGCAGCAGCTTAAAAACATTAGCTGGACCAAGAACTAAGAGTACTTTCACAAGATTTGGGGGAAATGTGCTGAGCCTGTGCAAATTATGGGTTAGAGGGCTAGCTGGATGAGGGGCAGGGAAAAAGCTCTGGAATGGAAGGCAGGCCCTAAGGAATAGTTGTTACTAGCTTGGCTGAGAATAACACCCAGATACTTCATGCATAAACATTACCCCCATGACCAATAGGACTTATAGTTTTTACATACACTTAGCAAACACTTGAAAGTAAAGCAATCCTCCATTCTTTTTATCCCATAACCCATGCTGATTAACCTCCCAGTCATCTTGGCTCCTTTCTATCCTCTGATAATTGGTTAATTAAATATAAGACATGTCACCTTTTTTTCTCTCTTTTTTTTTTCTGTTAATTATGTGGAGGCTTCTATAACAAATTTTTGGCACTAAACATTTATTTTGAAACAATTACAGGTTTATTTAATACTATAAAACAATATAAAGAAAATCCTGTAATATCTTTTATATAATTTCCCCCAATAGTATCATCTTTCAAAACTACAGTTTAATAATGCAAACAGAGCACTGTATAGCTGTAGTCATGGAATATAGAATACAGAACTTCCAAGCCCACGAAATCTGTCATGTGTCTTATTGTACCCATTTACTTCTCATTCTATCTTCTCCTGCACCTTTGGGTGACCACTAACTAGCCCCCCACTTTTATAAAATTGGCATTTCAAGAATGCTATTTAAATAGACTCTCACAACATGTTTTGTTCTGTTTTGTGATGTTTCTCATCTGTTTCTCATCATTCAGTGTGACTCTCTCATGATCCACACACACAGTGTGAGTATAAAAACTTTATTTATTGTGACCATTGAGCACTGTAATGTTCAAGGGTCTGAACAAGTCGCAACTTGTTTCCAGTCACCCATTAAAGCACATCTGGGCCATTTTAAGTGAGGCTTATGAATAGAGTTGCTATAAACTTTCATGTATCAGGTTCATGTGAATACCAGAATTTATTTCTCTGTGATAAGTGCCTACAAAATATAATTGCTGGGTATTTTAGTACATTATTTTTTTTTTTTTTAAAGAAATTGCTAAAATGATTTTCCTGCATTACTGTATTATTTTAAACTTCCCTCAAAATGTGTGAGTGCTCCAATTTGTCTATGTCCTCACCACTTAGTATTAATATTAAAATTAAATTCAGCCATTCTGAGATGCTCATTTATTCTATTCAATTGTCTGAATCTGCACTTCCCTACTGGCTAAAGATGCAGACATGTTTTCTTGGGTTGGTTTGTCCCTTACACGACCGTGTCAGTGAATGCCCTTTTTGTGTTTGTTCATTGTGCTCTTGAAGGCCTTAGACTCTTTATATTCATTCAGATGCTAGTCATTTACTAGATATACAAGTCACAACGTTTTTTCCACACCTTCTCATCTTTTCTTCCTTTTCTGTTACTTTCCTTGTGAAGGCTGTTGTTCTGGTGTTGAATCTCAGAATATTTTGGCTAGCTCTATATCCCACATAGTTTACCATGTTTCTATCTTTTAAAACAGCATCATGTTTTATGGTCTAATATATGCTCCAGCTTAATTAAATTAGCATATAAATTGTGTGACTTAGGTAGAGCAGATCACTGTATTTGTCTGTTTGTCTTTACATCCATTTGCTTCAGTGTGGTTAGTTCACAAGACTGAACTGTCTTGTTGATTTGCATCTGTACCTGCAGGAGGAAAAGGTGCGTATTCTTACATGAGTCTATTTCTGGAATTTCTGTTTTTCTTCCCATTGATCTGTTTCTATCTTTCCATCAGTACCACATAGTATTGAATACTATGGCCACAAGGAAAGTCTTGAGAAAGGGTGCATCCTTCCATTTCTCTCCTCTTTCCCATAACCGTTTTGGCTACTTTAATTCCAATGCCTTTTTGTAGAGTTTTAGGGAAAAAAAGACTGTCTCTATGTAAAAAAAAAATTAACTTATTTACAGAGAATAGATTTTTTTTTTTTAACCATTGGGCACTGTAGACTGTTTGAGGTGCTTCTGACAAAATTATAAATTCATTTTCCTTGATAGTTTTTGAGCTATTCAAACTATCTGTTTTATATTGGGTAAGTTCTGATAATTTGTGCTTTCCAAGGAATTGCGTCATTTAACACAATATGTCAAGTTGGTATAAAAAAGAAAACTGTTCACGAGACTCCTTTATGAGTGTGTTCAGTATTTGTACTGTTGAGATCTGACTCCGGGTGGTTTTATCTATTTTCCATGTTCAGTGTGAGTCTTTCTGGGCTATTCTCAGAATTGTGATATTTCTAGCTATTGTTTGTTTTATTGAATTTCCTTCATGTTTCCTGATTTTAACTCCACAAGATTTCTGCTCTTTGTTAGCCTTTATTCTACTTATTTTAGGATTATTTTGATTTTGGGGGAGGGGGACTCTTGAAATAACATCATTGGTTTGAGTCTTTTTCCGTTTCTTTTCCTGATGTTGATTTTGCACTCTGATAGTTCCTTTCACCTCTGCCTTACCTGTTGCCCCCTAAATTTTGATTTATTGTATTTCATTCAGTTAAATATATTTATGATTCATATATGCTTGCTCAGTACTTGAAATGGATATGTATTCTGCTGGTGACTGATAGAATGCCCACTAATGCTGATTAGATCCTGTGAGTGGATGGTACAGCCATGCTCTTCTGTATCCTTGCTTACTCTCTGTCAACTCGGTACTGTGGTCTCTAAGTGTATCTGTGACTGGGGTGCATGCCTTCTCAATTGTAACCCCACCAGCCTTTTCATTCTCTATTCTGCAGTTTGCTGTTTAGTGACTGTGTGTTTAGAATTGCTACCCCTTCCTAAAGGGTTGACCCTTTCTTTATTGCATAACATTGATTCTATATTTGGATAGTTTTCTTTTGTCCTAGTCACTTTATTTGGTACTATTGTAGCCAAATACAATAGTATTTGTGATTGTTTATATGGTATAGTATACTTTCTTTCATAGTTTCACTTTCAGCCTGCTTATGTATAATATTTGCAAATGAATTTCAGCATACACTTGGGCTATACTCCCCATCTTTCCTTTGAAGTAATTAAACAATCTATTCTTAATACAAATACTGTTGGTATCTAATTTTATGAGTCTATATGTACATAAACTATTCTTTAGCCATGTTTAGTGTATACCAGCTGATAACAAATTTCCTTAGTTCTCCTTTATATTGGAGGATCTTGATTTCTACCTTCATACTTGAATAATGTTTTCATTAGATGGTGTCTTCTGTTGATAATTATTTTTATTTTGCTTGGAAGAGTATACCTTGCTGGGTTCTGTCTCCTTGGCCCATGAGGAATCCTCTCTGATCCTAATTGCTTCCTCCCATGTGGTGGAAGAAGATACTTCTTGTATATTGAACCATCTTTGCATCTCTGGAGTGAAGCCAGTGTTGAGATGAATGATCTTTTTGATAACTGAGATTCAGATTGTGGTATTTCATTGAGAAAATTTGCTTCTATGTTCAGCAGGGAGATTACTTTTCTAATTTTGTTATCATTATCTATTCTTGGTATCAGGATAATATTGGTTTCACACAGAGTTTGAAAGGCTTCCTTCTTTCTCTAGTTTTTGGACTATTTTAAGCAGTATTACTATTAATTCTTTTTAAGTTATGGTAGAATTTTTCAGTAGACTCATCCAGTCTTAAGCTTTTTTTGTAAGTTGGGAGAGTTTTTATTGCTTCAGTCTCATTATTGCTTATGAATATGTTTAAGCTATTTATTTTGTTTTGGTTTAATTTTAGTATGTAGTATGTGTACAGAAATTTATTTCTTTTTAGATTTTCCAGTTTAATGAAATAAAGATTTTAAAAATGTCTTTTAAACTTTCTTAGTTTCATGGGTGTCTGTTGTAATGTCCTCATTTTCATTTCTAATTTTATTAATTTGGATTATCTATCACATGTACAGACTCAAATACAGAAATAATAAAATCATCTAATTAGAAGCAAAAGACCTTTCACATAGTTCAAAATCTCTTTATTGTAAAAGGCATGGAGTGCCTATGGATGGAGGAACATACCTAAATTTAATAGTGATTATATTCATCAAACAGTCTGCTACAGGGAGCAAAACCCAAAGTGTCCCAACAAAGATCAAGAAAAAGACAGGAGTATCTACTCTCTGCAGTCCTATTCATTATATTGCTAGAAGTCTTAGTTAGAGCAATAAGACAAGAGAAGAAATAAAAGGGACACACACACACACACACAAATACACAAAGCCAAATTATACCTATTTGCAGATGTTGATTCTAAACACAAGAGATCCTAATGACTCCACAAAAATATTCTTAAAACTGATAAACATTTTCAGCAAAGTGGCAGAATACAAAAGAAACACACACACATACACACAATTGCAATCTTCTTAAATGCCAATGACAAACATGTCCAAAAGGAAGCAAAGGAAACACTCCTGTTCACAATAGCCACCAAAATAATCCCAAGCAAACAACAGCAACAACAAAACTGTTGGAAGAAAACTAACTAAAGAAACTAAAGTCATCTTCAATGAAAACTTTAAACCCTAAAGAAAGAAATTGAGGAAGAAGCCAAAAATAGAAAAGGCCTCTCATGGTCATGAGTTTGCAGAATTACCGTTGTGAAAATGACAGTAATGCCACAAGTAATCTACAAATTCAAGGCAACCCTAATCAAACCACCATAACCTTTCTTTATAGACATAGACAAAACAATCTCAAAATGTATATGGAGTCACAGAAGACCAAGAATAGCCAGAGCTGTCCTTAACAAAAGAGAACACTGAGGCAGTGTTGCCATAGCATACTGAAGATGGTATCACCATACTTGATTTTAAATCAGAGCCATAGTAATAAAGCCAGCATAATACAAACACAAAATAGACATTTAGATCAATGGAATAGCACAGATGATCTAGACAGAAAGCCATGTAAATGCAGCTACCTGATCTTTGGCAAGGGCACCAAAAACAGGTATTGGAGAAAAGATAACATCTTCAACAAAGGATGCTGGAAAACCTGGATTTCAACCTGCAGACAAGAGAAACTGGTGGGAAGGGGAATGCATAAGGGTGGGACTGGAAGGAGAGATGGGGAGACTGCTATTGGGATGTAAAGTGAATTTAAAACAATGAATTATTGAGAGAAAAAAGTGAAACTGGATCATTATCTTTTATTTTTCGCAAAACTTGGGGCTCCAAATGGATGAAAGGTCTCATCCTGATGCTCTGAGACTGCTAGAGGAAAACATAGAGAGCACACATCAACTATGGGCACAGGTCAGGGCTTTGTAAAGAAGACTCCTGTCACTCAGGAAATAAGAGCAGATATTAATAAAGTGGGCCTCGTACAATGTAAAATGCTTCTGTCCAGCTGGGTAACAAAGGAAATGGCCAACCCAGTAAAGATGTGGCCAGCAGAGTTGGAGACAAGCTTTGCTAGCATCCAGTGAAGTATCCAGAATGCACAAAGAACCACCCCACCATCCCCCCAAAAAATCTAAACAACAGGGAACCTGACAAGTTAATATAAAAGGGCTATGTACTTCCCAGAAATTTCTCCAAAAATATGAAACATTAGTAAATGTTTTAAAAATGTTAAACATCCCTAGCCACCAGAGAAATGCAGATTAAAAAGACATTCAGACCCCCATCTCACCATCAGAATGGCCTTCTTCAGCAACCTAAAATAACAACAAACTCTGGTATGATTTGGGGGAATCAACAACCTTATTATACTGTTAAGAAGTCTTAAAATTGATATATTCACACTGGAAATTAGTTTAGAAATTAAAGAAGAAAAATAACCAGAAAGACTCTACCACATGATCTAGCTATACCACTCCCAGAAGTATACCAATGATTTTGCATCTCACTACAGAAATACTTTCTCAGCCATGTTCAGTGCTGCTCTGCTCACAACAGCCAAAAACTGAAGTCAGTCTAGATGCCCATCAACTGACAAACCAGTAATGAAAATGAAGTACACATACACAATGGAATATTGCTCATCTATTTAAAAAAGTAAAACCATAATATTTTCAGATAGATGGATGAAACTAGAAAAAAATGAAATACCAAACGAGGTCATCTGGGCCTCAAAAGGCAAATCAGACATGTTCTCTCTCTTACGAGGATCCTAGTTTAAATCTTTTATGTGTTTAACATGGAGTACATATAGGAGCTAGGAAAATAGCAATAAGCCATTGGTGGTAAGGGTGAGTGGAGAGGGAGGATTATAAAACGTAGGTAAAATGAAAATATGTAGGAGAAATAGTTGGGACACAAGTGTCCACAGATGGAATGATGTAAGGGGGAAATTAGGGCCCAAGGAAAGCGTAACCAAACTGAGCTATGCATGCAGAAGACACACAAGAACCTATGATCTTGCAATCTAAACATTAAATCTACACATTAAAATGTGTAATGAGGGAAGATAATAGAGCATCTGTGATTCAAACCTCCAGGAGAATACAGTGAGATAAAGGTTTAAGCCTTTATAAAGATTGGGACAGAGTGGTAGGAAATAGAGGGCTAGGGCTGGTTACTTAAAACCAAAGTCATACATAAAAGCCTTATAATCATTGGTAAGCTAATAAAATAGGCTTTTTAGGAGTCTGAGTAAAATTATCCTACACTAGTGAACAATGTTCCTCCCAGAAGTCGTGGATTATATTAACACCTCAGTGCCAGATGAGGGATAATTTCCCACTACTTATTGGTCAGAGAGACCCCAAAGGCACCCAGAGCAACACAGGCTGGTGCCTTTGCCCTTAGGTACTCACTGTAATTAGATGGTAAGACTCTATCGCAGAAGATACCACACACTGGGTGCAGGACTCAGAGAAACCAATCTTGGATTGAGCAAGAAACTGTCCCTTCTGGCTAAAGTTCACAGGCTAGAAGGTGCTACATAAACTGTTTGTGAAGAATATGAACAATTATCTCATCGAGTGCTGAAGTCTGCATGCTACAGTAATGATCTGACAAGAAGGATGTGCCCATTGGTGCAATAGTGGCAATATTGTTGGGACAATCAACTATTCTCTTGATTGATTGACTGAGCAGTGCTCCATAGAAGAGAACTGATGCCTGATAAAATAAACATGGTCAAAACCCATGGCTAGAAACTTCATAGGCGATAGGGATGGAGCTATTGTCTAAACATTCACGGTGCCTAACTACCCTTTAAATATCTGGATTTATATAATGCATGTGTTTGTACTGCTCCCACCCTCAGTCAGAAAGTCCCCTTTAAAAAAAAATTATTTCTCTCTCATACATCCCATCCCAACTTCAGTTTCTCCTCTCTCCAATCCTCTCATTTCCTCCTCCTCGACTTCCTCCCTCCCCAGACCCACTGCTCCTCTCTTTCTCTTCAAAAAAGAACAGACACCCCAAAGACATCAACCAAACACAGCATAACAAGTTACAATAAGACTAGACAACCAAGTATGAGCACAAGGGTCCATGAGCAGGCAAAAGAGTCAGAGACACTGCCACTCCCACTGTTGGAAATCCCCACAAGAATACCAAGCTGGGGAGATGGTTCAGTGGTTAAGAGTGCAGAAAAGCTTCTCATTGCCTTGGGTAGTGGTTAATGAAGAAACACAGTGCTGTTAAAGTGCTGAATGTACGTGACTGAGAGTGCTCAGCTGTAGATGGGTTATCTACCTCCATTCCCGCTCCAAGGCTCAGAGAACACTGTGGAAGAAGGGTTAGAAATAATCTAGGAGCTGACAGATGTGGAGGGGTTCTATGAATTGCTCTCCTCTGGACAGAACGTGACTATTGGATATCAGCCTACAGTAGTATCTATCCAGTACCCGTACTAGATTGAGCCAGTAAAAGATTCCAGCATGGAGGGGGAGGGGCTTCTGTCACCTCAACCTTAACTGAGGAGCTGCTGGCAGTTGATGACTCCATAGATAGATGAGAGACAATCACTTTTCTTGGTCTCAGTGAGTTTAATTAATTAATTAATTATAACTGTAAAAGGGAGACATGAAATTTTAAAAGATTTAAGAGTTTTTAGATAATAAAGGAGGGAAGTGAAGGTGAGTATAATAAAGGTATGTATGTATGTATGTATGTATGTATGTATGTATGTATGAACGTCTCAAAGAACAAATTGTTTTTCAAAAAGAAGCTTCTCTTTATGTGCTTAAAATCAATTTTCTGAGTCAATAAAAACTAAACATGTGGCTGTTTCTCCAGATGTAGATGTTCTGTGGCCGATCCTGTGTGGGACTGACTGTTCTTGAACTTACAGATACACCACATCCTTTGTCACATTAAATATTTTTGACCCATCCATTTTTGATCTTTATATTTCTTCAAGTACATTTTCCTGACCTTCTCTCCTTTCTCTATCTGGAGGGCTCATGATGTACGCTGCTATCTCTGCTTTAGTCTCACAGATCCTGGTCATGTTAATTTTAAGTCATTTTTTTTCTCCATGTTATTCAATTTTGCTAGTCTCTCTTATTCTGTCTTCCATCTCTCTGGATTCTTTTCTGATGTCTCCATTCTGAACATCTACTGAGATTCTTACAGTTATTGTGCTTTTCACTCCTAAAACTGACTTTGTGTTTTATTTGGGGATCTTATTTCTTTGTCTTTCTAAAAGACTTTTATTTTTCAGTCTTGGATTGAACACAGAATTTCACACAGACAAGTACATGCTCTACCACTGATTTGCATCCCATACCCTGCACATGATAAACATACTTGTTTGCTAAACATTTTTTACCACAGCATATATGTGATTCCCCATAGTGGTAGCTGTCTTTGTTTTCACTGTAGTTAAGGTTTTCTTGGCTCTTGGAATAATGGATGGTTTCTCTTTGAGGCTTAGGCATTGTGGAAACAATATTATGAGACTCTGAGACTTACAGCTTCATTTTTAGCTCCTCTTTTGTGGAACTGCTCTGGTGGGGAAGGTAGACTATCCAGTGAGTTAGAGAAAGGGGTCTAATGATCCCTACCCATCTTTTAAGTGCTACCACTCATTGGAGGGAGGGTTAGTATACTCAGTCTTGTGACGGGTTCATTCCCATGTCATGGGTGTTTTGATTTCAAGAGGGTGGTAGTAGTGTCATGCCCAGAGAACAGCAGTCTGCAATATCCCTCCTGCATGTTCTTCGTCCTCTACTCCCTCACTCTCAATTTTGACAGTCTTTAAGTGGTACCACTCTCATGAAGCATTCCAATCATCTTTCAACTATAAATGGTTTAGATCTCCCTTAAAATATTTAGGACACCCTTTGTCCTCCAGTTCTGAAGGTGTTTATGGGATCTCTTTACGATAAAAGTCATGCAATACTCATCTGTAAACAAGCACATTTCTACCTCATTATGAAGACTTAAATTGAGTGAATGAAGAAATAAATGAATGAAATAAATATAAGAGATGACATATATGACCCAGTCCCTGTTATAAGTGGGTAGAATCACATTGTTAGCTATGTAGGTGTGACTGATGAAGGTTTTTGAGATGGGGAGTTATCCTGGATTACCTGTGTGGATACAATAGAGTCCTAGGGGTGACTGTAATCATAAAAAAGGTATAGGGTGCCCGAAGGGAAAGGGCATGATAGATGGAGTAATGTGCTACCCGTTTTGAAGATGGAGGAGGGGAGAATTCAACAGCCTAGGGAGGCAGTTTCTAGAAGATAGAAGGGTAAGAAGGGCTATTTTCCCTGGGATCCCAGAGGAACAAAGTCTCTAAAAAAAAAGATTCCCAATTTTAAAACCAAAAAAAAAAAAAAAAAAAAAAAAAAACCCCCCCCCCCCCCCCCCCCCGGGGAAGGGTAATTTAAGGCTTTGTTCCGCCCCTGGGACCTTTCAATAGGGAAAAATAGTTGCCAAGAGATCATTGGATTTTGCAAAATGTCAACCTTAG